>CATNUY010000215.1:0-98928 GCA_951217065.1 Baccha elongata | reverse complement strand
TGTCTGTCTGTCAGTCTGTCAGTCTGTCAGTCTGTCAGTCTGTCAGTCTGTCAGTCTGTCAGTCTGTCAGTCTGTCAGTCTGTCAGTCTGTCAGTCAGTCAGTCTGTCAGTCTGTCAGTCTGTCAGTCTGTCAGTCTGTCAGTCTGTCAGTCTGTCAGTCTGTCAGTCTGTCAGTCTGTCAGTCTGTCAGTCTGTCAGTCTGTCAGTCTGTCAGTCTGTCAGTCTGTCAGTCTGTCAGTCTGTCAGTCTGTCAGTCTGTCAGTCTGTCAGTCTGTCCTCTGTCAGTCTGTCAGTCTGTCAGTCTGTCAGTCTGTCAGTCTGTCAGTCTGTCAGTCTGTCAGTCTGTCAGTCTGTCAGTCTGTCAGTCTGTCAGTCTGTCAGTCTGTCAGTCTGTCAGTCTGTCAGTCTGTCAGTCTGTCAGTCTGTCAGTCTGTCAGTCTGTCAGTCTGTCAGTCTGTCAGTCTGTCAGTCTGTCAGTCTGTCAGTCTGTCAGTCTGTCAGTCTGTCAGTCTGTCAGTCTGTCAGTCTGTCAGTCTGTCAGTCTGTCAGTCTGTCAGTCTGTCAGTCTGTCAGTCTGTCAGTCTGTCAGTCTGTCAGTCTGTCAGTCTGTCAGTCTGTCAGTCTGTCAGTCTGTCAGTCTGTCAGTCTGTCAGTCTGTCAGTCTGTCAGTCTGTCTTTCTGTCATTTGCACCTGCAGCCTAAATTGTCGGACTGATATCCCTTAAACTCGGTATAAAGGATTTTTAGTACCAGCCATATAACGGATATGAAAAAACTTGTTTTTCTCGAAAACGGTTCTAACGATTTTAATAAAATTTGACATTAGTGATACGAAATTAAAAACCTTTCAGATGGCTTGGACTATATTTCGTAAGGAACATTTTTAACGGTACCTGCCATATAACGGTTTTTCTAATTTTGACATTCTTGTTAACGACTTTTTACAAAATTTTATTCTTAAGAAAACCTAGATAGCCAAAAATAATGGCGTACTAAATTTTTCAATAACGCTTCATTAAAAATTAGATTAAATTCTTTAATTTAATTTTTTTGAAAATTGAATTTTTTAAAAACCAATTCATGGAGCTTTTTTGAAAATTATTTTTCAGATGAAAATTATTAATTAGCTAAAATTGGCGTTCTTCAAAATTTTCAAAAAAATATTTTAAAAAAGTTGTTTGAAAAAAATTTATTTTTTCGAAACCTATACCTACGATTTTGAAAAAAAAAGAAGTTTAATACATTGTTATATTTAATAATTACCACGATTTTCTTGTAAAACTCTCGTTTGTTATAAAGTGATTTTCAAAGTTATTTGTTTTTATTATTTTTTTTTTATTATTTCTTATTCAATTACAGTTAAAATCGCTTATAACGAACTCGATGTGACTGGATAATTTGTTTGTTATATCCGGTGTTTCGTTATAACCGATAAGTACAACTTGTATGAACCTTTGACGGTACTTCAAAATTAGTTCGCAATAACCGATATTTCGTTATAACCGATGTCGTTGTAACCGATTTTAACTGTATTTGAAAAAAAAATAAGAAATAATTTCATATAAAATAATTTCTTGGCAGGTTCTTTTAAGCTCTTGGTAACTTGACACAAGAGTCAGTTTGTGTGACTCAGTCGTGCCTTTTAATTCCTATCAAGTGAATGGGAGGTAATTAAATTTTTTTGGGCACTTCACGTACAGACTCCTCTGTCATTGATTCTTCATTATCAGAATAATCAGAAAGATCACTAAAGCTATTAAGTGAAGTTGATTTTTAATGTCAGCTCATATTTACAGTTGGGGAATTCTTATTAAAAGTTGATGAGTGTCGTAACCGTTTGCGATTTAGCGAAATATTCAAGCGCAGTTAGAAATAAAACAACACAAGAGAAAGTTATGGCGAGCAAGTATAACGATGCGGGCGGCTTGACTAACAAACGAAGATTGAATATCTCAAGATATCAATTTTATGAAGGCTAGTATTTTCCCTAAGAAATATTGTCTTTTACGAAGTTTTAACCCTTAGATTTAACAGATCATTTTCTTAAAGATTTTCCTCTTTAAATCGATAATAAGTGGTTTTAGTACTAGAGATAGACCCTAACTAAAGGAAGGTTTTATCCTAGAATATACCCCAGAATCATTTCCGTCAGTACTGGACCCATATTAGAGGGCCCCATGTATATAATAATAGTCAAGCATAGGTACATTAAAACCATTTGTTAAATATATTAATATTAAAATAGTATTCGAAGTCTCTCAAAGGCTTTGACTATGCTCCTGCACGTGTATCAGTCCCATTAAGTTCAAATAAGAATGCGTTTCATGAGCATCATATAAGTGTGACTTAAGGCTTGTTTGCAAAGAGCTAAAAACCAAATTGACATAAAAAACTCCAGCAGTTTTTCAATTGTATACGGAATATAATTTCATGCTAATTCCTATCAACATATTTCTCTGCATTATCAAATTTTTCACTTTTGGGTTTTTATTTTTAATTTCACAATTCCACTCGTCTTTTCTACCTGATAAGAATTTCTTATCATTAAGAAAATTAAACCAAACTCAAAGTCATAGATACATACTAGCTAAAACGCAAGAAGCCTGATAAACCGATATCATCGATATCGATATGTGGCATAACCTTTATTTGATTATAAAGAAAACCAATACACATTAAAAAAAAAACTTATCAAATAAAAAATTATTTCTATATCGTGAAGTGTGACAAGATATTGTCCAACACTGATAATAGACCTATAAAAAGGCATATGTTTAAAAATGATTTGTCATATTTAGTAACAGAACAGCAACGACTTAAGTTGGATTATTTTCAATCTATCAACTCCAAAAGAAACTCGGGGAAAAATTTGTAGAAAATACAAATGGAAAACGTTATAGAAAATAGTGTTATAATGAATATTCTTGATAAAAAATCTAGGATACAATAGTGTTTAAAAAAATAAAAACTAAAATTTAACAAAGTGAGTTCTAATTCTTATAAATACAGTTTTTTACGTCATCTGGAGTTTTAGTGAAATTGTATGTGTTATTTGAAAAACTCCATGTACTATTTCATTGATCTAGATTATTGATGAAAGTCCAATAGTCACTGAAATTATTTTTGATCGTTATCAAATAATTTTTCTTCAAAAATTCAATCTTAATATTTTATATTCTTTAAACTCGAATGAATTAATTTGAGTTTATATTAATTAGGATATAATAATTCATTCAATTCATTACTTAAAAAAAAATATGTTGCGTAACTCACGCACTGATAGAATTGAATTGTATAAAATTGAAAACAGTATTTTACGCTGCAAGGTTTACATAGAAATAAATACAAATTGGAGACCATACACAGTTTAATTGTTGGATTCAAGCAAAGATCTCCCAAATTTAAAAGTCAACTAGATTGTGAAGGAAAGATAATTTTTAGTAGATCATATTTAATTTTTCAGTAACTTGCGTTAAATAAGACAAAGCAATCTTATCTGACTTAACATTTCAAACAATTTTTTTCTGAATGTATTTAATTAGCCTATAAACATATATCTATTAAGTTCACGACAGCTTGAAACATACAGACATGACAAAACTTTGTGTCTGGTCAAAGTACTCTCACTTCTTGATATCTCAGTGCAAGTAAAGTTCTTTGTATGTAGCTTAAGTAGCTACAAGAAGAAGGGTTGGACAGATTTCTTTTTCTTGAGACGGTATTTATTTTATTATTTTATTTTAAAGTACATACGTATTTTAGGAAATCCATTTTACAATAAAATGGAATGCTCAATCAAAATCTCAGTTCATCTAACAAGACTTCGGCTTATGTCAAATTCCTTGGATTTTTTCTGATTTGATTGGAAAAGTTGACTTTTTTTCCTTCCATGGATTTTGAAAACCATAGTTGCTTTTTTATTGTGACTGTATTGTGTATATTTTATAGATGCGATCTAAACAATTCACTGTAGTTCACTTTATTCACAAATTGCACTATTAA
Organism: Baccha elongata; assembly: GCA_951217065.1. NCBI lineage: Eukaryota > Metazoa > Arthropoda > Insecta > Diptera > Syrphidae > Baccha > Baccha elongata. Next base: position 94,926 of record CATNUY010000215.1, on the reverse strand, counting down.
CAAGGAAATTCACATCCTATAGATTTGTTTTAATTATTTTATTTTTGAAATCCCTATTAAAATAAACCACAACACAAAACAAAAAGGTTCGCCTGACAGAAGGAATCAAATTTGTTATTTGTGATCAAATACGTGTGAATCTTGCTATCAAATCTAGATTCAGAAAAGTTGATCTGAGGGGAAAAAAAACAATTTTTTCTTGTCCATGGATCATGATTTTCGGAAAAGCTACTTTAGTCCGAAAAAAGTCAACTTTTTATTTCCAATTAATTCTTATTCTTTTTTTTCTTTATTACTTGTTAACTGATATTTTTTGTTTTTGAAATAATTTTATAAATTTATTTTATTTTGTTGTGACCTGATGATGATTTGTACTCAAATCGAACGCGTTGTCATTAAAATTAAATATAAGTTTTTATTATTTTTTTAAAAAAAGAACACTATTATTAGATTTTATTTATTTTTAATTAACCGAAATCGTTTTACCACATTTCTATAAAACTGTTTCTTTTTGATTAATATTGATAGCTTATATTAGATATATTATGTATAACTTTAAAAACTGGTTGGTGTTGTTTAGGTACAACAAAACTTAAGTTCAGTTAAAACGTTTTAAACTTAATATAAGCCTTGTTTTTTCGAATTTTTTGCAAATCCATATAGGGTTGTCAAAAAATCGACATTGGGAATCGGTCACAGCATTACAGACAAAATTTGACTCCCTTAAAAAATACATGTCGCACCTCCTTCGGTGCAAAATAGACGTATGTGCTTTTTGTAAATATTGAGGAAGAACGTTAAAGGTTTTCTGCGTTAAGAAAGTACAATAGCGTTCAAAAACAGGCCTAGAGAACAGGACCCTTGAAATACATATGTACGTATCCGGGACGTATATAGAACCAGATATTTAAGCTCTCGTGATATTTGTTTTATGGCGAAATGGATCTCTCATTAGGTGTTTGTGAGTTATACTTTTGATATCCAGGGTTGAAACATTAAATTAATAGCCAGTACAAGTCTGAAAAAAATAACAATATGGTGACAAATCAACCTGGTTGAACACCAAAAGCAAAAATCAAAAGAATAATAATTAGGTAAGTATCAAAGGAATTGCTTATATAGATCAATTTTTATGTTTTATTTGTATTTTTCTGTGATAAGAAAGTACAATAGCGTTCAAAAACAGGCCTAGAGAACAGGACCCTTGAAATACATATGTACGTATCCGGGACGTATATAGAACCAGATATTTAAGCTCTCGTGATATTTGTTTTATGGCGAAATGGATCTCTCATTAGGTGTTTGTGAGTTATACTTTTGATATCCAGGGTTGAAACAGGAAATTAATAGCCAGTACAAGTCTGAAAAAAATAACAATATGGTGACAAATCAACCTGGTTGAACACCAAAAGCAAAAATCAAAAGAATAATAATTAGGTAAGTATCAAAGGAATTGCTTATAAAGATCAATTTTTATGGTTTATTTATATTTTGTAAGACATTGAGCAAAGTCTTAATTTCTTTATTTAGGTTTTTTTAATTATGAAAAGTTAAGTGGAAGGAAAAAACCTTAATCTAAATAAAAAATAATCTTTTTCACTTGAATTTGTGTCTAACGCACAAAGACTTTCCTTTAGTGAACCTGACTTTTTTGTTCAAGCGCTAATCGCAGCATTTTCGACATGATTCTCCACAAGTTATTCATGTTTTTAAATCGTTGCACTTAAAAATTTACTCAATGTTTTTAAACTGGCGCTTTTAATATTTTTTTAAATTAAAAACACAAATTGCACTTTACTCGTGAAAAAATTTTAATAAAAAAAATTAACAAACAGTCAAATAGAAAAGTTAAAAGACACAAGGTATGTTAGGCATAAACAAAAACTGTTTCGGAACAATAAAGACGCAAAACTCTTATGTTGACTTAAAAAAAAAACAAGAAAACTGAGCAACAACGACGCAAAAGTGCATTTATGTCATTTTTATAATTAGATGTGAATTTATTTACTTACCTTTTGTAATACCCTTTATATTTTTTATATAAATGTATCCATATCATTGGTGTAACAAGGTAAGTAGAGTAGCGGGCTCATCACTTTGATATCAGAAAAATGTGAGATTCTTCTATTCTACTTGTTAAAACATCAAAATTCAGCAAGATACTTTTAAAATGTAATTGAATATAAGAAAAGTTAATTCCACAGTTTTATTTCTTTTTCATATTAATGGTCAATATTAAGGTAAGCGTATGAAAATACCATACATTAAGCAAAACATTACAGCGCAAATTCATATGTTTGGTGAATTCTATTTAACTAAAATATATTAATTCTTCTCGAGGTACAGCAGGCTCTATATTCAGATCATAGGCCGATTGTTCTTTCATTCAACTGCAGAGAAAGAACAAATGTTAAAAGCGTCCCTCTGAAACTTATGCCGAAGATGCGCTGGAAAGATTCTAAGGCTGCTATATGTATATCAAAGATAATTAGACATATGTCTGATAAGGCACCAAATTGAAAACGTTAACAGTATTGAGGACTGTATTAAGGAAGCACACGTGGAATCTAATAATCCCAAACTCAATCAGGTATTTCAAGATCCGTACTGCCGCTAACTTTGTAAAGGCCCTAACTACATTTTTACTTTTCGAAAATGAAGAAGAAACAACCGTTTCGCCTACCGCAAAAAAGAACGTGAAGAATACCAAAAAATATGTATCTTTAATACGTACGCGTTATGCTTTATTTTTTGTATATAAATTAATGAATAAATGAATGAAAAAAAGTCATTTGTTTTTATTTTAAATGAAGAAAAGGTCGTTTGTTTTTATTTAGCAATAATTCAAAAAAGTAACTTTAAATTTGGCCACCTGAACACAGATCGGACGACAACTCAAAACGAACAAACTGAACTGAACATTTATTGTTCATCTGGAGCTTGATTCGGGAACATCTTGCGTTATTCGTTGGAAGCGGAATCGGAGAAGGTTGGTTAATTAAGTTGATTGCAAAGAATTTTTTAAGACAATTCTTTGGAAATTAAGTGTAAACTTGAGATGGTTGATTTCAAAGAATTATTTAAGATAATTCTTTGGAAATTAAACGTAAACTTGATATGGTTGATTTCAAAGAATTGTTTAAGATAATTCTTTGGATATTGAACTGTAGGAAGGAATTCATAAGAGATTGTGTGACATCTCTCCCTTTTTAAAATTTGCAATCCCTGTTAGTTACCTATTCCACTCCAGAAGACATTTGGCTAATTTAATTGATAAAACAAAATAGTTCAAATTTAAATTTTTTTTTTTTTTTATACAATTTTAAAATTATTTACATTTTCAGACTTAGCGGTCTTTCAAATTAGTTAATTGTACTTTTGTTGTTATAACATTTGTCTTTCTACTTAGTTTAATGCAAAATACAAATTAAATACCAATGAATATTAGTTATACAGAAAAACTAAAAACATCTGTATTAACATTGTTATGAAAATGTATGTTCTCAATTTTATCTCTATTTTTTATACTTTCAATTTCAAGTTTTTCTTAAGATAGTTTATTAACTATTTTTTTTTTTGTAAAATTAACATGAACAATTGGAGCAATCACATTATTTGTAAAATTTCGTGCTCTGTTTGTGGATTTTAATTTTTTATCTCTAAATTACAATTTGTAAATTTAATTATGTTATTATTTTTTCTAAAATTTTTTTTCCGGATAGCAGGTAGGTAGGTAGGTAATATGGCGGTTTCGCAGAACAACTGTTCCGAAGAAACCCAATTAGCGCGGAAAAGCGCCGTTTTGATACAATAACTCGTTTGACCTAATTTTATTTGATATAGTGGTCTGTGCCCACAGTCCCAAGTGAAGAACCTAGCTCACACTGTGTGCTGGGTGGTTCCATTTGGACTGAGAGTCGACGAATTAACTTTACACTAGATCTATATGAGGCTAGGCCCGTTCAAAGGCAAGGTACACCTGCCAGCTGTAAATCCGTGTTTTGATGCTTTCGCCACAAAAAAGAGTAAGTGCTTGTCCGAAAAGCCAGTCCTAACGGTAAGTTCCAGACACCTAAAAGGTGAAAGTTGAAATGGAGAGTGAGTGAGTGCTTTGAAAAGCTAAGGGGACCAGTTTTTGGTCTGTGCCCGCAGTCCCAAAGGAAGAAATTAGCTCACACTGTGTGCTTGGTGGTTCCATCTGGACTAAGAGCCTGCCCAATAACTTTACACTAGATCTATATGAGGCAAGGCCCGTTCAAAGACAATTTATACCTACCAGGTATTAATCAGTGCTCTGATGCTATCGCCAAAGATAGAGTAAGTGCTAGTCCGAATAGCCAGTCCTAAAGGGAAGTTCCTAAAATTTCCAGGTGAAAGTTGAAATAGAGATATTGCTTGGATTGTTAGAGCCAACTGGTGCTGTTGAGAAAAGCGGTACAATCATTTATCCTTTTGTTCGACAGCACCTTTAGGTTGTCGAGAAACAGGCTACCAAATGCCTGGAGGCGAGACCTAGCCAGGGCCGGACAGTAGCAGAGGAAAGTTTCCTTCTCTAGCGGATTTCTACAACTATGGCAGTACCTGTTGAAAACTAGGCGCAGTTTAGCTGCATATTCGCCTATTGGCCAATGGCCAGTGATGATTGCAACGACCCTGGCCGTGTCTATTCTGTTTCGTTTTATTAAATCATTCGATCTGTTTTTGTCATAGGTTGGCCATATCTTTCTAGTTATTTTACAGGTTGCCAAACCTTGCCACCTTTTTGTTGATTCTGAAAGGAAATGGTCATATATTCTGCCCTTTACGAAGCCCAGTGGAAGATCTACTGATTCCGCCTGAGAGACGGGAAGGGCTGATCCTTGCCTAGCAAGATCATCTGCTCGCTCATTGCCTTGGATGTCGCTATGGCCTGGGACCCATACAAGAGAAATTTGTATAGTATCACTGAAACCTGAGAGCTCTGCTCTGCATTGATGAACTATCTTTGAAGACACCAGGCAGCTGTTAATTGCCTTAATTGCAGCTTGGCTATCTATACAAATGGCTACATTGTGAATATTATGGTTAGATATTGTTTTTTGTTTGAAAATCCTACAGGCTTCCTTAATAGCAAGCACTTCAGCTTGAAATATGCTGGCAGCATCGGGCAGGCAGAACGATTGACTAATTTTAAGTTTGTCGGAGTAAACACCCGCCCCAACTCCGTCAACCATCTTTGAGCCGTCAGTGAAAATTGTGGTGTCATATTCATTTGTCACCGTATCGTTATTCCATTCGTCTCTGGTAGAAAAAAGCACATTGAAACTTTTATCAAAGTCAAGACAAGGCTATTGGTAGTCAATATGGACTGAGCGAAGATCTATTGGCAACAGTTTTAAAATTTGTCCATGACCATAGGGTCTTTCTGCCCAACAGCTTGCTTCTTAAAGCCTGGATGCACTGCAGGATACCATGTGTTTGAAGTGAAGGTCTAGAGGCAAAAGATTAAGAATAATGCTCAAGGCATCGGTTGGGCAAGATCTAATTGCACCTGTGGAACCTATGCTGGCTGTTCTTTGAATCTTTTTCAGTTTGTCTATATTATATTTTTTACTTAGGGCTGGCCACCATACGATCGATCCGTATGTAAGAATTGGACGAACTACAGCTGTGTAAATCCATAATATCATATTAGGCTTCAGACCCCATTTTTTCCCGAAAGACTTACTGCATGCATAGAAGGCTATACTTGCTTTCTTCACACGTTCTTCGATATTGATTTTCCAGCTAAGCTTAGGGTCCAGAGTAACTCCTAGGTATTCAGCTTTTGTTGATAGAGACAGAGTGTGACCGTTCAACTTGGGAAGGGTGAAGGGGGGAATTTTAGTCCTAGTGGTGAAGAGCATCAATTCGGTTTTATTTGGATTGACACCTAGTCCACAGCTAGTAGCCCAGATTTTCAAGGCAGTTTCCATGATGTCACTTATCACTGTAGGAAACGCCCCTGATGTCATAACCACCAGGTCATCTTCACACGCCACCGCCTTTACACCACAGTTGTCCAGTTCACAAAGGATTGTATCCGTTAAGATCAAGAATCTTACTTTCGTGTCCCCGTCTCCCCACCTTCGGAATGAAAATAACTTTGACTTGTCTCCACGACTTGGGGACGTAGGCAAAACGGAAGAGATTTGTGAAGAATAATTCTAACCAGGGTACAGCTGTGTTATGCAACTTCTGTAGCATTATGGGAACAATGCCATCTACACCTGGAGATTTGTATGGGGAGAAGCTATTAATAGACCAGGAAATATTTTCCTTGGATATGATAGCATGAATATTTTCTAAGTGTTCTGACTGAGCACTAAGGGCATTGGCTGTTACTAGGCTGTAATCCTTACAGCCTGGGAAATGCGTTGTCATTAAAGCCTCTAGAGATTTGGCTGAATCCACCGTCCAAGTACCATCCTCCTTTTCGAGGAGAGATGGACAAGAGTGTTGTTTTGACAGTATTTTGCCTAGTCTAGCAGAGTCACAGTATTCTTTCCAGGCCAGCCTTTTGGCTGAGGATACCGCTTTTTTGTAATCTTTGAGGCAGTCCTACGGTTGCCATTGTTTGCTAACGTAGTAGATATTGAAGGTTTTTCTTGTAATCTTCCTAAGATTTGAGAGATCTTCATTCCACCATGGAGGGAAGGTTTCTTTGCTGTACCTTACTGGACAGGAAGCTTTGAATGTTTCATTCAAAGCCGTTTCAAAAGTGCTTACTTTCACCTCCAGTTCTTCTACGGAATCTAAAACAAGATTCGGTAAAGTTCTTAGTTTGGAATTTACAACTTGACTGAATTTGTTCCAGTCGGTTTTTTTTTGGGGTTTCTAAACGGGACAGGGGGCTTAGTGTTAAGACATAATTCGTAAAGTATATACCTGTGATCGGAGAATGACCTCAGTGTAGATACTTTCCAGTTTTCCAACCTGACCTGTTCATTATAGTTTGTTAGTGTAACGTCTAGCACATCTTCCCACCCTTCAAACGTATCCATACTCGGGAAAATGAAGGTGGAGATATTGCCTTTGTTACAAATAGACATGTTGTTAGAAATAATAAAATCAAATAAAGACTCACCTCTTTCATTGATTTCGGGTGGCACCTTCCTCGGTTGGTGCAATACGATCGTGGGCCATATACGCCGATCCTACGTATAGGTCACCTACACCTGCTGTCTCCAGTCAACTGTCAGGTCTGGAGTGCTAAAATTTGGACATAAAAATACTTTTAAATGTTTTTTAGCAATAATACAAGCGCGATGGTTACCTTGATTATTGTTGTTTGAGGTGTAGTAGAGATTGTAGAGCTGGTCTTGAAGCCCGCGGATCTTATGGCTTTGAACCCATGGCTCTTGGATGATGCCCAAATCCACATCTTCCTCCCTCAGGAAGATTCTGAGATTGTCTGAAGCACTTTTTGAGTGCTTCAGATTAATCTGTATGAATTTCAGCATTTTTGGTTGTTGTTGCGGCCACGCTCAATGGTTCCAACGTCACGTCGGATGTTTCGACAGCTCCTGTTTCGTCTCCTTGAGGTGGCAAAATCCTCACTTTGGCTTCCCTGATGCCAAAGTTTAGACGGTGTGAATTTGCAATCGATGACCTTCCTGCCTCATCAATCAAGAGCAGGAAGGACGTCGTTGACTTGTTGGCATTGGCCCCTTCGGTTTTTATGACGACCCAGTCGTCCAGAGCAACCCCCGGGTTTTGGCATTTTAGGACTTTGAGAAAGCTCTCACCATCCAACTTTTCCATATAAGGTACCCAAATGCGAGCCTTTGGTCGTCTGGGAATGTCCCTGGCTTGGATTTGCTTGAGCTTCATGCCTTTCCATGCATCACTAATCTTAGTAACGCAATTTCCAATGAATTCCTTCGACAACTGATCCTTGCACTTGATAACCCTATAACCTCTTACCGTCTCAGCAGAGCTGAAGGATGGAGAGGGCCCTCCCTTATCCTCTAGAATATGTTCCACCACCATACCCTGCAGTCGAGCCTCTATAGCGTTCCACGCTTCGAGTACTGGTTTCCCTGTAGAGGAAAACTCATCCGTCAGCGCAACTTGAAGGTCGTCCCTGACGATCTCACTCAAAGTTTTCGCCACTGGCTGACTGCAAGAACTGGAAGAGCCTTACTCTTTTTCGAGGGCCGAGTGGTCTCATCCTGAGACCTATTGCGCTTTGCAACTTGCTCTTTCCTTTGAAGAGTAGCGCCCTCCAAGAACTTGTTATAGTCTTCAACTATTTTGGAGATTTTCTCCTTATCCTCACGATCGCGTTCGCTTAATGCTTGCGTTTCTTCCCGTTTCGCAATTTTTGTCAAAACGAACCTAGCATGTTTGAACTGGGCCTTGCGAGTCGTGTGATGAGACCTATGTTTGTTTGTCTGGCCTTGTTTTTGGGTTGTGGTTAGCACCCGCCCACCGCTGGTGCTCTGAGTGCTAACCGAAGGTTTTGGTGACGATGGAGTGCTTACTACGAGCAGCACTACCTTCGCCACCGACGTTGATAGTTGTCTCCTGACTGGAGGCAAGCAGCTCGTCTTCTGATGCGCTGCCAATTTCGTCAATGTCTGTCATATCAACGTCTGGTTGTTTTTGCTGTTGTATTTGGGGTCTGTAATCGTTCGTCATGTCAGCGTCTGGGGTTTTGGGTTTTGAAAAATCTATTTTGGTCCCACGAGTTGTACGGAAAGGAGGTCAGCCCCGGCAGAGCCGATATACCGGGGTAAAGTAAAGAATATTTCGGGCCTTGTACCTAGGCACCCGAAAGAGCTCGTTAATGACTGGCTTTTCCCCCAGCCTTCCATTTCTTCAGCACGGATTGTGTTCTAAGAACGCTCACACCACCTTGAAAATCAGGAACCTCGTATCAATGGTCAGATTGCATTTCTGAAGAGTTGAACTATTAAAGAGTAAAGGAACTCCTCAGCGATTCAACCTGGCCTTAGCTAACCACCTTTCATTTGCAAAATCGCACAAAACAACTGTAGTGATCATTGCCCGCCCGGCACCCACTTGGAGGGCTAGAGACGAGGATTTCTTCCGAGCTTCCGGATAGCAGTTGTGAATCAATTCTGTATGGTCTAGATTTTTTGTTATGATAAGACCTTCTATGACAATCAATTTATTAATTCTTAAGTTACAGATGTTACTTTCTTTTAAAGCATTCTTAATTCATTAATTTTTGTGCTCTCTCATTTTTCTTTTCTTTAAATTGGTTACCGGATTCTTAAACTTTATTTCCTTGTTATATTACTTCTTCTATTGGATGGTCTAGTTCTTGAAATTTTTTGTTAGGGAATGGAATGACTAAAGCCTTTTCATAGATTGATGGAGAAAAATTGGGAACAATAATTACTAAGATTAATGTTTCCGAATAGTATAAAACGCTCGTTTTCATATACGAAAGGTGCTCTAATGAAATATTGTAGGCATTTTTCTCTTGTTCAGTTAGGATATCATGAGGTAAGACGTTAAGTCTGCTAGCTAGTAGGATGTCAATGAGTTTTTCTAATTTACTATTTATGTGATTTATATCAGCGTACAGCTGAAATGTCAATTGAAATTGTTCCGGGAATGAAATAACTTGGTTTGTTTTATTAGTTATTTGGTCGGGATAGGTTTTTAAATTCGATTGTTTGTTATTGACATGGTCAAACAATGTATTGTATGTGTATTATGTACTCAATTTTATCTCTATTTTTTTATACTTTCAATTTCAAGTTTTTCTAAAGATATATTATTAACTATTTTTGTTTTGTAAAATTAACATGAACAATTGGAGCAATAACATTATTTGTAAAATTTCGTGCTCTGTTTGTGAATTTTTAATTTTTTATCTCTAAATTAAAATTTTTAAATTTAATTCGGGTACGGCTGCTGCTGTTGAAGGTGAACCTACATTGCAATCTGTTCCTCGATTACAATTTTTACATCTTTCTCGTTTGGATATAAATGTGACGGTAGATAATGTGATTGAATATGCCGCAATTAAATTAAATATTCAGAGGAGTTTGTTGTGTTGTACAAAACTAATAAAATAAGATGCTGACTCTACTTCTCTTCGTTACGTTAATTTCAAGTTAGGAATTCCATCAAACTTCTTTGATTTGGCCTTAGATCCATCAATTTGGCCGGTTGACGTTCAAATAAAAAAATTTGTTAATTTTCCAAAAAAAGTCGACAACTCCAAGATGAAATAATAAGAACTCCAGAGCCTAGAAGTAACCTATCTGAAATTCGTGTATCTTTTCAAAACGCTGGTGGACTGCGGACTAAAACTAACCAGCTTTTTTTATCTTCATCCCTGCAAGAGTATGATGTTATTATCTTAGTTGAAACATGGCTTAATTCTAATTTCGCATCATCGGAACTTTTCGATTCTTCTTTCAATGTGTACCGTAAAGATCGTTCTATTGCAACTGGATGGGTTTGAGGGGGTGGCGTATTGATAGCCGTCCGAACAACTTTAAATAGTACTCAACGTAATTTATTAAATGACGGAGACGAAATTGAGCAACTTTGTGTTAGTGTAAGTTCTAAAGATTCTGCTGAATTTAAAGATCTGTTTTTTTATTGTAAGTTATATCCGCCCTATGAGTGGTATAGATTTGTATAATGAACATATTTCTAATGCTCAGGCTTTAGTTATAGAATTAACGGCTAACCAATTTCCCTGTATACTTGGAGACTTTAATCTTGGTGATATCGATTGGTGTTACATTGAAGAAGACCAAATTTTGATCCCTTTCGTAACAAATAAAGATATTGAAATGTTAGTCATTGATTCTTTTTCTGCTATGGGGCTTTTTCAAATTAATAACATAAGAAATAGTTTAGGAAGATTGCTCGATCTAATATTTATAAATAATGAATTAAAATACTATTTGAATATGTCAGATTTCCCTCTTGTTAATAATTCTATTCATCACAAAGCTGTTTGTTTAACTTTTGAATATTATAATTTCGCACCTGCTTTGCTTTATAATGACATAAAAAATTATAATTATGCAAAAGCCGACTTTACTGCTCTAAATATATTCTATTGCACTTTTAATTGGAAGGTTTTACTTGAAAGCAAGTCTTTAGAGGATATGTATATTTGTTTCAAAAGCATTGTATTTGAAGGTATTGAACGTTTTGTTCCTACTTTTAACAAGAAAAAAAGATTTAAATATCCCTGGTTTAATAAAAGAATTAAAAACTTAGAGAATGCCAAAAATAAGGCATTTAAGCGTTACAAATCAAATAACCTCACAGAAGACCGTGAACGTTTTTGCCAGTTGAGGAAAGAATTTGATTTCCTCAATAAGTTCTTATATACCAAATACATTAACACAACTGAAGCTAAAATAAAAAACAATTCTAAATCCTTTTGGGTGTTCCTTAACTCTAAAATAAAAGTTTTATCATTTCCACAATGTATGGAATATGAGAGTAAGAAATCAGAAGATATCCAATCGTCTTGTAACCTTTTTGCCCAATTTTTCCAAACATCATACAATAGTGACGAAATTACAAACCTTAATGCTTTTTATCGAAATTTAAATCCTATTACAGATTTTTCTTTACGGAGTTTCTCGGAACATGATATTCTAGAAAGTTTAAATGAAATCGATGTAACAAAAACAGCTGGTTATGATATAATTTCTCCTATTCTTTTGTCAAAATGTGCAACTTCCTTATGTTATGTTCTTCAAACTGGTGTTTTTCTAGATGAATGGAAAATCTCTTTCATAAATCCTATTTATAAAAGCGGTCTTAAGCATTTAGTAAAGAACTATAGACCTATATCCAAGCTCTCGGCAGTACCTAAATTGTTCGAAAAAATTGTTACGCAACGGCTTTATTTTACACTAAAGGAATCCTTATCTCCTTACCAACATGGTTTCTTAAAAGGAAGGTCTACCTGCATAAATTTAAGCCTCTTTACTCGTTTTTGTTGCAACCAAATGGAAAACGGGAAACAAGTTGATGTTCCTTACACCGACTTTGTAAAAGCTTTTGACCGGGTACATCATAGTCTTCTACTTCAAAAATTAACAAGGTTGGGTTTCAATACAACGTTCATCAATTGGTTGAGGTCTTACTTGTTGAATAGAAGGCAATTTGTGAATATAGATGGTTGTACATCAAATATTATTGAAGTGGTATCGGGTCTTCCACAAGGAAGTCATTTAGGTCCACTTCTTTTTATTATTTTTACTAATGATATACCTGATGTCTTAAGATACTGCAGCTGTTTGATGTACGCTGATGATGTCAAAATTTTCCTACCAATATCTTCATGTGCAGATTGTTTATTGTTGAAGCTAGACATACAAAATGTTTTAAACTGGTGCAGTTACAATCATCTTGATCTAAATTATTCAAAATGTAAAATTTTTAGTGTTACAAGATCTTCTTCATGTATTGAACATGTGTACAAATTTCACGACTATAGTCTTTTAAAAGTCAATTTTATAAATGATCTCAGAGTTCGGCTTGATTCAAAAATGGATTTTAGGGCCCATATTGACTATATTGTGTCAAAAGGAAATTCCTTGTTGGGGTTTTTGAAGCGGAACTCGGATGAATTTCATGATGCTTACACGTTAAAAACTTTATTTATGTCTCTTTTTTTACCTGTCTTAGAATACTGTTGTGTTGTTTGGTCTCCGTTTTATGAAAATAGCATTTTGAGAATAGAGAGAATTCAAAAAAGATTCACAGCTTATGCTTTAAGAAAATTTAATTGGGTTGGTCCCTTACCGGATTATAAATCAAGATGTCTGCTTATTGATTTGAAAACTCTAAATTGTCGCAGGCAAGTTCAATGTGTTATGTTTATTAAAGATATTTTAGATAATCGTATATCCTCTACGGAATTGCTTTCGTTATTACCTTTTTATGTTCCTACCTCGAAATAGAAATGAGTGCTTTTACATTCCTTTACATAGAACAAACTATGGATGTAATGAACCGATAACGCGTTCCTTAAAATTGTTTAATCTGATGTGCAGTGAAATCGACTTTTGTTTAAAAAGGGAAACTTTTAAAAAGAAAATTTTGCAATTGTGTAATTGATTTTATAATGTTGTGTTCTCCAAGAATCTCTTTTAATTTTATTACTATTTATTATAACATTGTCTTATTAATCTTATTTTTTATTGTGAAATGTATTGAAATTGTGTATATATGTAAATAATTTAGTATTGTAATTTTTGTTTTTGTAATCAGCAGATCTAAATCAATTGATGAAATAAATAAATAAATAAATAAATAAATAAATACTCCCGTTCTATAATGTAAATTAATTAATTTGATAAGCATTTTTTCGTTTCATCTAATTTTTTGAATACTTTGTGTTTCTTTTATTGCTAGTATCCATAACGTATTTATCTTCTACTCTTAATTTATTTAATTTCTTATATTTAGGTTTAACTTTCGCTATTTCTCTATTTCTAACTATGTTGTTTGTCAACTCGAAGTTCTTATCCTTCTGTTGGTTGATTTTATTTATACGCTCGGTTTTGTCTCGTTTATGTTTTTCAATTAAAACTTCAATATCCTTACGGTCATAATTTTTGGTTATGAAATCGATAGGCCTTAGCTTTGTTGTAGAATGAATAGTGTTATAGTAAATTGTAATTAAGGACAAATTTGTAAAAAATACAAATGGAAAACGTTATAGAAAATAGTGTTATAATGAAAATTCTTGATAAAAAATCTAGGACACAATAGTGTTTAAAAAAAATAAAAACTAAAATCTAACAAAGTGAGTTCTAATTCTTATAAATAAAGCTTTTTACGTAATCTGGAGTTTTAGTGAAATTGTATGTGTTATTTGAAAAACTCCATGTACATTTTCGTTGATCTAGATTATTGATGAAAGTCAAATAGTCACTGAAATTATTTATGTTCGTTATCAAATAATTTTTCTTCGAAAATTCAATCTTCCTATTTTAAATGAAGAATGCCAACTCGAATGAATTAATTTGAGTTTATATTAATTAGGATATAATAATTCATTCAATTCGTTACTTAAAAAAATTGTGTTGCGTAACTGACGCATTGATAGAATTGAATTGTTTAAAATTGAAAAAAGTATTTTACGCTGCGAGGTTTACATAGAAATAAATACAAATTGGAGACCATACACAATTTTAATTGTTGGATTCAAGCAAAGATCTCCCAAACGAAAAAGTCAACTAGATTGGGAAGGAAAGATAATTTTTAGTAGATCATATTGAATTTTTCAGTAACTTGCGTTAAATAAGACTAAGCAATCTCATCTGACTTAACATTTCAAACAATTTTTTTTCTGAATATATTTAATTAGCCTATAAACATATAGCTATTAAGTTCACGACAACTTAAAACATACAGACATGACAAAACTTTGTGTCTGGCTAAAGTACTCTCACTTCTTGATATCTCAGTGCAAGTAAAGTTCTTTGTATGTAGCTTAAGTAGCTACATGAAGAACGGTTGGACAGATATCTTTTTCTTGAGACGGTTTTTATTTTATTATTTTATTTTAAAGTACATACGTATTTTGGGAAATCCATTTTACAATAGAAAAATTAACACGCCTAAAACTCTACAATCAATTCTAAAAAAAAGCATACTATTTACTTATAAAACTTAATATTAAAACTGTGAAATACGTAAGATTCAAATGGTTATCTTGCCAAATGCCTAATATTTTTTTTTAAAGTGCCTGCGAATGCTCAATCAAAATCTCAGTTCGGCTAACAAGACTTCAGCTAATGTTCCTTGGATTTTTTCTGATTTGATTGGAAAAGTTGACTTTTTTTCCTTCCATGGATTTTGAAAACCAAAGTTGTTTTTTTATTGTGACTGTATTGTGTATATTTTATAAATGCGATCTAAACAATTCACTGTAGTTCACTTTATTCACAAATTGCACTATTAACAAAAAAATTCACGTCCTATAGATTTGTTTTAATTTTTTTTATTTAGGAAATCCCTATTAAAATAAACCACAACACAAAACTAAAAGGCTCGCTATACTTGCTTTCTTCACACGTTCTTCGATATTGATTTTCCAGCTAAGCTTAGGGTCCAGAATAACTCCTAGGTACTTAGCTTTTGTTGATAGAGAAAGAGTGTAACCGTTCAACTTGGGTAGGGTGAAGGGGGGAATTTTAGTCCTAGTGGTGAAGAGCATAAATTCGGTTTTATTTGGATTGACACCTAGTCCACAGCTAGTAGCCCAGATGTCAACTCTTTTAAAGGCAGTTTCCATGATATCACTTATCACTGTAGGAAACGCCCCTGATGCCATAACCACTAGGTAATCCGCATACGCCACCGCCTTTACACCACAGTTGTCGAGTTCACAAAGGATTGTGTTCATGACAAGCAACTACCTCGTGAAGAGCCGTTTCCGTGGACCTTACCTTAATGTAAGCGTGCTGTGATTTGGAAAGAGTATTTCTATCTAAAATCCCTCTAATGTATAGGCATTGTCTGTTACTAGGCTGTAATCCTTACAGCCTGGGAAATGGGTTGTCACAGTATTCTTTCCAGGCCAGCCTTTTGGCTGAGGATACCGCTTTTTTGTAATCATGGAGGGAAGGTTTCTTTGCTGTACCTTACTGGACAGGAAGCTTTGAATGCTACATTGAAAGCCGTTTCAAAAGTGCTTACTTTCGCCTCCAGTTCTTCTACGGAATCTAAAACAAGATTCGGTACAGTTCTTAGTTTGGAATTTACAACTTGACTGAATTTGTTCCAGTCGGTATTTTTGGGGTTTCTTTACGGGACAGGGGGCTTAGTGTTAAGACATAATTCGTAAAGTATATACCTGTGATCGGAGAATGATCTCAGTGTAGATACTCTCAGTTTTCCAACCTGACCTGTTCAAGGTAGAGATATTGCCTTTGTTACAAATAGACATGTTGTTAGAAATAATAAAATCAAATAAAGACTCACCTCTTTCATTGATTTCGGAACTGCCCCATAACGTGTGCATGGCATTGGCATCACACCCCAGTATGAGGTTGGCATTGTTGATGTTATAGACCAGGGTGACGCCGATCCTACGTATAGTCCACCTACACCTGCTGTCTCCAGTCTGACAACTGTCAGGTCTGGAGTGCTAAAATTTGGACATAAAAATACTTTTAAATGTTTTTTAGCAATAATACAAGCGCGAGGGTTACCTTGATTATTGTTGTTTGAGGTGTAGTAGAGATTGTAGAGCTGGTCTTGAAGCCCGCGGATCTTATGGCTTTGAACCCATGGCTCTTGGATGATGCCCAAATCCACTTCTTCCTCCCTCAGGAAGATTCTGAGATTGTCTGAAGCACTTTTTGAGTGCTTCAGATTAATCTGTATGAATTTCAGCATTTTTGGTTGTTGTTGCGGCCACGCTCAATGGTTCCAACGTCACGTCGGATGTTTCGACAGCTCCTGTTTCGTCTCCTTGAGGTGGCAAAATCCTCACTTTGGCTCCCTGATGCCAAAGTTTAGACGGTGTGAATTTGCAATCGATGACCTTCCTGCCTCATCAATCAAGAGCAGGAAGGACATCGTTGACTTGTTGGCATTGGCCCCTTCAGTTTTTATGACGACCCAGTCGTCCAGAGCAACCCCCGGGTTTTGGCATTTTAGGACTTTGAGAAAGCTCTCACCATCCAACTATTCCATATAAGGTACCCAAATGCGAGCCTTTGGTCGTCTGGGAATATCCCTGGCTTGGATTTATTTGAGCTTCATGCCTTTCCATGCATCACTAATCTTAGTAACGCAATTGCCAAGGAATTCTTTCGAAAACTGATCCTTGCACTTGATAACCCTATAACCTCTTACCGTCTCAGCAGAGCTGAAGGATGGAGAGGGCCCTCGTCCCTGACGATCTCACTCAAAGTTTTCGCCACTGGCTGACTGCCGGATGTGGATGGCAGAGTGTTTTTTTTATTTTTGACACGAACTGGAGGAGCCTTACTCTTTTTCGAGGGCCGAGTAGTCTTATCCTGAGACCTATTGCGCTTTGCAACTTGCTCTTTCCTCTGAAGATTAGCGCCCTCCAAGAACTTGTTATAGTCTTCAACTATTTTGGAGATTTTCTCCTTATCCTCACGATCGCGTTCGCTTAATGCTTGCGTTTCTTCCCGTTTCGCAATTTTTGTCAAAACGAACCTAGCATGTTTGAACTGGGCCTTGCGAGTCGTGTGATGAGACCTATGTTTGTTTGTCTGGCCTTGTTTTTGGGTTGTGGTTAGCACCCGCCCACCGCTGGTGCTCTGAGTGCTAACCGAAGGTTTTGGTGACGATGGAGTGCTACTACGAGCAGCACTACCTTCGCCACCGACGTTGATAGTTGTCTCCTGACTGGAGGCAAGCAGCTCGTCTTCTGATGCGCTGCCAATTTCGTCAATGTCTGTCATATCAACGTCTGGTTGTTTTTGCTGTTGTATTTGGGGTCTGTAATCGTTCGTCATGTCAGCGTCTGGGGTTTTGGGTTTTGAAAAATCTATTTTGGTCCCACGAGTAGTACGGAAAAGAGGTCAGCCCCGGCAGAGCCGATATACCGGGGTAAGGTAAAGAATATTTCGGGCCTTGTACCTAGGCACCCGAAAGAGCTCGTTAATGACTGGCTTTTCCTCCAGCCTTCCATTTCTTCAGCACGGATTGTGTTCTAAGAACGCTCACACCACCTTGAAAGTCAGGAACCTCGTATCAATGGTCAGATTGCATTTCTGAAGAGTTGAACTATTAAAGAGTAAAGGAAATCCTCAGCGATTCAACCTGACCTTAGCTAACCACCTTTCATTGCCAAAATCAGACAAAACAACTGTAGTGATCATTGTCCACCCGGCACCCACCTGGAGGGTTAGAGACGAGGGTTTCTTCCGAGCTTTCGGATAGCAGTTGTGAATCAATTCTGTATGGTCTAGATTTTTTGTTATGATAAGACCTTCTATGACAATCAATTTATACAAAAAATATTGTGTTTAAGCAGGCTCCAGGTCAATAAAACTAGGTGTTAAATGGTTAGCAACGTTTCGAGCATGAATACGCTCTTCCTCAGGCCTTTATTGTAAAATAATATACATGGTCAATAATTTCATCTATATAATACATCAAAATTTTTAACTTACAATTTAATTTAAGAAATTTAAGAAACTTAATTTTCACAAACAAAAATATGTTCAAGAGAACCACACATTGCACACTAAAAATAATTAAGTTGATTAAGTAAAAACAATTTAAAAAATTATAAATACAATTAAATAATTAAATAATTTTTCTTATGAAATGTAGAAAATTAGGATTAATTCCGAATTTTATACAAAATTCACTAGCTTATATTGACCTATTGTTTGAATTCTTAAACGAACTAGTTGAGAAAAACATAGAGAAAAAACTTCGCACACACATAGAACATTTTCATACAAAACTTTTGAATACAGCCATCTCTCTCAAACATGCACAATTAAACAAACAGAAACTATTGTTATTAAATTGAATGTGTTTGAACAATGAATGGTCAAGTAATAAAAACTGACATTCTATAGTACAAATAGTACAATATAACAACAATAATATTGTTATTAAAGTCAGAAGAATTGATTACCAGCACTTTGTCTCATCACGAAAGTATCAGTTTTTTCGAAAGCCAAAATAAAACATTCCACAGAATTAACAATAATATCAAAAACAAGCAAAAGAACAAATTGGAGAAATTAAAAACAAACAACAAACACAAGATGGGAATGCAATTCAACGAAAAATAGTTTTTCAATAAGACCGATGTAGACTTCCCAGAAGACATCAAATGGTTGTTGTCATTAGGACCAAAATTTGCTCTGCCAACTGAAAAAGGAAATATACCTCTTTTTAAAATTATAGCGGATGGTGAAGAAGATGAAGTCTTAGTCTCATTCGATGTGGTTTCATTGTTTACCAACGTGCCTGTTCGAATGATTCTTGATATAATTGAAAAGAAATTGAATGAAATAAAAGAATTCACCAAGATTAAAGAGTGCTAGACAATAGCCACTTATTATTTCAACAAAAAAACATCAATTTAATAAGGGACATCCTGTGTTCTAATTCTTTCCTTGCCCATGCTATTGAACGATTGATAAACAATTTTTACAACAAAAAGGAAACGAGCCTAGAAAATGTTCCACCACTACAACCTGTTGTCTATCGGAGTGCAATATATATTCCATCTCTTTCAACTCGAATTAAACAAGATCCAATTAGAAATAAAGAGACAACAAGAATAGCGTTTAGATCGACCAACACTCTAAAAACGTTTCTATTTCTAACACAAAAGGGAAAATAGATAGAATGGATAAGTCTGATGTTGTTTACAAAATTAATTGAACAGGTGGGACAGGGACAAATTGTTCGTCTGTATACATTGGTACCACCAAACAAAAACTCCGCAATCGTCTCTCCGGCCATCGGTATGACAGTAACAGTGGTGGTTCTCAAAAAACTGAACTTGCCCTCCACTGCATAGAGCAGGACCACAAGCCTGACTTAGAAAATGTGACTATACTAGAAGTTGAGAAACACCCTAACAAGAGAATGTTGTTGGAAATGCTGCATACCAACAACGAAGAGAGTTCGATCAACAGACGATCTGATTGTGAGAATCTCAGTGACATTTACAGCCAACTAATAAAAAACAATAAAAGAAGGCAAAATTAAGTATAGTCTTTTGTCAGTGTTGAGAGGTGTAATTCAATAAGTAGATTTTTTCGTAATTTAATGTATTTTAAAGTCAATGTAATTATTTGATTGTATTTATAATTTTTAAATTGTTTTTTCTAAATCAACTTAATTATTTTTAGTGTGCAATGTGTGGTTCTCTTGAACATATTTTTGTTTGTGAAAATTAAGTTTCTTAAATTTCTTAAATTAAATTGTAAGTTAAAAATTTTGATGTATTGTATAGATGACATTATTGACCATGTATATTATTTTACAATAAAGGCCTGAGGAAGAGCGTATTCATGCTCGAAACGTTGCTAACCATTTAACACCTAGTTTTATTGACCTGGAACCTGCTTAAACACAATATTATTTGTATAACATTGAAGAGGTCACCAAAAAACCCAAATAAATACAATCAATTTATTAATTCTTAAGTTACAGATGTTACTTTCTTTTAAAGCATTCTTAATTCATTAATTTTTGTGCTCTCTCATTTTTCTTTTCTTTAAATTGGTTACCGGATTCGTAAACTTTATTTCCTTGTTATATTACTTCTTCTATTGGATGGTCTAGTTCTTGAAATTTTTCGTTACTGAATGGAATGACTAAAGCCTTTTCATAGATTAATGGAGAAAAATTGGGAACAAAAATTACTAAGATTAATGTTTCCGAATAGTATAAAACGCTCGTTTTCATATACGAAAGGTGCTCTAATGAAATATTGTAGGCATTTTTCTCTTGTTCAGTTAGGATATCATGAGGTAAGACGTTAAGTCTGCTAGCTAGTAGGATGTCAATGAGTTTTTCTAATTTACTATTTATGTGATTTATATCAGCGTACAGCTGAAATGTCAATTGAAATTGTTCCGGGAATGAAATAACTTGGTTTGTTTTATTAGTTATTTTATCGAGATAGGTTTTTAAATTCGATTGTTGGTTATTGACATGGTCAAACAATGTATTGTATGTGTATTATGTACTCAATTTTATGTATTCAATTATTTTTATGTACTCAATTTTATCTTTATACTTTCAATTTCAAGTTTTTCTAAAGATATATTATTAACTATTTTTTTTTTGTAAAATTAACATGAACAATTGGAGCAAAAACATTATTTGTAAAATTTGTTGCTCTGTTTGTGAATTTTAAATTTTTTATCTCTAAATTAAAATTTGTAAATTTAATTATGTTATTATTTTTTCTAAATTTTTTTTTTCCGGATAGCAGTTGTGAATCAATTCTGTATGGTCTAGATGTTTTGTTATGATAAGACCTTCTATGACAATCAATTTATTAATTCTTAAGTCACAAATGTTACTTTCCTTAAAAGCATTCTTAATTCATTAATTTTTGTGCTCTCTCATTTTTCTTTTCTTTAAATTGGTTACCGGAATCGTAAACTTTATTTCCTTGTTATATTACTTCTTCTATTGGATGGTCTAGTTCTTGAAATTTTTCGTTAGGGAATGGAATGACTAAAGCCTTTTAATAGATTAATGGAGAAAAATTGGGAACAAAAATTACTAGGACTAATGTTTCCGAATAGTATAAAACGCTCGTTTTCATATACGAAAGGTGCTCTAATGAAATATTGTAGGCATTTTTCTCTTGTTCAGTTAGGATATCATGAGGTAAGACGTTAAGTCTGCTAGCTAGTAGCACGTCAATGAGTTTTTCTAATTTTCTATTTATGTGATTTATATCAGCGTACAGCTGAAATGTAAATTGAAATTGTTCCAGGAATGAAATAACTTGGTTTGTTTTATTAGTTATTTGGTCGAGATAGGTTTTTAAATTCGATTGTTGGTTATTGACATGGTCAAACAGTTTTTAAGTTTTGGATTAAATCATTGTTGATTTTAACTTGAGCATTTGATTGTTTTATTAGAAGTTTGTTATTTGAATCTAAATTATTCAGGTGGTTATAAATTTCTTCGGCGTCATCACTGTCCATATTTCCAAATACAAATTTTAAGGCTTTGCCTCCAATGTTAATAAGTCTTTTGTCTTTATAAACAGAAGGTATAGGTAATAGTAAAATGTAAAATGGTCTTGTAATCAGTTAAATTACAAATATGCAAGAACTTTGTGTAGTCCGTAACAATTTTTACGTTTAGTTGCTTTAATATAGTGAAACCGTATTCCGTGTTGATTTCTGTAATAGTTACTTCCTGTGTTTTTATCTGTTGAACCAAAATGACTTGAAAAATTGCCCATATACTCCCGTTCTATAATGTAAATTAATTAATTTGATAAGCATTTTTTCGTTTCATCTAATTTTTTGAATATTTTGTGTTTCTTTTATTGCTAGTATCGATAACGTATTTATCTTCTACTCTTAATTTATTTAATTTCTTATATTTAGGTTTAACTTTCGCTATTTCTCTATTTCTAACTATGTTGTTTGTCAACTCGAAGTTCTTATCCTTCTGTTGGTTGATTTTATTTATACGCTCGGTTTTGTCTCGTTTATGTTTTTCAATTAAAACTTCAATATCCTTACGGTCATAATTTTTGGATATGAAATCGATAGGCCTTAGCTTTGTTGTAGAATGAATAGTGTTATAGTAAATTGTAATTAAGGACAAATTTGTAAAAAATACAAATGGAAAACGTTATAGAAAATAGTGTTATAATGAAAATTCTTGATAAAAAATCTAGGACACAATAGTGTTTAAAAAAAATAAAAACTAAAATCTAACAAAGTGAGTTCTAATTCTTATAAATAAAGCTTTTTACGTAATCTGGAGTTTTAGTGAAATTGTATGTGTTATTTGAAAAACTCCATGTACATTTTCGTTGATCTAGATTATTGATGAAAGTCCAATAGTCACTGAAATTATTTATGTTCGTTATCAAATAATTTTTCTTCGAAAATTCAATCTTCCTATTTTAAATGAAGAATGCCAACTCGAATGAATTAATTTGAGTTTATATTAATTAGGATATAATAATTCATTCAATTCGTTACTTAAAAAAATTGTGTTGCGTAACTGACGCATTGATAGAATTGAATTGTTTAAAATTGAAAACAGTATTTTACGCTGCGAGGTTTACATAGAAATAAATACAAATTGGAGACCATACACAATTTTAATTGTTGGATTCAAGCAAAGATCTCCCAAACGAAAAAGTCAACTAGATTGGGAAGGAAAGATAATTTTTAGTAGATCATATTCAATTTTTCAGTAACTTGCGTTAAATAAGACTAAGCAATCTCATCTGACTTAACATTTCAAACAATTTTTTTTCTGAATATATTTAATTAGCCTATAAACATATAGCTATTAAGTTCACGACAACTTAAAACATACAGACATGACAAAACTTTGTGTCTGGCTAAAGTACTCTCACTTCTTGATATCTCAGTGCAAGTAAAGTTCTTTGTATGTAGCTTAAGTAGCTACATGAAGAACGGTTGGACAGATATCTTTTTCTTGAGACGGTTTTTATTTTATTATTTTATTTTAAAGTACATACGTATTTTGGGAAATCCATTTTACAATAGAAAAATTAACACGCCTAAAACTCTACAATCAATTCTAAAAAAAAGCATACTATTTACTTATAAAACTTAATATTAAAACTGTGAAATACGTAAGATTCAAATGGTTATCTTGCCAAATGCCTAATATTTTTTTTTAAAGTGCCTGCGAATGCTCAATCAAAATCTCAGTTCGGCTAACAAGACTTCAGCTAATGTTCCTTGGATTTTTTCTGATTTGATTGGAAAAGTTGACTTTTTTTCCTTCCATGGATTTTGAAAACCAAAGTTGTTTTTTTATTGTGACTGTATTGTGTATATTTTATAAATGCGATCTAAACAATTCACTGTAGTTCACTTTATTCACAAATTGCACTATTAACAAAAAAATTCACGTCCTATAGATTTGTTTTAATTATTTTATTTAGGAAATCCCTATTAAAATAAACCACAACACAAAACTAAAAGGTTCGCTATACTTGCTTTCTTCACACGTTCTTCGATATTGATTTTCCAGCTAAGCTTAGGGTCCAGAATAACTCCTAGGTACTTAGCTTTTGTTGATAGAGAAAGAGTGTAACCGTTCAACTTGGGTAGGGTGAAGGGGGGAATTTTAGTCCTAGTGGTGAAGAGCATAAATTCGGTTTTATTTGGATTGACACCTAGTCCACAGCTAGTAGCCCAGATGTCAACTCTTTTAAAGGCAGTTTCCATGATATCACTTATCACTGTAGGAAACGCCCCTGATGCCATAACCACTAGGTAATCCGCATACGCCAGGATTGTGTTCATGACAAGCAACTACCTCGTGAAGAGCCGTTTCCGTGGACCTTACCTTAATGTAAGCGTGCTGTGATTTGGAAAGAGGATTTCTATCTAAAATCCCTCTAATGTATAGGCATTGTCTGTTACTAGGCTGTAATCCTTACAGCCTGGGAAATGGGTTGTCACAGTATTCTTTCCAGGCCAGCCTTTTGGCTGAGGATACCACTTTTTTGTAATCTTTGAGGCAGTCCTTGTACGGTTGCCATTGTTTGCTAACGTGAAGATATTGAAGATTTTTCTTGTAATCTTCCTAAGATTTGAGAGATCTTCATTCCACCATGGAGGGAAGGTTTCTTTGCTGTACCTTACTGGACAGGAAGCTTTGAATGCTACATTGAAAGCCGTTTCAAAAGTGCTTACTTTCGCCTCCAGTTCTTCTACGGAATCTAAAACAAGATTCGGTACAGTTCTTAGTTTGGAATTTACAACTTGACTGAATTTGTTCCAGTCGGTATTTTTGGGGTTTCTTTACGGGACAGGGGGCTTAGCGTTAAGACATAATTCGTAAAGTATATACCTGTGATCGGAGAATGATCTCAGTGTAGATACTCTCAGTTTTCCAACCTGACCTGTTCAAGGTAGAGATATTGCCTTTGTTACAAATAGACATGTTGTTAGAAATAATAAAATCAAATAAAGACTCACCTCTTTCATTGATTTCGGAACTGCCCCATACTGTGTGCATGGCATTGGCATCACACCCCAGTATGAGGTTGGCATTGTTGATGTTATAGACCAGGGTGACGCCGATCCTACGTATAGTCCACCTACACCTGCTGTCTCCAGTCTGACAACTGTCAGGTCTGGAGTGCTAAAATTTGGACATAAAAATACTTTTAAATGTTTTTTAGCAATAATACAAGCGCGAGGGTTACCTTGATTATTGTTGTTTGAGGTGTAGTAGAGATTGTAGAGCTGGTCTTGAAGCCCGCGGATCTTATGGCTTTGACCCCATGGCTCTTGGATGATGCCCAAATCCACATCTTCCTCCCTCAAGAAGATTCTGAGATTGTCTGAAGCACTTTTTGAGTGCTTCAGTTTAATCTGTATGAATTTCAGCATTTTTGGTTGTTGTTGCGGCCACGCTCAATGGTTCCAACGTCACGTCAGATGTTTCGACAGCTCCTGTTTCGTCTCCTTGAGGTGGCAAAATCCTCACTTTGGCTCCCTGATGCCAAAGTTTAGACGGTGTGAATTTGCAATCGATGACCTTCCTGCCTCATCAATCAAGAGCAGGAAGGACTTGTTGACTTGTTGGCATTGGCCCCTTCAGTTTTTATGACGACCCAGTCGTCCAGAGCAACCCCCGGGTTTTGGCATTTTAGGACTTTGAGAAAGCTCTCACCATCCAACTATTCCATATAAGGTACCCAAATGCGAGCCTTTGGTCGTCTGGGAATATCCCTGGCTTGGATTTATTTGAGCTTCATGCCTTTCCATGCATCACTAATCTTAGTAACGCAATTGCCAAGGAATTCTTTCGAAAACTGATCCTTGCACTTGATAACCCTATAACCTCTTACCGTCTCAGCAGAGCTGAAGGATGGAGAGGGCTCTCGTCCCTGACGATCTCACTCAAAGTTTTCGCCACTGGCTGACTGCCGGATGTGGATGGCCGAGTGTTTTTTTTATTTTTGACACGAACTGGAGGAGCCTTACTCTTTTTCGAGGGCCGAGTAGTCTTATCCTGAGACCTATTGCGCTTTGCAACTTGCTCTTTCCTCTGAAGATTAGCGCCCTCCAAGAACTTGTTATAGTCTTCAACTATTTTGGAGATTTTCTCCTTATCCTCACGATCGCGTTCGCTTAATGCTTGCGTTTCTTCCCGTTTCGCAATTTTTGTCAAAACGAACCTAGCATGTTTGAACTGGGCCTTGCGAGTCGTGTGATGAGACCTATGTTTGTTTGTCTGGCCTTGTTTTTGGGTTGTGGTTAGCACCCGCCCACCGCTGGTGCTCTGAGTGCTAACCGAAGGTTTTGGTGACGATGGAGTGCTACTACGAGCAGCACTACCTTCGCCACCGACGTTGATAGTTGTCTCCTGACTGGAGGCAAGCAGCTCGTCTTCTGATGCGCTGCCAATTTCGTCAATGTCTGTCATATCAACGTCTGGTTGTTTTTGCTGTTGTATTTGGGGTCTGTAATCGTTCGTCATGTCAGCGTCTGGGGTTTTGGGTTTTGAAAAATCTATTTTGGTCCCACGAGTAGTACGGAAAAGAGGTCAGCCCCGGCAGAGCCGATATACCGGGGTAAGGTAAAGAATATTTCGGGCCTTGTACCTAGGCACCCGAAAGAGCTCGTTAATGACTGGCTTTTCCTCCAGCCTTCCATTTCTTCAGCACGGATTGTGTTCTAAGAACGCTCACACCACCTTGAAAGTCAGGAACCTCGTATCAATGGTCAGATTGCATTTCTGAAGAGTTGAACTATTAAAGAGTAAAGGAAATCCTCAGCGATTCAACCTGACCTTAGCTAACCACCTTTCATTGCCAAAATCGGACAAAACAACTGTAGTGATCATTGTCCACCCGGCACCCACCTGGAGGGTTAGAGACGAGGGTTTCTTCCGAGCTTTCGGATAGCAGTTGTGAATCAATTCTGTATGGTCTAGATTTTTTGTTATGATAAGACCTTCTATGACAATCAATTTATACAAATAATATTGTGTTTAAGCAGGCTCCAGGTCAATAAAACTAGGTGTTAAATGGTTAGCAACGTTTCGAGCATGAATACGCTCTTCCTCAGGCCTTTATTGTAAAATAATATACATGGTCAATAATGTCATCTATATAATACATCAAAATTTTTAACTTACAATTTAATTTAAGAAATTTAAGAAACTTAATTTTCACAAACAAAAATATGTTCAAGAGAACCACACATTGCACACTAAAAATAATTAAGTTGATTAAGTAAAAACAATTTAAAAAATTATAAATACAATTAAATAATTAAATAATTTTTCTTATGAAATGTAGAAAATTAGGATTAATTCCGAATTTTATACAAAATTCACTAGCTAATATTGACCTATTGTTTGAATTCTTAAACGAACTAGTTGAGAAAAACATAGAGAAAAAACTTCGCACACACATAGAACATTTTCATACAAAACTTTTGAATACAGCCATCTCTCTCAAACATGCACAATTAAACAAACAGAAACTATTGTTATTAAATTGAATGTGTTTGAACAATGAATGGTCAAGTAATAAAAACTGACATTCTATAGTACAAATAGTACAATATAACAACAATAATATTGTTATTAAAGTCAGAAGAATTGATTACCAGCACTTTGTCTCATCACGAAAGTATCAGTTTTTTCGAAAGCCAAAATAAAACATTCCACAGAATTAACAATAATATCAAAAACAAGCAAAAGAACAAATTGGAGAAATTAAAAACAAACAACAAACACAAGATGGGAATGCAATTCAACGAAAAATAGTTTGTCAATAAGACCGATGTAGACTTCCCAGAAGACATCAAATGGTTGTTGTCATTAGGACCAAAATTTGCTCTGCCAACTGAAAAAGGAAATATACCTCTTTTTAAAATTATAGCGGATGGTGAAGAGATGATAAAAACATTGGAACAGGGTGACCATGAAACTGCACGTGCAAACCTCACACAAATTTTGCAAAACTATATGCGTTCGTCATCTACATTACCTTTTGATAAATTTATCAACAAAATTTCTCAGGACACTAATAAATTTCTTAAAAATCATAAGGAAGTTTATATTGTATCTGCAGATAAAGGTAACGTCACAGTAGCTACAAAAAAGATTATATGGAAAAAATGAGAGACTTAATGGCAGATAGGAGTACCTATAGAATTCTTAGAAGCAATCCAACTCTTAAGCTTCAAGGTGTGAACAATGGCTTCGTTAAAACTTTATTCGAGCTAAAGGTCATAAATGAGTATGAGAAAAAACGAATGATAACATACACGGCAAAATGTCCACGAATTTACGGTTTACCAAAGATTCACAAAGAGAATATGCCGTTTAGACCAATTTGTTCATCAACAAGTGTCCCTAGCTTTGAATTATCCAAATTTTTGGTCAAAATTCTAAAAAACTTGACAGATAACTCTAAATTTAATTTCCGTGATGCAAAACATTTTATTAATGTAGTTTCTTCATTCAACATAGAGGAAGATGAAGTCTTAGTCTCATTCGATGTGGTTTCATTGTTTACCAACGTGCCTGTTCGAATGATTCTTGATATAATTGAAAAGAAATTGAATGAAATAAAAGAATTCACCAAGATTAAAGAGTGCTAGACAATAGCCACTTATTATTTCAACAAAAAAACATCAATTTAATAAGGGACATCCTGTGTTCTAATTCTTTCCTTGCCCATGCTATTGAACGATTGATAAACAATTTTTACAACAAAAAGGAAACGAGCCTAGAAAATGTTCCACCACTACAACCTGTTGTCTATCGGAGTGCAATATATATTCCATCTCTTTCAACTCGAATTAAACAAGATCCAATTAGAAATAAAGAGACAACAAGAATAGCGTTTAGATCGACCAACACTCTAAAAACGTTTCTATTTCTAACACAAAAGGGAAAATAGATAGAATGGATAAGTCTGATGTTGTTTACAAAATTAATTGAACAGGTGGGACAGGGACAAATTGTTCGTCTGTATACATTGGTACCACCAAACAAAAACTCCGCAATCGTCTCTCCGGCCATCGGTCTGACATTAACAGTGGTGGTTCTCAAAAAACTGAACTTGCCCTCCACTGCATAGAGCAGGACCACAAGCCTGACTTAGAAAATGTGACTATACTAGAAGTTGAGAAACACCCTAACAAGAGAATGTTGTTGGAAATGCTGCATACCAACAACGAAGAGAGTTCGATCAACAGACGATCTGATTGTGAGAATCTCAGTGACATTTACAGCCAACTAATAAAAAACAATAAAAGAAGGCAAAATTAAGTATAGTCTTTTGTCAGTGTTGAGAGGTGTAATTCAATAAGTAGATTTTTTCGTAATTTAATGTATTTTAAAGTCAATGTAATTATTTGATTGTATTTATAATTTTTAAATTGTTTTTTCTAAATCAACTTAATTATTTTTAGTGTGCAATGTGTGGTTCTCTTGAACATATTTTTGTTTGTGAAAATTAAGTTTCTTAAATTTCTTAAATTAAATTGTAAGTTAAAAATTTTGATGTATTGTATAGATGACATTATTGACCATGTATATTATTTTACAATAAAGGCCTGAGGAAGAGCGTATTCATGCTCGAAACGTTGCTAACCATTTAACACCTAGTTTTATTGACCTGGAACCTGCTTAAACACAATATTATTTGTATAACATTGAAGAGGTCACCAAAAAACCCAAATAAATACAATCAATTTATTAATTCTTAAGTTACAGATGTTACTTTCTTTTAAAGCATTCTTAATTCATTAATTTTTGTGCTCTCTCATTTTTCTTTTCTTTAAATTGGTTACCGGATTCGTAAACTTTATTTCCTTGTTATATTACTTCTTCTATTGGATGGTCTAGTTCTTGAAATTTTTCGTTACTGAATGGAATGACTAAAGCCTTTTCATAGATTAATGGAGAAAAATTGGGAACAAAAATTACTAAGATTAATGTTTCCGAATAGTATAAAACGCTCGTTTTCATATACGAAAGGTGCTCTAATGAAATATTGTAGGCATTTTTCTCTTGTTCAGTTAGGATATCATGAGGTAAGACGTTAAGTCTGCTAGCTAGTAGGATGTCAATGAGTTTTTCTAATTTACTATTTATGTGATTTATATCAGCGTACAGCTGAAATGTCAATTGAAATTGTTCCGGGAATGAAATAACTTGGTTTGTTTTATTAGTTATTCGGTCGAGATAGGTTTTTAAATTCGATTGTTTGTTATTGACGTGGTCAAACAATGTATTGTATGTATATTATGTACTTAATTTTATCTCTATTTTTTATACTTTCAATTTCAAGTTTTTCTAAAGAAATTTTATTAACAATTTTTTTTTTTTGTAAAATTAACATGAAAAATTGGAGCAATAACATTATTTGTAAAATTTCTTGCTCTGTTTGTGAATTTTAAATTTTTTATCTCTAAATTAAAATTTGTAAATTTAATTATGTTATTATTTTTTCAAATTTTTTTTTCCGGATAGCAGTTGTGAATCAATTCTGTATGGTCTAGATGTTTTGTTATGATAAGACCTTCTATGACAATCAATTTATTAATTCTTAAGTTACAAATGTTACTTTCTTTAAAAGCATTCTTAATTCATAGGACGTCAATGAGTTTTTCTAATTTTCTATTTATGTGATTTATATCAGCGTACAGCTGAAATGTAAATTGAAATTGTTCCAGGAATGAAATAACTTGGTTTGTTTTATTAGTTATTTGGTCGAGATAGGTTTTTAAATTCGATTGTTGGTTATTGACATGGTCAAATAATTTTTAAGTTTTGGATTAAATCATTGTTGATTTTAACTTGAGCATTTGATTGTTTTATTAGAAGTTTGTTATTTGAATCTAAATTATTCAGGTGGTTATAAATTTCTTCGGCGTCATCACTGTCCATATTTCCAAATACAAATTTTAAGGCTTTGCCTCCAATGTTTATAAGTCTTTTGTCTTTATAAACAGAGGGTATAGGTAATAGTAAAATGTAAAATGGTCTTGTAATCAGTTAAATTGCAAATACGCAAGAACTTTGTGTAGTCCGTAACAATTTTTACGTTTAGTTGCTTTAATATAGTGAAACCGTATTCCGTGTTGATTTCTGTAATAAAGGATGATTTTTTAGCTGGTTTGGTTTTGGCAACACTGGTTTTGACAGCTGACTTGTGTTAAGTACCTTGTGTCACTTTCAAACAGCTTCAGTTTGGTTTGCAATTTAATCATGGATCGTCTTACAAATGAACAACGCTTGCAAATTATTGAATTTTACTATCAAAATTCGTGCTCGGTTCGAAATGCTTTTTTATCGAAAAATTGTGTTCAGCGATGAGGCTCATTTTTGGTTGAATGGGTACGTAAATAAGCAAAATTGCCGCATTTGGAGTGAAGATCAGCCAGAAGCATTGCAACAGCTACCAATGCATCCCGAAAAAGCCACTGTTTGGTGCGGTTTATGGGCCGGCGGCATTATTGGGCCATATTTCTTCAAAGATGATGCGAATCGCAGCGTTACTGTCAATGGTGAACGCTACCGAGCGATGATAACAAACTTATTTTTGCCCGAAATGGAAGTTGTTGACTTGCATGATATGTGGTTTTAACAAGACGGTGCCACATGCCACACAGCACGCGAAACAATGGCGCAATTGCGAGGCAAGTTTGGTGAACAGTTAATTTCACGTTTCGGGCCGGTCAATTGGCCGCCTAGATCGTGCGATTTGACACCATTAGACTATTTTTTGTAAGGGTATGTCAAAGCTAATGTCTATAGGGACAAGCCCGCTTCGATTGAAGCACTGGAAGCCAACATCCATGCATTCATTCGTGAGATACCGGCCGATATGTGTGAAAGAGTATGCCAAAATTGGACTCAGCGGATGGGCTACCTGAGACGCAGCCGCGGTCAACATTTGCATGAAATTATCTTTAAACATTAAATTGCAAGGTTCAAACTATCGATTCAAATAAATATTTCATTCATTTTTTCGAATTTTTTGTGTTTTAAAAAAAAAAAAAAGTTCTAAGCCTCTTAAAAAATCACCCGTTAGTTACTTCCTGTGTTTTTATCTGTTGAACCAAAATGACTAGAAAAATTGCCCGTATATAATAATTCATTCAATTCATTACTTAAAAAAATTGTGTTGCGTAACTGACGCATTGATAGAATTGAATTGTATAAAATTGAAAACAGTATTTTACGCTGCGAGGTTTACATAGAAATAAATACAAATTGGAGACCATACACAATTTTAATTGTTGGATTCAAGCAAAGATCTCCCAAACGAAGAAGTCAACTAGATTGTGAAGGAAAGATAATTTTTAGTAGATCATATTTAATTTTTCAGTAACTTGCGTTAAATAAGACTTAGCAATCTCATCTGACTTAACATTTCAAACAATTTTTTTTCTGAATATATTTAATTAGCCTATAAACATTTAGCTATTAAGTTCACGACAACTTAAAACATACAGACATGACAAAACTTTGTGTCTGGTCAAAGTACTCTCACTTCTTGATATCTCAGTGCAAGTAAAGTTCTTTTCATGTAGCTTAAGTAGCTACAAGAAGAACGGTTGGATAGATATATTTTTCTTGAGACGGTATTTATTTTATTATTTTATTTTAAAGTACATACGTATTTTAGGAAAGGCGGTCAGCCATCAGACGAATAGGGGGAATAACATGTTGCATACGAAAACATGCACGTGCCGTTACTATTCGGGACTGGTGGAAGTGTGATCATAGCCTCTTTGCGGCGGCCGCTAGTAACAAGCCTTTAAAAAAAGGTTTGGCTAATATGATCAGGCTGGTTCCTCAGGTGGGCAACAGGTTAATTCCCTGTTCCGTAAAATTTAGAATTACGAACCCGACAACAAGCCTCGGAAACGGACTGATCTCACGACGACAACCAACGCAACGAAAATGGCAAAACGATTTACGAATTTTCTTATGGAACGTACGATCGCTCTATAGAGCTCGAGCTGCTCAGCAGCTAGCCGATGCCCTATCAAAATATAGAGCTGACATAACAGCACTACAAGAAATCAGATGGACAGGGAATGGTGTTTTACAGAAGAAAGAATATGACGTATACTACAGCTGTCATACAAAACACCATGTGCTCGGGGTAGGCTTCCTAGTCAGCGAAAAAATGAAGTCTACCATCATCGGCTTTAACGCTATAAGCGAAAGGCTATGCACCCTTCGCGTGCGAGGCAAATTTACGAACATTAGCCTCATTAACGTTCACGGACCTACGGAGGAGTCCTCAGACGAAGAAAAAGAGACTTACTACGAACAAGTCGAGAGGACCCTCAATGCCTGTCCAAGGTATGACGTAAAAATCATCCTTGGGGATTTGAACGCAAAAATAAGTCGGGAGCCGGTATTCAGGCATTACGCAGGCACCCATAGTTTGCATGAGAACACTAATGACAATGGACTTCGAGTCTTAGAATTGGCAGCATCGAAAAACATGGTCGTTGCGAGTACCAGGTTCCCGCGAAAAGATATCTACAAAGCCACCTGGGTATCACCTGATGGAGTCACTCGTAACCAAATAGACCACGTGTTGATAGACCGTCGCCACTACTCGAACTTGATGACGGTACGAAAGTACCGAGGCGCCAATATCGACTCGGATAACTATCTTGTTGGTATGGTCTTCCGAGGGCGGATTGCCTTGCGAAGACGTATTGCATCCGCCGATCAAGTTCGAATCAACACGGCTGCCCTGCGCAATGAAAATGCCAGTAACACCTTTGGTAATGCGTTAGGACTCGCCCTAGAATCGCTTGATTTAGGGAGAGTAAGTCCTGGAGCCAGTATGCTGGGCGTAGATGAGAAGTGGATACGCCTTAAGAATACTGTCATTAGTACTGCCAACTCCATCTTAGGCAGCAGTCGTAGAAATCGGAACGACTGAACGTAAGAATGTTGCGTACCGAGCAATGCAACAATCTCATAGAACGCGGGCACGCGAAGAAGAATATAAAGAACTCAGAAGAAGAAAAAAAAATCAGCCTGGGAGAAGAACTTAATCTGTGAAATAAAAAAAGCCGAGAGCGAGGTCCGCACCAGGCGCGGAAGTTCTACCAATCCGTCCGAAACATGACGCAGTACACACCACGCTGCACATACTGCAAGGACGGAGAGGGAAATCTGATCACCGATCCACAAAGCATACTGGAGCGATGGGAAGTGTACTTTAATGAATTGCTAAATGGTCAACTCACTGCAGAAGTGGAGGCTCCACTGCTTCAAGACGAATACCCTATGTTGCCGTCACCAAGCATAGAAGAGGTTGAGAAGGCTATAGACCGGCTAAAGAAAAACAAAGCCCCGGGAGCTGATGGTATACCAGCCGAATTATTTCAACACGGTGGGCCAGCTCTACGTCAGGCAATTCATGATATTATAGTGCACGTGTGGGAGCATGAAGAAATGCCAGAAGACTGGCGAAAAGGTATAATATGCCCCATACATAAGAAAGGAGATGTCACAACGTGCAGCAACTATATAGGTATCACGTTGTTGAGTACCGCCTATAAGATACTCTCCTCTATCCTACAAGACCGGATAAAACCATACGCTAAAACCATCATCGGACAATGTGGTTTCATTCCAGGCAAATCCACAACTAATCAGATCTTTACCCTTAGGCAGGCGATGGAAAAATGTCTAGAATTTAACATCCCAACATACCACCTGTTTATAGACTTTAAGGCCGCTTATGATAGCATAGCCAGGGTAGAACTTTACAAAGCCATGAGAGAATTCGGCATCCCAAATAAATTGACACGACTATGTAGGTTGACCATGTCCAACGTAACAAGCCAAGTAAAAATAGCCGGATTGCTATCCAGACCAATCAACATCTTTAATGGACTCCAACAAGGGGATGGTTTGGCCTGCCTCCTCTTCAACCTGGCGTTGGAGAAAGCAATCCGTGACTCTGGCACGGCAACAAGAGGGACCATCGTCAACAGGTCCAGCCAGATACTGGCTTACGCAGACGACATCGACATCATCGGAAGAACCGAGCAAGCTGTACACGATTCCTTCATCCAGATCGAGCAGGCGGCACAAAATCTGGGGCTGCACATTAGTGAAGGTAAAACAAAGTACATGGTGGCGTCGAATGCGAGAGGAACAGTTGGTCAAACAATCAAGGTAGCGGAGCACGAATTTGAAGTGGTGCAATCCTTTAAATACCTTGGGTCAATAGTAGCAGCCGATAAAGAAGAAGAAATACGCGGGCGGCTTCTCAAATCCAACAGAGCCTACTACAGTCTGTCAAAGCTCTTCAAATCCAGAAATCTCACCATAACTTCAAAACTACTGCTGTACAGGACCATGGTCCTGCCAGTACTCACATATGGATCCGAGACTTGGGTGCTTAGCAAAAGGCACTCTGACCTCTTAGCCGCGTTCGAGAGAAAAGTCTTAAGGAGCATTGTTGGCCCCATATGTGAGGAAGGACGATTCCGGAGACGGTACAATCATGAATTGTGACAAAAATTAGGCTCGGTAGACTTCGGTGGGCAGGGCACCTAGCTCGCATGAGCGAAGAGGAACCTGCTCGGAAAGTTCTTTGTGGTACATTCTATGGCAGACGACAGCGTGGTGGACCATGCTTGCGCTGGAGAGATGGCGTAGACCAGGACGCCCGGAGCCTTGGGGTGCGCAACTGGATGGCGTCGGCTCGAGACCGGGATAGGTGGAGAGACTTGTTGAAGGAGGCCAGGACCGGACCCCGGTTGTCGAGCCGATGATGATGATGTATTTTAGGAAATCCATTTTACAATAGAAAAATTAACACGCCTAAAACTCTACAATCAATTCTAAAAAAAAAACATAGTATTTACTTATAAAACTTAATATTAAAACTGTGAAATACGTAAGATTCAAATGGTTATCTTGTCAAATGCCTAATATTTTTTTTTTTAAGTGCCTGCGAATGCTCAATCAAAATCTCAGTTCGGCTAACAAGACTTCAGCTAATGTTCCTTGGATTTTTTCTGATTTGATTGGAAAAGTTGACTTTTTTTCCTTCCATGGATTTTGAAAACCAAAGTTGTTTTTTTATTGTGACTGTATTGTGTATATTTTATAAATGCGATTTAAGCAATTCACTGTAATTCACTTTATTCACAAATTGCACTATTAACAAAGAAATTCACGTCCTATAGATTTGTTTTAATTATTTTATTTAGGAAATCCCTATTAAAATAAACCACAACACAAAACTAAAAGGCTCGCTATACTTGCTTTCTTCACACGTTCTTCGATATTGATTTTCCAGCTAAGCTTAGGGTCCAGAATAACTCCTAGGTACTTAGCTTTTGTTGATAGAGAAAGAGTGTGACCGTTCAACTTGGGTAGGGTGAAGGGGGGAATTTTAGTCCTAGTGGTGAAGAGCATAATTTCGGTTTTATTTGGATTGGCACCTAGTCCACAGCTAGTAGCCCAGATGTCAACTCTTTTCAAGGCAGTTTCCATGATATCACTTATCACTGTAGGAAACGCCCCTGACGTCATAACCACCAGGTCATCGGCATACGCCACCGCCTTTACACCACAGTTGTCCATTTCACAAAGGATTGTGTCCATGACAAGCAACTACCTCGTGAAGAGCCGTTTCCGTGGACCTTACCTTAAGGTAAGCGTGCTGTGATTTGGAAAGAGGATTTCTATCTAAAATTCCTTTAATGTATAGGTCAATTATTCTTTCCAGTGTTTTCATGAGGAAGGAAGCGAGGCTGATGGGCCTAAAGTCTTTTGGGGCTTCGTGTCCCCGTCTCCCCACCTTCGGAATGAAAATAACTTTGACTTGTCTCCACGACTTGGGGACGTAGTCAAACTTGAAGCAATTTGTGAAGAATACTTCTTACTATTATTTCTTTATTTATGTGCGGTTCTTATATGACTAACTTAACAATTGGAGATAACTTAATATAGAGAGAGAGTATGTAATTGATATTCGTATATAAAGAGTATGATAACTATGTACTATTATGAGTATCAATATTAATGGGAGAGCAATATTAAGGAATACATAACACTACCCTTCCCTTAATTGGAAGCATATATATGAATAATAATTTTATAATTGCAAAATGACAAAATAAAGCATTTATACATCTAACATAAAGTTCAACAATTCATTAAATATTATTTCTTTCATTTTAGGTACCCCATAAAAATTATAGGTAATTCATAAATAGATTTCAGTTTTTATTTAGTATATAATTCGTTTCTCATAATGCATTTTAATTTCTTTTAATAAATCATATTGATTGAAAATTATAATTTAGACCAAATTTACTTATGCAGGTTCAAAATTTATCTTATAAGTTAACCTGTTAGGTGCTTTGAAAATACGTGATGTTTTCCTACGAGGTTGTTGCAAATATTCTTCATTGATATCCTTTCCCCCCGAAGAAAAATTTTTTTCTTGACTCTCTGGATTTGAATAAGATCGTCTTCTTTTTAACTTTGGAGTTAAGTCAAAATCAATCTGTGGACTTGAATTAGATCGAATTCTTTTTGAATTTGGAGATAAGTCAAAATCATATTTATTAGTGTTCTCATTTTCGGATATTTTTCTAGAAGAGTCAAAAGCTATTTTCTTTTCGAATCGAAGTTTTATTTGATCACCATGTACTTTCCTATTAACCCCGTTTAATTGTATCAAATATATTACTTTAGATAACCGTTTTATTAACTTTCCTGGTTGCCATTTCACAAAATTGTTTTTAATTGCTTTATACCATATGAGATCTTTCTTATTAAAAATATTTTTCTTTTCCTGATTTTTTTTTATGTGTGTATTCTCTTGTTTAGCATTTGATATGTTTTTCAAACTTTTTACTTTTTCTGATTTATTTTCAATTTTTGGAGGTTTTAAATAATCAATAAATGTTCTTGGTTTGTATCCAAATACTAATTCAGATGGTGTAGAATTTGTTGATGTCGATGGAGTATTACGATATTTGAACAAAAAGTTATCAAGTTTATCTTGAATTTTTAGATGCTTAGACTTTTTTTCAATCAGATACTTTTTTAAACAATTTTTAACCGTCTGAACCCCTCTTTCTGCACTCCCGTTGGATTGCGGGTGATAGGCTGGAGAATTTGTAAGCTTTATCGAATTCGCCAAAAAAAACTGTGACATTTCTTTTGACGAAAATGGTGGACCATTATCCGAAACTACCTCTTTCGGG
Source organism: Baccha elongata (assembly GCA_951217065.1). NCBI lineage: Eukaryota > Metazoa > Arthropoda > Insecta > Diptera > Syrphidae > Baccha > Baccha elongata. The sequence continues at coordinate 56,995 of CATNUY010000215.1, read as the reverse complement.
AGTCCAAAAACAGAACAAAATTTTCTTAGTGCTTGTATTACATCAACTGACGTAGTTTTTTTCATAATTATAACATCTATCCATTTTGAAAATGAATCCACTATTATAAAATATGTTCTGCCTTCAAAAAAGAAAAAATCAATGTGGATTCTTTCAAAAGGATAACCTGTCACAGGCCATGTAGATAACTTCACTGGGCTAGGCTTGTTTGAAAGCTGTTGGCATTCACTACAAAATTTTGAGAAATTTTCAATGTCACGATCGATATACAACCACCATACTGAACTTCTTGCCAACATCTTCATCCTTACAATGCCGATATGCCCATCGTGCAACAGATTTAAAATAGGTTCCTTTAAATTATTTGGAATAGCGATCCTATCCCCCATTAATACACAACCATCTTGTTGTGAAAACTCAAGCTTTCTACTCAACAGCTTTTGAATTATTGGGTTTTTACTGCTTTTAGGCCACCCATTTTTATAAATTCTAAAATTTGTGATAGAATATTATCAGTTTTTGTTGCATCTCGAATTTTATCAAAATTTAAAGGAAGTTCATCCGAAAAATTAAAAAAATTTATCAACTCGCTTGAAATCTGAGTCGGTTCATCTAGGGGCAATCTGGAAAGAGCATCCGCATTCCCCATTAAAGAACCTTTCCTGTACTCAATATCATAATCATATTGAGAAAGTATCAATGACCACCTCTGTAATCTAGCTGCAGAGATGGAGTTTTGGCTTTTGCTACCAAAAATGGCCTGTAAAGGACGGTGGTCACTGAAAATTTTGAAATGATTTCCATAAATATACTTATGGAAACGTTTCACAGCGAAGATAACAGCAAGTGCTTCGCGTTCGATATTTGAATAATTTTGTTCCGCCTTTGACAGTGAACTTGATGCAAAAACTATAGGCCTTTCATCACCGTTATCTTCTCTGTGAAACAGCACTGCTCCAACCCCATAAGAACTTGCATCACACACTATTCCTAAGGGTTTTTTCGGATCAAAATGTACAAGCAAATTATTCGTATATAGCCATTCTTTGCTGTCTCGGAAAGTTGCTTCACATTTGCTATCCCAGCAAAATTTAACATCTTTCTTAAGCAGATTATAGAATGGCGAAAGCTTAGAAGACAAATTAGGTATGAACCTACCATAAAAATTCAACAACCCTACATATGATTTAAGAGATGTTATGTCCGTAGGAGTCGGCGCTTCCAAAATTGAACGCATTTTATCTAATCGAGGACGAATGCCTTCCGAATTTATCTGGTGTCCCAGATACTCAACTTTGTTTTTGAAAAATTGGCATTTCTCTATTTTTACTCTAACATTATGCTCTTCAAATCTTTTAAGCACCTCTAACAGACTTGCATAACATTCGTCAAAATTTTTTCCACCAATTATTATGTCGTCAATATAGCCTCTCACTATTTTGATGCCATATAAAATTTTGTCAGTTGCAGCCTGAAATATAGCAGGTGCACATTTAACACCCATTGGCATACGCAAATATCTAAATAACCCCCTTTGAGTATTTATTGTTATATATTTTTGTGAGGGTTCTGATAAAGCAATTTGTTGGAAAGCTCCAGTGAGATCCAAAATACAAAAGACATTGCAACCTGCAAATCCGTAAAGAATTTCGTCAAATCTAGGAAACGGATAATGTTCTGAAACAATATGTTTGTTAATGGTTGCCTTACAGTCTACGCATATACGTATGTCTCCGCTTTTTTTCAACACAGCAACAATAGGAGATGCCCACTCGCTGTATTTAACAGGCGTAAGTACACCAGTTTCAATTAGCCTATCTAATTCTTGATCTACCTTATCACGGAGACCAAAGGGTACAGTATATGCCTTATGGAAAATCGGCACAGTGTCGGGTTTAACAACAATGTCAGCAACGAATCCCCTAATGACAGAAGTACTATTCTCTTGAAATACATTTGGAAACTTGGAAACTAAATCATTCTGAATAGAACTATCCTTAAACACATTGTTTATATTAAAATTTTCTTTCCAATTTTTGAAGAGAACACATAGCCAATCCCGACCAAGAAGTGGAACAAAATCTCTTGCTCTTTCCGTTGCAACAACAACCAAATCCAAATAATGGAGTTTGTCCTCAACCAAATCCGACACCACCACCTTAATCACACCAACAACATTGACCTTTGCACCAGTTATAACATTCAGACTCTTTTTAAACTCATGTAAAATGCAGCCAGGAAAAGTTTTTTTTATATAAATGCTCACTGATGACGGAATAACATGCACCTGAATCGACTTCCATATTTATTGGAACTTCATTTACAACAACCTTTACAATTAAAGAATCAGAAAGCGAATCAATACTTAAATTTCCTTATGTAAATCTAGATATACGATCATCAAGTTCTGTATCACTTTCATTTGAAACATTGTTAACTTTTAAATTATTCTTTTTTTGTGGGCAGGAGTGAGCATAATGCCCTGCCTTATAACATTTAAAACAAACGACCTTTGTTTTTTTATATTGTTCTGTAAATTGATCTTTTTTGATATAACCTTTGCGATTTTTAGGCAAGAATTTTTGTTTACTGTTAAAATTAGCTCTACTTCTATTTACCCAATTTTGACTACCACTATTAAAAATATTTTGACTACCACTACTACCGCCATTCATTTGCAGCTCCTTCACTTCTCGCTTCGTCATCTCCATTGTGAGTGCTGTCTCACACAATTCGTCAAACGTTTTGGTTAGCGGTTCCTCCAACAACTTCCTTTGAATTCCCTCGTCAAGTTGCGCCCAAATAAATTTATCAGAGAGAGCTTGGTCTAAGTAATCTCCGAAAGAACATTTATCCGCTATAATCTTTAACTCCACAATGAAATCATTTAAGCTTTCATCATTTCGCAAATTTCGAGACATAAATTTATGCCTTTCAGCACGCACATTTATTTTAGGTTTGTACGTTTGCAACCGATCAGTTAGTTGTTTGTAGGAAAAGTCTTTAACTAATTTTGGAGCTATTAATGATTTTAATATTTTGTATAAATCACCTCCGGCCAAAGATATAAAAAGAGACACTTTTTTATCGTCAGGAATATTGTTCAAAAGAAATAAATGTTCCATTCTTTCAATATAATGATCGAAATCATCTTCGACCATGAACTGTTCGATATTTCCTACCATTGAAGATCCCGTTACAACGGGTTTGGCATCAACCGACATAATTTTTTTTTTCCAAACCGTTTATGTATTTCTTTATTTACTTTTTGTAGTTTGCTTTGGTTAATTATTTTTTTCAAATTTTGAATATTATTTTTTTCTTTTCAATAATTTAATAACACTTTATCGTTCGTTTTTGTTTTTACGTGTAACTTTTTAAATATTATATTTTATTAACACGGAGTCACCATCCTCGTCGCCAGTATTATGTCTTTATTTATGTGCGGTTCTTATATGACTATTTTAACAATTGGATATAACTTAATATAGAGAGAGAGTATGTAATTGATATTCGTATATAAAGAGTATGATAACTATGTACTATTATAAGTATCAATATTAATGGGAGAGCAATATTAAGGAATACATAACACTTACCAGGGTTCAGCTGTGTTATGCAACTTCTGTAGCATTATGAGTATAATGTTACAGTGTTGTTTTTGCATAATTTGTTGAGTTCGTTTACACTCTCCCAAACCAGCTTCGAGCTGATTACGCAGGAGTTTAGTGCTTTGAGTGCAGCTTGGCTGTCTGACATTATGGCTATATTCTGGTTCCGGTAGTTTCTTTCAATGTTTATCTGTGCACATATTCTAATTGCGTTTACTTCCGCTTGGAATATGCTAGAGGACTTACCCATTGGTACAGAGCATTTGGTTCTTGGCCCAAAAATCCCTGCGCCAGTCCCTTCGGCAGTATTTGATCCATCAGTGTACCACTTGATGGCTTTAGTATTTAAAAGGTAGTTGTCATTAAAGCCTCTAGAGATTCGGCTGAATCCACTGTCCAAGTACCATCCTCCTTTTCGAGGAGAGATGGACAAGAGTGTTGTTTTGACAGTATTTTGCCTAGTCTAGCAGAGTCACAGTATTCCTTCCAGGCCAGCCTTTTGGCTGAGGATACCACTTTTTTGTAATCTTTGAGGCAGTCCTACATTGTTTGCTAACGTAGTAGATATTGAAGGTTTTTCTTGTAATCTTCCTAAGATTTGAGAGATCTTCATTCCACCATGGAGGGAAGGTTTCTTTGCTGTACCTTACTGGACAGGAAGCTTTGAATGTTTCATTCAAAGCCGTTTCAAAAGTGCTTACTTTCACCTCCAGTTCTTCTACGGAATCTAAAACAAGATTCGGTATAGTTCTTAGTTTGGAATTTACAACTTGACTGAATTTGTTCCAGTCGGTTTTTTTGGGGTTTCTAAATGGGACAGGGGGCTTATTGTTAAGACATAATTCGTAATGTATATACCTGTGATCGGAGAATGACCTCAGTGTAGATACTTTCCAGTTTTCCAACCTGACCTGTTCATTATAGTTTGTTAGTGTAACGTCTAGCACATCTTCCCACCCTTCAAACGTATCCATACTCGGGAAAATGAAGGTGGAGATATTGCCTTTGTTACAAATAGACATGTTGTTAGAAATAATAAAATCAAATAAAGACTCACCTCTTTCATTGATTTCGGGTGGCACCTTCCTCGGTTGGTGCAATACGATCGTGGGCCATATACGCCGATCCTACATAAAGTCCACCTACACTTGCTGTCTCCTGAAAACTGTCAGGTCTGGAGTGCTAAAATTTGGACATAAAAATACTTTTAAATGTTTTTTAGCAATAATACAAGCGCGAGGGTTACCTTGATTATTGTTGTTTGAGGTGTAGTAGAGATTGTAGAGCTGGTCTTGAAGCCCGCGGATCTTATGGCCTTGAACCCATGGCTCTTGGATGATGCCCAAATCCACATCTTCCTCCCTCAGGAAGATTCTGAGATTGTCTGAAGCACTTTTTGAGTGCTTCAGATTAATCTGTATGAATTTCAGCATTTTTGGTTGTTGTTGCGGCCACGCTCAATGGTTCCAACGTCACGTCGGATGTTTCGACAGCTCCTGTGACGTCTCCTTGGGGTGGCAAAATCCTCACTTTGGCTTCCCTGATGCCAAAGTTTAGACGGTGTGAATTTGCAATCGATGACCTTCCTGCCTCATCAATCAAGAGCAGGAAGGACATCGTTGACTTGTTGGCATTGGCCCCTTCGGTTTTTATGACGACCCAGTCGTCCAGAGCAACCCCCGGGTTTTGGCATTTTAGGACTTTAAGAAAGCTCTCACCATCCAACTTTTCCATATAAGGTACCCAAATGCGGACTTTGGTCGTCTGGGAATGTCCCTGGCTTGGATTTGCTTGAGCTTCATGCCTTTCCATGCATCACTAATCTTAGTAACGCAATTTCCAATGAATTCCTTCGACAACTGATCCTTGCACTTGATAACCCTATAACCTCTTACCGTCTCAGCAGAGCTGAAGGATGGAGAGGGCCCTCCCTTATCCTCTAGAATATGTTCCACCACCATACCCTGTAGTCGAGCCTCTATAGCGTTCCACGCTTCGAGGACTGGTTTCTCTGTAGAAGAAAACTCGTCCGTCAGCGCAACTTGAAGGTCGTCCCTGACGATCTCACTCAAAGTTTTCGCCACTGGCTGACTGCCGGATGTGGATGGCAGAGTGTTTTTTTTATTTTTGACAAGAACTGGAGGAGCCTTACTCTTTTTCGAGGGCCGAGTAGTCTCATCCTGAGACCTATTGCGCTTTGCGAATTGCTCTTTCCTCTGAAGAGTAGCGCCCTCCAAGAACTTGTTTTATTCTTCAACTATTTTGGAGAACTTTTCCTTATCCTCACGATCGCGTTCGCTTAATGCTTGCCTTTCTTCCCGTTTCACAATTTTTGTCAAAACGAACCTAGCATGTTTGAACTGGGCCTTGCGAGTCGTGCGATGAGACCTATGTTTGTTTGTCTGGCCTTGTTTTTGGGTTGTGGTTAGCACCCGCCCACCGCTGGTGCTCTGAGTGCTAACCGAAGGTTTTGGTGACGATGGAGTTCTACTACGAGCAGCACTACCTTCGCCACCGACGTTGATAGTTGTCTCCTGACTGGAGGCAAGCAGCTCGTCTTCTGACGCGCTGCCAGGTTCGTCAATGTCATATCAACGTCTGGTTGTTGTTGTTGTTTTATTTGGGGTCTGTAATCGTTCGTCATGTCAGCGTCTGGGGTTTTGGGTTTTGAAAAATCTATTTTGGTCCCACGAGTAGTACGGAAAGGAGGTCAGCCCCGGCAGAGCCGATATACCGGGGTAAGGTACCCGAAAAAGCTCGTTAATGACTGACTTTTCCCCCAGCCTTCGATTTCTTCAGCACGGATTGTGTTCTAAGAACGCTCACACCACCTTGAAAATCAGGAACCTCGTATCAATGGTCAGATTGCATTTCTGAAGAGTTGAACTATTAAAGAGTAAAGGAACTCCTCAGCGATTCAACCTGACCTTAGCTACCCACCTGTCATTGCCAAAATCGCACAAAATAACTGTAGTGATCATTGCCCGCCTGGCACCCACTTGGAGGGTTAGAGACGAGTATTTCTTCCGAGCTTCCGGATAGCAATTGTGAATCAATTCTGTATGGTCTAGATTTTTTGTTATGATAAGACCTTCTATGACAATCAATTTATTAATTCTTAAGTTACAGATGTTACTTTCTTTAAAAGCATTCTTAATTCATTAATTTTTGTGCTCTCTCATTTTTCTTTTCTTTAAATTGGTTACCGGATTCGTAAACTTTATTTCCTTGTTATATTACTTCTTCTATTGGATGGTCTAGTTCTTGAAATTTTTCGTTAGGGAATGGAATGACTAAAGCCTTTTCATAGATTAATGGAGAAAACTTGGTTACAAAAATTACTAAGATTAATGTTTCTGAAGAGTATAAAACGCTCGTTTTCATATAGGAAAGGTGCTCTAATGAAATATTGTAGGCATTTTTCTCTTGTTCAGTTAGGATATCATGAGGTAAGACGTTAAGTCTGCTAGCTAGTAGGACGTCAATGAGTTTTTCTAATTTACTATTTATGTGATTTATATCAGCGTACAGCTGAAATGTCAATTGAAATTGTTCCGGGAATGAAATAACTTGGTTTGTTTTATTAGTTATTCGGTCGAGATAGGTTTTTAAATTCGATTGTTTGTTATTGACGTGGTCAAACAATGTATTGTATGTATATTATGTACTTAATTTTATCTCTATTTTTTATACTTTCAATTTCAAGTTTTTCTAAAGAAATTTTATTAACAATTTTTTTTTTTTGTAAAATTAACATGAAAAATTGGAGCAATAACATTATTTGTAAAATTTCTTGCTCTGTTTGTGAATTTTAAATTTTTTATCTCTAAATTAAAATTTGTAAATTTAATTATGTTATTATTTTTTCAAATTTTTTTTTTCCGGATAGCAGTTGTGAATCAATTCTGTATGGTCTAGATGTTTTGTTATGATAAGACCTTCTATGACAATCAATTTATTAATTCTTAAGTTACAAATGTTACTTTCTTTAAAAGCATTCTTAATTCATAGGACGTCAATGAGTTTTTCTAATTTTCTATTTATGTGATTTATATCAGCGTACAGCTGAAATGTAAATTGAAATTGTTCCAGGAATGAAATAACTTGGTTTGTTTTATTAGTTATTTGGTCGAGATAGGTTTTTAAATTCGATTGTTGGTTATTGACATGGTCAAATAATTTTTAAGTTTTGGATTAAATCATTGTTGATTTTAACTTGAGCATTTGATTGTTTTATTAGAAGTTTGTTATTTGAATCTAAATTATTCAGGTGGTTATAAATTTCTTCGGCGTCATCACTGTCCATATTTCCAAATACAAATTTTAAGGCTTTGCCTCCAATGTTTATAAGTCTTTTGTCTTTATAAACAGAGGGTATAGGTAATAGTAAAATGTAAAATGGTCTTGTAATCAGTTAAATTGCAAATACGCAAGAACTTTGTGTAGTCCGTAACAATTTTTACGTTTAGTTGCTTTAATATAGTGAAACCGTATTCCGTGTTGATTTCTGTAATAAAGGATGATTTTTTAGCTGGTTTGGTTTTGGCAACACTGGTTTTGACAGCTGACTTGTGTTAAGTACCTTGTGTCACTTTCAAACAGCTTCAGTTTGGTTTGCAATTTAATCATGGATCGTCTTACAAATGAACAACGCTTGCAAATTATTGAATTTTACTATCAAAATTCGTGCTCGGTTCGAAATGCTTTTTTATCGAAAAATTGTGTTCAGCGATGAGGCTCATTTTTGGTTGAATGGGTACGTAAATAAGCAAAATTGCCGCATTTGGAGTGAAGATCAGCCAGAAGCATTGCAACAGCTACCAATACATCCCGAAAAAGCCACTGTTTGGTGCGGTTTATGGGCCGGCGGCATTATTGGGCCATATTTCTTCAAAGATGATGCGAATCGCAGCGTTACTGTCAATGGTGAACGCTACCGAGCGATGATAACAAACTTATTTTTGCCCGAAATGGAAGTTGTTGACTTGCATGATATGTGGTTTTAACAAGACGGTGCCACATGCCACACAGCACGCGAAACAATGGCGCAATTGCGAGGCAAGTTTGGTGAACAGTTAATTTCACGTTTCGGGCCGGTCAATTGGCCGCCTAGATCGTGCGATTTGACACCATTAGACTATTTTTTTGTAAGGGTATGTCAAAGCTAATGTCTATAGGGACAAGCCCGCTTCGATTGAAGCACTGGAAGCCAACATCCATGCATTCATTCGTGAGATACCGGCCGATATGTGTGAAAGAGTATGCCAAAATTGGACTCAGCGGATGGGCTACCTGAGACGCAGCCGCGGTCAACATTTGCATAAAATTATCTTTAAACATTAAATTGCAAGGTTCAAACTATCGATTCAAATAAATATTTCATTCATTTTTTCGAATTTTTTGTGTTTAAAAAAAAAAAAAAGTTCTAAGCCTCTTAAAAAATCACCCGTTAGTTACTTCCTGTGTTTTTATCTGTTGAACCAAAATGACTAGAAAAATTGCCCGTATATAATAATTCATTCAATTCATTACTTAAGGGTGGGTCTTCCTCGTAAATGTAGGGTACTACGTGCACAAAACTTAATATATCTCCTACATTTGAAAAGATATTTTGATGAAATAAAATTTATTATTTAGTCCATGAACATATCTTAAAACATATGTCTTCAATTTTATGTTTTACAAAAGTTTGTGCTTTTTAGGGAAGGAATTACACATTTTTTCCCCTTTATTTTGGCTGATTTATGCATCCCCTCAAGGGGCTCTCGTGTGATTTGTTTTTTTATTTTGTTGTTAATGTTTTTCAACTGCCAATGAATGTATGCTTTATGTAGTATAAAAAAAAAAAAAAAAAAAAATTATTTGAGCTACAAAGTGGACGTAAGTTCACACTAATTTAAAGATCGTTTATTGGCGCAGTTTCTTAAATTTTCAACGGAGCCAAACAATATTTTTTTTTTATAACAGAAAGTAGATACTTTATTTGAAACAAAACAAAAAATTATTTTTTTCCACTTTATACGTGTGAAAAACTTATATATACACAAACAATACTACTTTTTTCTTTCCCCCGTTGGGGCTGGCATGTTTTATTCTTAATATTTTTTGTTTTTAATTTATTCGAATCTCTTATTTATACAGCACTATTTGCTGTAAATTTTTTTGCAATTTTATATTGTTTAGACGTAAAAATTTACAATTCAAAGTATCTATACACATGGTAGTTTTCCCAGGTTGAAATGCCATGTACAACTTTATTATTATTTTTGTATTTTATTTCAATATTTTTTGCTAAAGTTCCAAGTGAAGAAAACAATATCACACGCATAAACAATTTTATATTTAATTTTGAAAAAGCATCTTTTTAACGATTTTGTTAATCAAAATACGCACACAACGATATTTAGTTCACGAAACTTCCGTCGAAAGAGAATATTATATTTTCGCTGTTCGCACTCTCTTTAGAATCAACTTTTTTTTTTTGTGGTGATACACAAAACACAAATGGTATGGTGAATGGTGTACATCAGCGTTGCCGCCGAGAAAAGAAAATGCCGTGTCACATTTTAAAAACTGCTTGCCATGAAAAAACTATAAATCTTCTGTTAAAAAAATAAAACTTTATTTCTGTAATTTATTATATAATTTTCCATCAATATTAAAGTAAGATATAGGCAATGATAAAGTGTGCGATATTGAAATGTTTCGTGCCACTGTGCCACAAGAAAAAATTGTCGTGTCAAAAAAGCACGATTGGTTAACTTCGGCAACGCTGGTGTACGTACGATTCGTAGGTATCGTCGTCGTCGCTGTCGTCCAAGTAGGTATATGATATTTTTGTTTTTTTTTTCTACTTGGTTTTGGAAGGAAACTCATGGATGTGGGAATAATGCTGAAAAAGATTTTATTCGTTAATTATATAGAAATAGAGTCTCAGGGAATCGTCTATAAAATGAGTTAATCTTATCGAATCTTCAAGGTTGAGGTGTCAAAAGGAAGAAGAAATTGAGATCTATGTTTCTGTTTCAGAATAATTGACGTAGGCACTTGGGCTTGGGCACTTCAATTTTTGTTTGCGATTAAACCTAAATTGGAGATACCTCCTCTTCTGTTATCCTACAACGGAAAGAAACAAAAATATTGGAGATGACCTCCTACACATACAAAGAACGTCATAACCTCGTTCCTTGATGGGATGGTGTCCTAATGTGTTTGTCGCTTGTTACATATTGAAACATTTTGCCTTGATACTAACACCCACATTGGTAAGCGAAGAGTGTAAGCTCTTTTACTACACTTCCTGTTTCTTTATCTACTCATGTGTAGGTATATAGGTTTTCATTTCGTTTTGGATACATTGATTTATTGCTTGTTGAAACCAACACCAACCTTTTTGAATGTGGAGAAAGTTAACTCCTTTACTCCTTTCTCTTGCTAATGCGCATGCGTTTTTCGTTACTTCTTTCCGGATATTTTTCTATCAAAACAAACCAGAAAACAGCTGATGACTGATGTGTATCCTCAGTGTTGGTTTTATTTTTCAATGATTCTGGCGCTTTTTGCAATTTGAGATATTCTTAATTTTGTGAATTGTGACAAAGTTTTGAAAAGTGATTTGCGTAAAGCGATTGTTTTGCGTTGTGCACAAACATTTAGTGTTGTGAAAATTTAGTGTTCTGTGCAGTGCAGTGCAGGTTAAAAATGCCAAAACATATAAAAAATGCATCCCAAATATTTGGGTTGAAAAAAATTAAAAAAAATCCAAAAGGAAAAAGGTACGTACTTAGGCATAATATGTATATACATGCACACTTGACCGGTGCATTTTCATATCCATATCCAATCCATTTGCCTAGTATAGATTTATTTGTGTCTTCTCGTGAGTGATTGATATTATATAATATGTAAATATTGTGTGAGAGCCTTTGTCTTTTTTTTTAATTTTTGGTAGGTTATCGGAACCTGTCTATAAAACTTTTCGTTGTCAATTGGATAGCGCCAGTAAGGAAAAGAAAATCGATTTTTGTTTTGTTTTTCTTGGTGGCTACACAACCATACATATGTTTATGATGATGATCGTTGTTTTTGGTGGTGTGGTTGGACACGATTAGTAAATTGTGAGATAGTGGGAAGAGGGAATGTGTATATTGCAATTGTATATCTATGTTCCTATTTTTATTTAGAAGCGATTTTTTTTTCATTTCGCGTGTTGACGGACATGGAGTGGTAGGTAATTGCAAATAAGAATGTGTGTGACTGAAATGTCTTTTGTATGATTTTTTTCTACGTAGGTACCTAGCCTGCAATGAAAATACTCATTTTTCTTCACTGGCATTGCATCTATAAAATTTGATCATTTTATTGTATTTCTAATTTCGACGGTTTTATATTGATTATCCTACAGGAAGAGTAAAAAAATTCCTTTCTTGGAAAGTCTTCCTTCCACTTCAACAACGTTCACCAACGTTGAAATTGAAGAACAACGAGAGGTCGAACAGGTCCAAGACGTAGAAATTCCTATAGAAAGCGCCAATTCTAAGGAAGATAAATATTTTGTTCCTGAGGGAAGGCGAATAGTCGACTTGAGCTTCTTTTTAAACTGTTTAAAAACCATTTCAATGCATGGAAAGCAGTTTGGTTGTACTTTAAATAATTTAAAGCTCATTCAGGAAATTCAACAAGGTATCAGGACTAATAGAAATTATTATCCAAAAATACCTTTCAAACTGTATTTTAATATTTTAGGGCTGAACTCAAAACTGATATTGAAGTGCAGCATGTGTAATATGCTATTCAATTTGTTCACCTGCGATCAAAGAGAAGACGATATTGGGGAAAGAAATTCCAAAATTAATGAAGAAATTGTCGTGGGAACGATGTTAGCTGGAAACGGGTATTCTCAATGCAAACGGGTCTTAGAAGCTATAAACATTCCATTTATGGGTTCGAATCTGTACAGAAAAATCGAAAACAAGACAAAAACAGTATGGGCTGAATCCGCCGAGAGCCAAATGAAAGAAGCCATCGAAGAGGAAAAGAGAATTGCCCAAGAAAATGGAAACGTTGATAAAAACAATACCCCCCTCATCACCGTAGTAACGGATGGAGCCTGGTCGCATAGATCCTATGGTTCCAATTATAAGGCATTATCTGGGATAGCAACAATCATTGGTCACAACACAAAAAAAGTTCTATATTATGGTGTAAAGAACAAGTACTGTCATGTGTGCAAACTTAATGAGAAAAGAGCAACAAATGATATGTATGAGCATTCATGCAACAAAAACCACACCGGTCCATCAACTAAAATGGAGTCGGACATTTTAGTAGATGGTTTTAAATTTTGTTTTAAAAATTATGGAGTAGTTTTTGACAAGATTATTGCTGACGGTGACAGTAACGTGTACAAAAAGCTTTTGGAAGCTAAACCTTTTCCCAACCATACCATCCAAAAAATTGAGTGTGTTAACCATTTATACCGGAACCTTCGTAAAAAGCTTCTGAATTTGACGAAAAATACAAAGCACAATCTCATGGGCAGAAAAATTATATCCTCTTCAATAGAGGGTATCATCAAAGGAATAAAATGTGCAACTCAATACCGAAAAAAGAGCGAGTGTCAGGAGGAAGAGAAGCTTAAATTGCTGCAAGCTGATATTGCTAATGTTCCATACCACGTTTTTGGATGCCACTCCAAATGTGCTAAGTATTTTTGCGCCGGTGTGGATGTCGAAGAAAAAAACATGATAGAAATACTTAAAACCGATGGAATATTGGATTGTGTGAACTTATATATATCGAGAATGGTTCATAACGCAGGAAGTCTTATCTGCGGATACAACTCAAATGTATGCGAAGAATTCAACAGTATTGTTTGCCAATACGTGGGTGGAAAAAGAATCAATTTTTCTCTAGGACAGTCTTACAGCAACAGATGCGCTTTAGCCGTTGTTCAATTCAATTCAAAAAGAGCCTATACGGAGTTTGCTAAGACCAGTAGCCATAATGCTAATACACCAAGCCAAAAACTTCTTGTAAGAACTGAAACTAAAAGACGCAACGTCTTGGCAAAAAGAAAACTGTTTCGTGCCCTGAAAAAACCAGCTCCAAGAAAACGAAAAAGAAATGCTCCTGCTGACAAAAATTATGGGGATGTTGAGGATTCTTCATATATAGTAGATTTATCGCCCGAAGCCATTGAAATAAGAAAAAAAGAAATAGAAGAGCGAGTAGAAAATAATTTTAAATCAAGAATTGATATTGAAAAACAAACAAAAGACCAGGCAAGTTGTACACAATGGCATGATATAAGAAAAGAAATGGTTACTGCATCAAATTTTGGGAGAATTTGCAAAGTGAGAAACGTTTCCAGCTACCACAGCATTATTAAATCATCACTCTATGGAACATTTTCTTCTTCCAGTGTGTTATGGGGTAAATAAAATGAAAAAAATGCAATTGAAAAACTTCAAGCGGAAGCAAATATTGAAGTCCAAAAATGTGGTTTTATAATTGATACCGAAATACATTTTCTTGGAGCAACACCAGATGGTATGGTTGGAGAAACTGCAATCTGCGAGGTGAAGTGTCCCTTTTCTATAAAAGAAATGACAATAGACGAAGCTGTGAGAATAAAAAAATTAACGTACCTTCAGAAAAAAGGCGAAAAATGGGAGCTAAGAAAAACGGACAACTACTTTTATCAAGTTCAGGGACAGCTTCACATTACCAATCGACAAATATGTTATTTTGCAGTGTGGACTTCCTGCGATTTTGTATGGCTCATAATTGAAAGAGACGAGGAGTTCTGGAAGAAGAAAATGAGAGAAAAACTAGTTTTATTTTACCAAAACCATCTACTTTTGGAGTTGTGTGACCCCCGAGTGCCAAGAGGACTGCCTGTATGGAATACAGAAGATTGTCGCAGAAATAATTAAGAATACGCCAGCACGAGCTTTTATATTTTTTTTTTTATATTTTTCAGGTTTTGTGTAAGTATATAGGCGGCTGAAGGTTGAGTATGCAAAATATTCCCGGAAGCATATTTTTTTCAGGTACCTATTAGATAAGGAGCTTTAGGGGTTAAGAATACAAAGTATTTTTAATCTTTTTATCTTCTGAGGTAAATTTAATAAAATCTGAAAGTTTACAAATTATTTGTTAATTTTTAATATTTTTCCATTTTATGTTTATTATGAAATGGATAGATGTTAATAAATTAGCTTGTAATCAAAAAACAAGTTTTATGAAATGGACCCCAAGTCTATAAATTTTTTTCATCTTCTGATACTACTTACCTTGTCGTGGTGAAGATGCCTAGTATGCTCTCTTTACACTATAATGTTAACATATTAGGACAATTCTAGCTGTTGGCAATATAGTTAGAGATTAAAAATCACTTGGAAAGCTTTGTTTTGTCAATTTTAAAAAATTTTATATTTAATAAAAATGGTTCACTGTTCAGCTTTCTAAGTGATTTTTCTTGAAGAGCAGAAGCTAAAGAGTAGTTTAATATATCCACATTTGAATAGTAAACGTTATTGGCAATGTTTAAACCATTTGTTAGGTATAGGTATACGTTTAACAGTTAAAAAACAAAAATTTAATTGAATACTTTCAACAATTTTTAACAAGTAAAATTCCTTCATGTCTTTATATATAAAACTAGCTGTTTTGGTGAACTTCTTTCCGCAATTTTGGGTTTTTAAGATTTTTTCAATTTTCCAAAATTTAAAACTTTCGGCTCCATTGTGTGTTAACCTGGTTCAATAAAAATCCAACAAAGAACTCCCAAGCAAGTCGGATAATTATTCAGCCGAGTTATCCGCGTACAAACAGACACCAATTAATTTGTATTTATATAGGTACCTATCTACATAGGTATATAGATTAGGTTATATTTTACCTAGAGGTAGGTACCTACATCCAAGATGATACAAGTTCTAAAAACTCAGAGTTGGGCGATTTCGCATGTTTATTAACATACCTATGCCTCCCTGATTCCAAACATCAAAAAATGATCATAGGGCATACCTATATATGTACATAGCTAGGAATGTAAATGCTGCACGACTTTTCTGTTTGGTCATTTTTATTTTTATTCTGAAAACAAAATGTACATAGGTAGGTAGGTTTTCCCACGTGACAATGAAGTGACAATGTTTCAATTGCAAAACAAAAATATACAGTGTTGTGCTGTTGTTTGAAATCTGACAACAACAAAAATCGAAAGGAAATCTCAAATTTCGCACACTACAAATGAACAAGTTACCTTATTCTTCCAACATCCTTACTTGTAAACTCCAAAATTCACCCCTTTGCAATAAACCCTAAAGTAATTTTCAAACAGGTCAAATAGTTATATTGACCTACCTCACACTTATCTTACATAAAGCTTCCTAAAAAAAAACTATTTCAATGTACCTACCTACCTACATGTGTAACGTATATTTATGCATGTTCATTTGATGTGTCCTGACCTTCATCAAGATCTCGATCGAGTTACAAACGAGTTCACATTTTTTTGTTACTGTTTTTCCAGTTCCAGCAACAGCAAGTGAAAGTGAAGAAAAAACAACTAAACGAAAAGAGAAAAAAAATGACTCACATTTTAGCTATACCTAATCATGTGTTTTGAAAACAAAATTGAAAAATATCCCTTCACCCTTCCATAAACAGAAAGCATAGAACTCATCATTCCCATTCAAATCGAAAGGATAACAAAACAACAAACCCACAGAAAGACGAAAGAACAATAGTATCCTACTCTTTTCCCTCTGCTTTCCACTCCACTACCTGCTCTACTCCTGTGGCTACGGTGCGGTGGCGGGCGCCGCCGCCGCCGACGGCTTTGTGAATTGTGAGTTCACTGCGGAAGATCACAAAATTATTTTGAAAAGAGAACAAGAGTAGTTGAGCGTATCAAAAACAATAATGAAGAGAAAAGAATATCGCACTACCACATTGAAATACGTTTACATGAATTTTAAATTCTATTGTCATGAAGACCCACCCTTAAAAAAATTGTGTTGCGTAACTGACGCATTGATAGAATTGAATTGTATAAAATTGAAAACAGTATTTTACGCTGCGAGGTTTACATAGAAATAAATACAAATTGGAGACCATACACAATTTTAATTGTTGGATTCAAGCAAAGATCTCCCAAACGAAGAAGTCAACTAGATTGTGAAGGAAAGATAATTTTTAGTAGATCATATTTAATTTTTCAGTAACTTGCGTTAAATAAGACTAAGCAATCTCATCTGACTTAACATTTCAAACATTTTTTTTTCTGAATATATTTAATTAGCCTATAAACATTTAGCTATTAAGTTCACGACAACTTAAAACATACAGACATGACAAAACTTTGTGTCTGGTCAAAGTACTCTCACTTCTTGATATCTCAGTGCAAGTAAAGTTCTTTTCATGTAGCTTAAGTAGCTACAAGAAGAACGGTTGGATAGATATATTTTTCTTGAGACGGTATTTATTTTATTATTTTATTTTAAAGTACATACGTATTTTAGGAAAGGCGGTCAGCCATCAGACGAATAGGGGAAATAACATGTAGCATACGAAAACATGCACGTGCCGTTACTATTCGGGACTGGTGGAAGTGTGATCATAGCCTCTTTGCGGCGGCCGCTAGTAACAAGCCTTTTAAAAAAGGTTTGGCTAATATGATCAGGCTGGTTCCTCAGGTTGGCAACAGGTTAATTCCCTGTTCCGTAAAATTTAGAATTACGAACCCGACAACAAGCCTCGGAAACGGACTGATCTCACGACGACAACCAACGCAACGAAAATGGCAAAACGATTTACGAATTTTCTTATGGAACGTACGATCGCTCTATAGAGCTCGAGCTGCTCAGCAGCTAGCCGATGCCCTATCAAAATATAGAGCTGACATAACAGCACTACAAGAAATCAGATGGACAGGGAATGGTGTTTTACAGAAGAAAGAATATGACGTATACTACAGCTGTCATACAAAACACCATGTGCTCGGGGTAGGCTTCCTAGTCAGCGAAAAAATGAAGTCTACCATCATCGGCTTTAACGCTATAAGCGAAAGGCTATGCACCCTTCGCGTGCGAGGCAAATTTACGAACATTAGCCTCATTAACGTTCACGGACCTACGGAGGAGTCCTCAGACGAAGAAAAAGAGACTTACTACGAACAAGTCGAGAGGACCCTCAATGCCTGTCCAAGGTATGACGTAAAAATCATCCTTGGGGATTTGAACGCAAAAATAAGTCGGGAGCCGGTATTCAGGCATTACGCAGGCACCCATAGTTTGCATGAGAACACTAATGACAATGGACTTCGAGTCTTAGAATTGGCAGCATCGAAAAACATGGTCGTTGCGAGTACCAGGTTCCCGCGAAAAGATATCTACAAAGCCACCTGGGTATCACCTGATGGAGTCACTCGTAACCAAATAGACCACGTGTTGATAGACCGTCGCCACTACTCGAACTTGATGACGGTACGAACGTACCGAGGCGCCAATATCGACTCGGATAACTATCTTGTTGGTATGGTTTTCCGAGGGCGGATTGCCTTGCGAAGACGTATTGCATCCGCCGATCAAGTTCGAATCTACACGGCTGCCCTGCGCAATGAAAATGCCAGTAACACCTTTGGTAATGCGTTAGGACTCGCCCTAGAATCTTTTGATTTAGGGAGAGTAAGTCCTGGAGCCAGTATGCTGGGCGTAGATGAGAAGTGGATACGCCTTAAGAATACTGTCATTAGTACTGCCAACTCCATCTTAGGCAGCAGTCGTAGAAATCGGAACGACTGAACGTAAGAATGTTGCGTACCGAGCAATGCAACAATCTCATAGAACGCGGGCACGCGAAGAAGAATATAAAGAACTCAGAAGAAGAAAAAAAAATCAGCCTGGGAGAAGAACTTAATCTGTGAAATAAAAAAAGCCGAGAGCGAGGTCCGCACCAGGCGCGGAAGTTCTACCAATCCGTCCGAAACATGACGCAGTACACACCACGCTGCACATACTGCAAGGACGGAGAGGGAAATCTGATCACCGATCCACAAAGCATACTGGAGCGATGGGAAGTGTACTTTAATGAATTGCTAAATGGTCAACTCATTGCAGAAGTGGAGGCTCCACTGCTTCAAGACGAATACCCTATGTTGCCGTCACCAAGCATAGCAGAGGTTGAGAAGGCTATAGACCGGCTAAAGAAAAACAAAGCCCCGGGAGCTGATGGTATACCAGCCGAATTATTTCAACACGGTGGGCCAGCTCTACGTCAGGCAATTCATGATATTATAGTGCACGTGTGGGAGCATGAAGAAATGCCAGAAGACTGGCGAAAAGGTATAATATGCCCCATACATAAGAAAGGAGATGTCACAACGTGCAGCAACTATATAGGTATCACGTTGTTGAGTACCGCCTATAAGATACTCTCCTCTATCCTACAAGACCGGATAAAACCATACGCTAAAACCATCATCGGACAATGTGGTTTCATTCCAGGCAAATCCACAACTAATCAGATCTTTACCCTTAGGCAGGCGATGGAAAAATGTCTAGAATTTAACATCCCAACATACCACCTGTTTATAGACTTTAAGGCCGCTTATGATAGCATAGCCAGGGTAGAACTTTACAAAGCCATGAGAGAATTCGGCATCCCAAATAAATTGACACGACTATGTAGGTTGACCATGTCCAACGTAACAAGCCAAGTAAAAATAGCCGGATTGCTATCCAGACCAATCAACATCTTTAATGGACTCCGACAAGGGGATGGTTTGGCCTGCCTCATCTTCAACCTGGCGTTGGAGAAAGCAATCCGTGACTCTGGCACGGCAACAAGAGGGACCATCGTCAACAGGTCCAGCCAGATACTGGCTTACGCAGACGACATCGACATCATCGGAAGAACCGAGCAAGCTGTACACGATTCCTTCATCCAGATCGAGCAGGCAGCACAAAATCTGGGGCTGCACATTAGTGAAGGTAAAACAAAGTACATGGTGGCGTCGAATGCGAGAGGAACAGTTGGTCAAACAATCAAGGTAGCGGAGCACGAATTTGAAGTGGTGCAATCCTTTAAATACCTTGGGTCAATAGTAGCAGCCGATATAGAAGAAGAAATACGCGGGCGGCTTCTCAAATCCAACAGAGCCTACTACAGTCTGTCAAAGCTCTTCAAATCCAGAAATCTCACCATAACTTCAAAACTACTGCTGTACAGGACCATGGTCCTGCCAGTACTCACATATGGATCCGAGACTTGGGTGCTTAGCAAAAGGCACTCTGACCTCTTAGCCGCGTTCGAGAGAAAAGTCTTAAGGAGCATTGTTGGCCCCATATATGAGGAAGGACGATTCCGGAGACGGTACAATCATGAATTGTGACAAAAATTAGGCTCGGTAGACTTCGGTGGGCAGGGCACCTAGCTCGCATGAGCGAAGAGGAACCTGCTCGGAAAGTTCTTTGTGGTACATTCTATGGCAGACGACAGCGTGGTGGACCATGCTTGCGCTGGAGAGATGGCGTAGACCAGGACGCCCGGAGCCTTGGGGTGCGCAACTGGATGGCGTCGGCTCGAGACCGGGATAGGTGGAGAGACTTGTTGAAGGAGGAAATCCATTTTACAATAGAAAAATTAACACGCCTAAAACTCTACAATCAATTCTAAAAAAAAAACATACTATTAACTTATAAAATTTAATATTAAAACTGTGAAATACGTAAGATTCAAATGGTTATCTCTCCAAATGCTCATATTTTTTTTGTAAGTGCCTGCGAATGCTCAATCAAAATCTCAGTTCGGCTAATAAGACTTAATGTCAAATTCCTTGGATTTTTTCTGATTTGATTGGAAAAGTTGACTTTTTTTCCTTCCATGGATTTTGAAAACCATAGTTGCTTTTTTATTGTGACTGTATTGTGTATATTTTATAGATGCGATCTAAACAATTCACTGTAGTTCACTTTATTCACAAATTGCACTATTAACAAGGAAATTCACATCCTATAGATTTGTTTTAATTATTTTATTTAGGAAATCCATATTAAAATAAACCACAACACAAAACTTAAAGGCTCGCCTGACAGAAGGAATTAAATCTGTTATTTGTGATCAAATACGTGTTAACCTTGCTATCAAATCGAGATTCAGAAAAGTTGATCTGAGGGGAAAAAAACAACTTTTTCTTGTCCATGGATCATGATTTTCGGAAAAGCTACTTTAGTCCGAAAAAAGTCAACTTTTTATTTCCAATTAATTCGACTTTAGTTAAATTATAAAATCTTTTAGTCTTATTCTTTTTTTCTTTAATACTTGTTAACTGATATTTTTTGTTTTTGAAATAATTTTATAAATTTATTTTATTTTGTTGTGACCTGATGATGATTTGTACTCAAATCGAACGCATTGTCATTAAAATTAAATATAAGTTTTTATTATTTTTTTTAAAAAAGAACACTATTATTAGATTTCATTTATTTTTAATTAACCGAAATCGTTTTACCACATTTCTATAAAACTGTTTCGTTTTGATTATATAAGATATATTTATTTCATCAATACCAACGTATTATGTATAACTTTAAAAACTGGTTGGTGTTGTTAAGGTACAACAAAACTTAAGTTCAGTTAAAACGTTTTAAAATATACAAGATATATAAATTTTTATTACAATAATTTTCAACTTTTTGTGAAATTTGGTTTGCAGTATTAACTTAATATAAGCCTTGTTTTTTCGAATTTTTTGCAAATCCATATAGGGTTGTCAAAAAAATCGACATTGGGAATCGGTCACAGCATTACAGACAAAATTTGACTCCCTTAAAAAATACATGTCGCACCTCCTTCGGTGCAAAATAGACGTATTTGCCTTTTTGTAAATATTGAGGAAGAACGTTAAAGGTTTTCTGCGTTAAGAAAGTACAATAGCGTTCAAAAACAGGCCTAGAGAACAGGACCCTTGAAATACATATGTACGTATCCGGGACGTATATAGAACCAGATATTTAAGCTCTCGTGATATTTGTTTTATGGCGAAATGATCTCTCATTAGGTGTTTGTGAGTTATACTTTTGATATCCAGCGTTGAAACAGCAAATTAATAGCCAGTACAAATCTGAAAAAAATAACAATATGGTGACAAATCAACCTGGTTGAACACCAAAAGCAAAAATCAAAAGAATAATAATTAGGTAAGTATCAAAGGAATTGCTTATATAGATCAACTTTTATGTTTTATTTGTATTTTTCTGCGATAAGAAAGTACAATAGCGTTCAAAAACAGTCCTAGAGAACAGGACCCTTGAAATACATATGTACGTATCCGGGACGTATATAGAACCAGATATTTAAGCTCTCGTGATATTTGTTTTATGGCGAAATGGATCTCTCATTAGGTGTTTGTGAGTTATACTTTTGATATCCAGGGTTGAAACAGGAAATTAATAGCCAGTACAAGTCTGAAAAAAATAACAATATGGTGACAAATCAACCTGGTTGAACACCAAAAGCAAAAATCAAAAGAATAATAATTAGGTAAGTATCAAAGGAATTGCTTATATAGATCAATTTTTATGTTTTATTTATATTTTGTAAGACATTGAGCAAAGTCTTAATTTCTTTATTTAGGTTTCTTTAATTATGAAAAGTTAAGTGGAAGGAAAAAACCTTAATCTAAATAAAAAATAATCTTTTTCACTTGAATTTGTGTCTAACGCACAAAGACTTTCCTTTAGTGAACCTGACTTTTTTGTTCAAGCGCTAATCGCAGCATTTTCGACATGATTCCCCACAAGTTATTCATGTTTTTAAATCGTTGCACTTAAAAATTTACTCAATGTTTTTAAACTGGCATGGCGCTTTTAATATTTTTTAAATTAAAAACACAAATTGCTCTTTACTCGTGAAAAAATTTAATAAAAAAAATTAACAAACAGTTAAATAGAAAAGTTAAAAGATACAAGGTATGTTAGGTATAAAAAAAACTGTTTCGGAACAATAATGACGCAAAACTCTTATGTTGACTTAAAAAAAAAAAAAGGAAAAACTGACCAACAACGACGCAAAAGTGCATTTATGTCATTGTTTCAATTAGATGTGAATTTATTAACTGATCTTTTGTAAGTTAGGGCTTTTAAGTGATTGCAGGAGAACTACGACTTATAAAATAAAACGCGCTACTGACTTTTTATGACTTTGTTGTTTGGTAAAAATTTTACTTTTAAAGTGTAATTAAATATAAGAAAAATTTATTCCACAATTTTATTTCTATTTTATTTCATATTAATGGGCAATATTAAGGTAAGCGTATGAAAATACCATACATTAAGCAAAACATTACAGCGCAAATTCATATGTTTGGTGCATTTTATTTGTGCTATGCGAAACTAAAATATATTGATTCTTCTCGAGGTACAGCAGGCTCTATATTCAGATCATAGGCCGATTGTTCTTTCATTCAACTGCAGAGAAAGAACAAATGTTAAATGCGTCCCTCTGAAACTTATGCCGAAGATGCGCTGGAAAGATTCTAAGGCTGCTATATGTATATCAAAGAAAATAAGACATATGTCTGATAAGGCACCAAATTGAAAACGTTAACAGTATTGAGGACTGTATTAAGGAAGCACACGTGGAATCTAATAATCCCCAACTCAATCAGGTATTTCAAGAACCGTACTGCCGCTAACTTTGTAAAGGCCCTAACTACATTTTTACTTTTTTTTAATTTTTTGCAAATCCATATAAAGTTGTCAAAAAAATCGACATTGGGAATCGGTCACAGCATTACAGACAAAATTTGACTCCCTTAAAAAATACATGTCGCACCTCCTTCGGTGCAAAATAGACGTTTTTGCCTTTTTGTAAATATTGAGGAAGAACGTTAAAGGTTTTCTGCGTTAAGAAAGTACAATAGCGTTCAAAAACAGGCCTAGAGAACAGGACCCTTGAAATACATATGTACGTATCCGGGACGTATATAGAACCAGATATTTAAGCTCTCGTGATATTTGTTTTATGGCGAAATGATCTCTCATTAGGTGTTTGTGAGTTATACTTTTGATATCCAGGGTTGAAACAGCAAATTAATAGCCAGTACAAATCTGAAAAAAATAACAATATGGTGACAAATCAACCTGGTTGAACACCAAAAGCAAAAATCAAAAGAATAATAATTTGGTAGGTATCAAAGGAATTGCTTATATAGATCAACTTTTATGTTTTATTTGTATTTTTCTGCGTTAAGAAAGTACAATAGCGTTCAAAAACAGGCCTAGAGAACAGGACCCTTGAAATACATATGTACGTATCCGGGACGTATATAGAACCAGATATTTAAGCTCTCGTGATATTTGTTTTATGGCGAAATGGATCTCTCATTAGGTGTTTGTGAGTTATACTTTTGATATCCAGGGTTGAAACAGGAAATTAATAGCCAGTACAAGTCTGAAAAAAATAACAATATGGTGACAAATCAACCTGGTTGAACACCAAAAGCAAAAATCAAAAGAATAATAATTAGGTAAGTATCAAAGGAATTGCTTATATAGATCAATTTTTATGTTTTATTTGTATTTTTCTGTGATAAGAAAGTACAATAGCGTTCAAAAACAGGCCTAGAGAACAGGACCCTTGAAATACATATGTACGTATCCGGGACGTATATAGAACCAGATATTTAAGCTCTCGTGATATTTGTTTTATGGCGAAATGGATCTCTCATTAGGTGTTTGTGAGTTATACTTTTGATATCCAGGGTTGAAACAGGAAATTAATAGCCAGTACAAGTCTGAAAAAAATAACAATATGGTGACAAATCAACCTGGTTGAACACCAAAAGCAAAAATCAA
The DNA here is from genome assembly GCA_951217065.1 of Baccha elongata. Lineage (NCBI taxonomy): Eukaryota > Metazoa > Arthropoda > Insecta > Diptera > Syrphidae > Baccha > Baccha elongata. The sequence goes on along the minus strand of CATNUY010000215.1, from coordinate 32,517 downwards.
AAGAATAATAATTAGGTAAGTATCAAAGGAATTGCTTATAAAGATCAATTTTTATGGTTTATTTATATTTTGTAAGACATTGAACAAAGTCTTAATTTCTTTATTTAGGTTTCTTTAATTATGAAAAGTTAAGTGGAAGGAAAAAACCTTAATCTAAATAAAAAATAATCTTTTTCACTTGAATTTGTGTCTAACGCACAAAGACTTTCCTTTAGTGAACCTGACTTTTTTGTTCAAGCGCTAATCGCAGCATTTTCGACATGATTCCCCACAAGTTATTCATGTTTTTAAATCGTTGCACTTAAAAATTTACTCAATGTTTTTAAACTGGCGCTTTTAATATTTTTTAAATTAAAAACACAAATTGCTCTTTACTCGTGAAAAAATTTAATAAAAAAAATTAACAAACAGTTAAATAGAAAAGTTAAAAGACACAAGGTATGTTAGGTATAAAAAAAACTGTTTCGGAACAATAATGACGCAAAACTCTTATGTTGACTTAAAAAAAAAAAAAAAGAAAAACTAACCAACAACGACGCAAAAGTGCATTTATGTCATTGTTTCAATTAGATGTGAATTTATTAACTGATCTTTTGTAAGTTAGGGCTTTTAAGTGATTGCAGGAGAACTACGACTTATAAAATAAAACGCGCTACTGACTTTTTATGACTTTGTTGTTTGGTAAAAATTTTACTTTTAAAGTGTAATTAAATATAAGAAAAATTAATTCCACAATTTTATTTCTATTTTATTTCATATTAATGGGCAATATTAAGGTAAGCGTATGAAAATACCATACATTAAGCAAAACATTACAGCGCAAATTCATATGTTTGGTGCATTTTATTTGTGCTATGCGAAACTAAAATATATTAATTCTTCTCGAGGTACAGCAGGCTCTATATTCAGATCATAGGCCGATTGTTCTTTCATTCAACTGCAGAGAAAGAACAAATGTTAAAAGCGTCCCTCTGAAACTTATGCCGAAGATGCGCTGGAAAGATTCTAAGGCTGCTATATGTATATCAAAGAAAATAAGACATATGTCTGATAAGGCACCAAATTGAAAACGTTAACAGTATTGAGGACTGTATTAAGGAAGCACACGTGGAATCTAATAATCCCAAACTCAATCAGGTATTTCAAGAACCGTACTGCCGCTAACTTTGTAAAGGCCCTAACTACATTTTTACTTTTCGAAAATGAAGAAGAAACAACCGTTTCGCCTACCGCAAAAAAGAACGTGAAGAATACCAAAAAATATGTAGGTATCTTTAAGCTCAAATTATGCTTTATTTTTTGTTTATAAATAAATGAATAAATGAATGAAAAAAAGTCGTTTGTTTATACAGGGTGAGTCATGAGCAATGCGACAAAATGCTAGGGCGTGTAGGTTGCGTTGAGACAAGAAAAAAATCGTATGGGAGGGGGGGGTCTATTCCCCTCCGTTTAGCCGGGAGGGGCAATTTTCGAAAAAACTGACTTAAAATGGAAAAAAAATTATTTAAAATCAACGGCTTCATTCACAATGCTGTGCGATACGTTTTTGAAAAGCTAATAACTTTTTCTTTCATCCTGTGTTTAAATAAATCTATTCTAAGAAATAGTTTTTGAAATATTAATTTTCAAAGTCAAAATTTTGAAAAAAAAAATTGAAAAAAAAATTTCAAATTCATTTTTTTCAAAATTTTACGTAATTAAGTGCTAATTTTAATTTCAAAATTCAATGCTGTTATTAATTTTAAGTCTAAATAAGAAAACCGGATGCAAAAATTTTATGTCGGTCTCAAGAAATTAAAAAAAACCAAAACCACATTTTCTAAGAAAAACATTTATTTTTATTGTAACGAAGCAATTTAAGAAGCATTAATCTTAGTTTTTTTAGTTTTTTTTATTCCTTTTATTTTTACTATGTTTTTTATTGGAAGTACTTATAAAAAATTCTCGATATGATCTCCATTGTTTAGAAGGCATAGATTATATCTCCTTGTAATGGCTTCACATAAGTTTATGCTTGACAAATTTTCCTGCGATTTGACTCCAGCGACTTCAATTCGTTCCTTCAGTTGTTCCAATGATATATTTCCACTTCGTAAACATAATTCTTCATAAATCCCCATGCATAGAAATCTAGGGGAGTTAAATCTGGTGACCTAGGCGGCCATTCCGTGGGGCCCCTTCTTCCGATCCAACGGTCACTAAAATGATCATCCAGCCAGTTTCTTACCTGTAAGCTGTAGTGTGCTGGAGCACCATCTTGTTGGTAGATTAAAGTATCTGCTATAACCAATGGAACGCTGTCTAATAAATCGGGTAAAAGGTCTCGTAGGAATTGCAGGTATGATTCTCCATTAATAATGGAATTCAAAAACCGGGGCCCGATCACAGTGTGTCCAACAATACCAAGCCAAACATTACAACTAAAGCGGTGTTGTGATTTGTTTTGTTTTTTTTTTTGTGTGGATTGGCGCTACTCCAATAATGTAAATTGTGGAAGTTAGTAACCCCATCCCTAGTAAACTGTGCTTCATCCGTCCAGAATATTCTTCTAAAATAGTTTTGTTCGGTTTCATTTCTAAGTAGTAATGTTCTACAAAATTCGGTTCTCAATAACTTGTCGTTTGAGGTGAGTTCCTGAACAGGCGTAAAGTGGTACGGGTGTAAATTTTCCGCCCGAAGTACTCGACATGCTCTAGATTGGGACACTCCAAGCATAGTGGATATCCTTCTTGTACTGACGGAGGGATTATTTCGGACTAAATCCAGAATTCTTTCATCTAAGATTCTTGACTCATCAGAAACTGGCCTTTCGCTTCTTCGATGCTCCAGCACTCCATGATCTCTTAGACGTCGGTGGATTCTTGGAAACGTGCTATGATGGGGACACCTCCTATCGGGATATCTTTCAGCGTACAGTCTTTCGGCTTTACGACTTCGACCATTAGCTAAACCGTAGCAGAAATGCATGTCCGTTAATTCTTCTCGGGTGTATGAGCTTGACATCGTTACGTGTTAATGAGTTAATATTCAAATTTGAAATAATTACTAAGCAAAACTGCAATGCCTTTTATTTATCTTGCGTTGCAATTTTCTTTTTTTTTTAGAACCCATGGGCTGCGGGCAGGCCAAGGCAAAAATATTGACAGGTCAGTTTTCAGAAGTTATCAATGAAAATAATATTAATCCAGGGTTATTCCAATACTATTTAATTTATTACGTTCTCATAAAACTCCAATTAAAAAAAAAGTAAAAAAACTAAGATTAATGCTAAATAAATAAATAAATTGCTTCGTTACAATAAAAATAAATGTTTTTCTTAGAAAAAGGTGGTTTTAGTTTTTTTTTAATTTCTTGAGAACGACATAAAATTTTTGCATCCGGTTTTCTTATTTAGACTTAAAATTAATAACAGCATTGAATTTTGAAATTAAAATTAGCACTTAATTACGTAAAATTTTGAAAAAAATGAATTTGAAATTTTTTTTGACAATTTTTTTTTTTTAAAATTTTGACTTTGAAAATTAATATTTCAAAAACTATTTCTTAGAATAGATTTATTTAAACACAGAATGAAAGAAAAAGTTATTGGCTTTTCAAAAACGTATTGCACAGCATTGTGAATGAAGCCGTTGATTTTAAATAATTTTTTTCCCATTTTAAGTCAGTTTTTTCGAAAATTGCCCCTCCCGGCTAAACGGAGAGGAATAGACCCCCCCTCCCATACGATTTTTTTCTTGTCTTAACGCAACCTACACGCCCTAGCATTTTGTCGCATTGCTCATGACTCACCCTGTATTTTAAATGAAGAAAAGGTCGTTTGTTTTTATTTAGCAATAATTCAAAAAAGTAACTTATAAATTTTGCCACCTGAACACAGATCGGACGACAACTCAAATCGAACTAACTGAACTGAACATTTATTGTTCATCTGAATAGGGAACATCTTGCTGGCTTGCATTCTTGCAGGTGCAAGTGTTTAGATTGTTATTCGTTTGAAGCGGAATCGGAGAAGGTTGGTTGATTAAGTTGATTAGAAAGAATTGTTTAAGTGTTTTATTAGTTATTTGGTCGAGATAGGTTTTTAAATTCGATTGTTGGTTATTGACATGGTCAAACAATTTTTAAGTTTTGGATTAAATCATTGTTGATTTTAACTTGAGCATTTGATTGTTTTATTAGAAGTTTGTTATTTGAATCTAAATTATTCAGGTGGTTATAAATTTCTTCGGCGTCATCACTGCTTCAAATACAAATTTTAAGGCTTTGCCTCCAATGTTAATAAGACCGCGTTTGTCTCGTTTATGTTTTTCAATTAAAACTTCAATATCCTTACGGTCATAATTTTTGGTTATTAATCGATGGGCCTTAGCTTTGTTTTAGAATGAATAGTGTTATAGTAAATTGTAATAAAGGACAAATTTGTAGAAAATACAAATGGAAAACGTTATAGAAAATAGTGTTATAATGAAAATTCTTGATAAAAAATCAAGGACACAATTGTGTTTAAAAAAAATAAAAACTAAAATCTAACAAAGTGAGTTCTAATTCTTATAAATACAGTTTTTTTAACGTAATCTGGAGTTTTAGTGAAATTGTATGTGTTATTTGAAAAACTCCATGTACTTTTTCGTTGATCTAGATTATTGATGAAAGTCAAATAGTCACTGAAATTATTTTTGTTCGTTATCAAATAATTTTTCTTTGAAAATTCAATCTTCCTATTTTATATGAAGAATGCCAATTCGAATGAATTAATTTGAGTTTATATTAATTAGGATATAATAATTCATTCAATTCATAACAAAAAAAAATTGTGTTGCGTAACTGACGCATTGAAGAAAGGTTGGACAGATATCTTTTTTTTGAGACGGTATTTATTTTATTATTTTATTTTAAAGTACGGTTGCACCAAGGAACGCAACTCACTATGCTGCACTGAAGAACGCAGCCCATCAGGAAAAAGATTATCATGTCACTGTCATAGAAATCCAATATGTCTATCTCTCTCTCTTAATCTACACATTGAATAAAGACAACGTTTTTGGCTAGCTGCTCTGATAAGGTTTTAATTGTACGTTTTATTAATCTTGTTTTATTTCAGGAATCATAGAAGTTTTATAACAACTGGTGTCAGAAGAAGGATCTTTGCATAATGTCGCAAGAGATCGAAGAAAAATTTTGCAAAATTTCTGAACAATTAAGCGCATTGAGCCTAACCTTAACACAGCAAAACAAACAGCTCAATCAACTACGAGCTGATCAACAGCGCCAGTCTGAGGAATTGAAGACAATGGGAGCCACCACTTTTGTCGGCAGGGTTTTCGAGTGCTCGGCACCCGAAGGAAATAAGCAACCTGCAACCCCAAAATCTGATCCGAAAGCTTATGGACATACAAATTCAAATACTCCATCAGTCATTAAAGGCAGTGAACCAACTAAATTGGTTCCACAGCCCTTCGACAATAACATTGCCCATTGGAGTGACTATGCTGTGCAATTTGAGATTGTCGCAGAAGGAAATGAGTGGGACGATCCAGAAAAAGCCAGAATTCTCGCTTCAATGCTTTGGGGCGAAGCTCTTTCAGTGTTGGCCAATATTGAAGCTCCAGATAGAACTGACTACGTCAAATTAACTCAAGCGCTAAGCCTAAAATTTCTCGGACAGCAAAGGTGTGTGTCACACACCATGCTGCGAACAAGACGGTAGCACAACAAAGAAGACTTTGGCGCTTTTGGGACAGACCTTTTTCGCCTGTCGAGAATGGTTTTTAGTGATTGTACACCAGCACCTCAGAAGCGTATTGCTGTCATGCAGTTCATTGATGGCCTATCCGATCGTAGAATACAAGATGCCGTTCATAAGGCTGAGCCAACAAATATGGTTGATGCAGTAACAAAAGCTTTTTCGTTGGAGTCGTCTATTTTACTATCCAATTCTAATCATTTTTCCTGTTTTGTAGAAGTAAAAAACAAAAACGACAACCCATGTGTTTTTAACGAAGCCCATCAATGCCACCAGCCAACAAGAAAACAAAGTGCACAACAAAACCAACAATCATCGTCATCTTCTTGGTCTACAAGTTCGGGAAACGACCCACCGTCAATGTAAGAGGGCAAACGTTGGCGGTCCCTGGTAGCCCAAATATTTCAAATGTATGTGCAGAGAATTTACAGCGGCGCCTTTTGGTTCCCGTTGTTGTAAATTTGGTGTCTTGTAATCTTCTTGTGGGCACTGGATCTTCAGTCACTCTCATAAGTCGTCGAATCGTACCCGATCATGTTCATCTACAGCCAGCAACCAGTTGTATTAAGACCGTTAGTGGTGAAACAATAGATGTTTCTCTGCCGTGGCGTACTACTGTTCGCATTGGAAAATTTATGCGTCGAGTTAAAGTTCTTGTGGTCGATTTTGAGCTCCCACCGAACTGTCAAGGCATTCTTGGAATTGATTTTTTAAGAGCCTCTAAATGCGTCTTAAACTTTCAGGACAATTCGATTCAGATTCCCAGCAATCAAATTCAAATGGTTACAGAATATCCCGTTTGCAATAAGGAGTATTTAGTATTTATTGTTATAAGTATTCATTGTACATATAAGATATAAATATTATACATCTTTTAAGTTGCACATGATTGTAATATGTTGCAGAGTACATTTAAATAATTTACAAATCAAAATATTAATTGGAATTCAATTTAAAAATGAAAGAAAGAAGAAAAAAAAAAGAAAATAGGAGAAAAAAGAAGAAAAAACTTACTAGAAATTTTCGGCTGAAAATTGAAAGGCCCTTTTGCGAAAGTGTTTGTGTTAGCTTAATACTAAGGGGAATTTGGTTCCAAAGTTGAATGGCGTGAATAAAAAATTGTCTAGAGGTCACAAGGTATTTATGCCTGGGTAAAATTATTTGCAATGTTCGATTACTTCTAACAAACTTGATTTGATCAAAAAGATACTTTTTTTCTTTTGACTGTATTATTCTTTGTAACAATATCAAATTTCGATATTTCAAAAGGCTTGGTAATGAGCAGCCTGCTATTTGTTTGGCATAATCGAAAATGTTTTCGTATCTTTTCAGACCATAAACAAATCTTGCTCAGCTATTATATGCAACAGTCAGTTTTCTTTTGGATGGGCAAAATGAATGATTTAACTAACCTAAGCTTTACATTGGTTGGTAAATATTTTGCTGTAGGACTTAAACCTCAAAGTACACCATATATTTTAGCAACTGTCCTATTAATATGTACATCCCAATCTAGATTATATTTAAAGAAAACTCCAAGATTCTTTATACTTTCCACATATTCTATTGGGATCAAGTTAAGAACAAGAGTCGGAAACTGATCTTCACACCTATTTCTGCTTAAAACCATCGCTTTTGTTTTGGTTGGATTAAGGTTCAGCTGATTTTCAACTGTCCAGTTTGAGATTTTACATAATTCCTGATTCATGAGACTGGTGTTCCGTATTATATCTGATTTTGAAAACATCTTATAAATTTGAACATCATCGGCGTATATGTGATATTCGCAATCTGAAAAGCATTCAATTATGTCGTTTATAAAGCAGAAAAATAAAAGCGGTCCTAACACAGAGCCTTGTGGAACACCCATGAGAACATTTAATCTACTCGAGCAATTATTGTTGTAAAACACATATTGCGACCTATTAGAAAGGTATGATGAGATAATATTGCACAAGGAGTTCTCAGTAAAAAATTTGTCTCAAGTTTATTCAACAATATGTTAAGTTTAACGCTGTCAAATGCCATAGAGAAATCTAAAAACACAATTAATCCCATCATTTCACTGTCGAACCCGGCCCGTATATCTTCAGAAACCTTGATCAGAGACGTAGTGCAGTTATGTCTAGCCCGGAAGCCAGATTGGTGTTCAGCAATTAATTGTGTATGATTTAGAAAAACCTTTATCTGATTACTCATTACTTTTTCAAAAATCTTGCTCAGAAATGGTAATATAGCGATTGGGCGTTATTGAGTTTTGCGTCCTTGAGAAGGTTTCGGCAACGGCAATTTTAGCAACTTTCCAAAGATCAGGAAACACAGAAGTGGGCAAAATCGTATTGAAAATGTACGTTATTTGTTGGAGCAAAACCGGTAGAAGAATCTTTATGAATTCTGGTTGGATTTTATCAGAGCCAATAGCCTTTGACTTAATTTTTAGGATTTCAAGGCCTACAGTCAAAGTGTCAACACAAGAAAGTGAAAAGGTGTGGTTTTGGTTGTTTATAGAATTTGAAACATGAGAAATATATGATACATTAGATTGCGGTTGGACGAATTTTGTATTCAATTCTTCTATATTTATTTTATCTAAAACAGATTGCTTACCACGACTTAATCCAGCCTGACGAACATTTTTCCAAAATGTTGAACTAGAATCCCTTGGGTTGAATCGGTTTTTAAAAAAATTCTTTTTGTTTCTCCTAATAAGATTAGTCACTGCATTACGGGAAATCTTGAATTCATCATATATAACGGAACATTTATATCTTCTCCATCTCGCATATAATTCATCTCGTGCCTTAATATTGTTTTTTACTTCTTGTGTTATCCATGGATATTTATTTTTTTAAATTTTTTTATGTTTAACTCTCACGTGATTGTTAAAAAGGTTATAGATATAATTGTTGAAACATTCAATCTGTTTATTTACATCACATGTGGCATAAATAGGTGACCAGATACAGCATTGAATCAACACAGGCAATGCAATCCCCTTCAAACAGCCACCACGTAGATTATTGTTAGCAAAGCAAGAAGAGTCTCAGAAAATTATAAGTGATCTTCTCGAACGCGATCTTATCGAACCATCCGACAGTCCGTGGGCTTCACCTATCGTCATGGTAAAAAAGAAAGATGGCTCTACACGTTTTTGTCTTGATTATCGTTGATTATCGCAGATTGAATGATGTGACCATCAAAGACTCTTTCCCGTTGCCATGCATCGACAACACTCTTGACGCTGTTGCAGGTTCAAAATGGTTTAGCACCTTAAACTGTCAGTCAAGCTATTGGCAGGTGGAACTAGATCCGAATGACAAGGAGAAATCGGCGTTTGTTACTCGAGACGGACTTTGGCAATTTAAAGTAATGGGCTTCGGCTTAACGAATGCACCAGCAACTTTCGAGCGTTTGATGTCGTCCGTTCTTAGAGGATTGCAATTGGAAACTTGTTTGATATACCAAGACGACATACTAGTACATGGTAAGACTTTTGAGGAAATGTTAACTTACCTTAGATCTGTGCTTTCTAGAATGAAATCAGCTGGTCTCAAGATAAACCCGAACAAGTGCAAGTTGTTTCAGAAGGAAGTGAACTTTTTGGGGTACGTAGTTTCAGAAAACGGCCTTTTACCAAATCCATCGAAAACTGAAGCTGTAGAAAATTGGTCAAGGCCAACTAACCAGACGGAGTTGCGAAGTTTTGTAGGCCTTTGCACCTACTACCATCAATTTGTACCCCACTTCTCTGACGTAGCTCGCCCGCTTCATCGGCTGACGGAAAAAGATGTCAAGTTTTTGTGGTCCAACGAATGTGAACTGGCATTTAACTCGCTGAAGGAGTATTTGATCTCACCACCAATTCTGTACCACCCTCGTTCAGACTGTATATTTATATTGGATACGGATGCTAGTGATTTTGGACTAGGTGCCACGCTGTCACAAGTTCAAGAGGGTAAGGAAGTGGTCACCTCTTATTTTAGTAAAACTATGAGCAGAGCAGAAAGAAATTATTGCACGACACGTTAAGAACTTCTCGCAATCATAAAAGCAATTGAAAACTTTCATGTTTATTTATACGGCCGTAAGTTTGAGATAAGAACAGACCATGCTGCTCTTAATTGGTTAATTTCATTTAAAAATCCGGAGGGTCAGTTAGCTCGTTGGTTGGAAAGATTGCAGCAGTATAATTTTATAGTGAAGCATAGAGCAGGAAAATTACATTTAAATGCGGATGCACTTTCAAGACGCCCATGTACGGAAACTGGATGTCAACATTGTGAAACGAAGGAGAGGGCCATCAAACAAAATGCCTGTTATGAAGCGAATGCTGTTATTGAAATTGAAAGTGATATCTCTCCGGATCGATTAAAAACACTCCAACTAAATGATGGCATTCTTGCAACAGTGCTGCTATGGATTAATGATGGCGACCGACCCTCTTGGCAATCTATTTCAGGTGAGTCCAATATTTTAAAAGCATATTGGCTGCAGTATGCAGCTTTGACATTGCATAACGAAATACTATGTAAGAAATGGATTCCAACCAAACATAAAGAAAAGGAGCGCCTCCTCCCAATTATACGAAAGTCATTAAAAGCGAAGGTTTTAGCCCTGTTTCATGACTCTCCTTTTGGTGGTCATTTTGGTGCGAGTAAGACCTTCGAAAAACTCGTTATTGGATTGGTGCGAGAAATGACGTTGAGATCTACTGCGCGGAATGTGATATTTGTGCTTCAAAAAAGGTCCGAAAAATAAAACAAAAGCGCCCTTGCAAGTGTATTTCTCCGGCGAACCATTTCAGCGTGTGGCCGTAGATGTCCTGGACCCACCACCGCCATCAAAAGAAGGGAACCGATACGCTCTAGTTTTAATGGACTACTTCACTAAATGGGTTGAAGTCTTGCCAGTTCAAGACCAAACTGCTGACACAGTAGCTCGTGCCCTTGTTAACCAAGTTTTTAGCCGTTTCGGTGTACCAAAGGAGCTGCATTCGGACCAAGGAAGAAACTTCGAAGCTGCTGTTTTCCAGATCGTTATGACCATCCTGGGAATTAATAAAACAAGGACCACACCACTTCACCCGCAGTCCGACGGATTAGTTAAACGAATGAACAGGACAATCATTCACTATTTGTCGAAATTTATTAACGATTATCAAACCGATTGGGATAGTCCGCTGCCATTGTTTGAGGCTTCCCCCAGATCTTCTTTTTGGTGGCTTGCCTGACCAGGAGTTAATTGCGTCCGGCTATGCAAAGGAACTACAAGAACAGCTTACTACTACCCATGAAAACGCGAGAGAACAAATGAGTAAAGCTGCTGCGAGAATGAAGAAGAGGTATGATCTTTCATCAACTTTTTCTCATTTTCAGATTGGTCAGTTCGTGTCGTTTTATAATACGAAGAGGAAACTTCGTCCTTGTCCGAAACTGGATTCAGCTTGCGATGGCCCTTATCAAATAATGCAGATGATAACCGATGTCACAGCTAAGATTCAGAAATCACCTCGAACCAAACCAAAGATAGTTGGCTCCATACCGTTTTAAAAACTTTTCTAGTTGGGTTACATAGAGATCCTTTTGTTCAAGAGGGGAAGGGTGTTGCACCAAGGAACGCAACTCACTATGCCGCACTGAAGAACGCAGCTCTACAGTCAATTCTAAAAAAAAAAAATACTATTTACTTATAAAACTTAATATTAAAACTGTGAAATACGTAAGATTCAAATGGTTATCTTGCCAAATGCCTAATATTTTTTTTTAAAGTGCCTGCGAATGCTCAATCAAAATCTCAGTTCGGCTTACAAGACTTCAGCTTATGTTGAATTCCTTGGATTTTTTCTGATTTGATTGGAAAAGTTGACTTTTTTTCCTTCCATGGATTTTGAAAACCATAGTTGCTTTTTTATTGCGACTGTATTGTGTATATTTTATAGGTACAATCTAAACAATTCACTGTAGTTCACTTTATTCACAAATTGCACTATTAACAAGGAAATTCACATCCTATAGATTTGTTTTAATTATTTTATTTAGGAAATCCATATTAAAATAAACCACAACACAAAACTAAAAGGCTCGCCTGACAGAAGGAATCAAATATGTTATTTGTGATCAAATACGTGTTAATCTTGCTATCAAATCGAGATTCAGATAAGTTGATCTGAAGGGAAAAAAACAACTTTTTCTTGTCCATGGATCATGATTTTCGGAAAAGCTACTTTAGTCCGAAAAAAGTCAACTTTTTATTTCCAATTAATTCGACATTAGTTAAATTATAAAATCTTATAGTCTTATTCTTATTTTTTTTTCTTTAATATACATACATACCTGATGTCAGAGTGAGTTGACGTGTTTTTATCTTCTCTGGGAAATTATTTATTCCTAGTTGTACCTACTATTGAAATAAAACAAAAAGAAGTGTTATAATCATTGTTGCAAGTATGTAATAATTTTTCTTTTGAAATTGTGGTTCGCTATCGGTTGAAACAATTTAAGAAAAACAAAATAGAAAAATAAATATATTTTATATATAACTATTTCTATTGCTTTACAATCATGTCACATGATTTGAACAATCACTCAACGAGAAATATGCGCTAGTTATATCACTCAGTAAAAATCGTAGATTTGTTTAAGTTTTACAAATGTCTTTATTTTATTTGTTTTAATTATTAAATCTAATTTAAACTAACTATATACTCAAGAACTTAGTGTTAGCGTACTATACATTTAATTCTTTTCTCTTAAAATAGAACCTTTACAATAAAGCCGAACATCGAAAAAGATAAAACATAAACTGCATATGAATGTGACTTGGCATCGTATTCCTCTCTCTAGCTTATCTACAACGAATGTACTGTTAAATTAATTTGTTATCAAAATAATGCATGAATTGGGTGCTGTTTGTATAACAACACTGTTGACTCTCTTACTGCCAGTTTGGATAGAGTTTGAGTTTTAATTAGTTATGTTAACGGCATAGCATTGATGTTGTTGCTATATTATTAACATTGATGGATTCGACGTTTTCATGGTTCGTAAAGGATGATGACGCTGAGTGTTGTTATCTATATAATCCGCTATTATGATACTTAGGTGCATTGTTAGTACAGTGGGGTTGTGATGTTGCTATGTAACTCCTCCCTGTGAGTGTGAATTTTATGAACGGGTAATTAAAGTTCATGGTTATTCTTTTGAGTGGCAGTGATGATGATGGTTGTATGATGATTAGTAGAGCTCGTCCAACTGAACATTTTTAACGGTTTTCATATTGGTCTAAGCTATATTAAGGTGTACTAATTACTCTAAGATTGCAAAGTTTGAAGCTTAGTTGTTTTTGCAAATTAGTTTAAAAAAAAATTTGATACAAAAAAATGTCTGTCAATTCAAAGGCAGCATCCAAATCATACTGTCCTAGAGTGAATGAAAATATATCATTATGAAACTCAAGTAATGGAAACATAATATTGGTTTTAATTCACTATACATTATAATTATATATATAATATTATATGTATAATTTTTTAATTATCTAACTTTCGTTTATTTGTATGAATAGTAATTTTGTGGTTCTCAACAACTTTGTGCTCATTAAATCTAGGAGCCAATTTGTTCCTAGTGTCATCTAATTCGTAAATAATTTCATGTTTTGTGAGGTTAGATGAGGTCAAATTCTGACCTTCGTTGAAAAAAATATCTTTAAATTGCTTACACAAATGGTAAATAGCTTTAATTTCCTCAGAGTTTAAGTTATTAGTTTCTAAGTCATCTAAAATACTTTTGTTTTCTTGGTTATAACTATTTCCTAAACTAAGACTTTGTATTTCTATATATTCATTTGACAATAAGGATTCAGATTTAATTGGCTGTTCGATTAAAAACGTTTGAGAGCAGTCAGAAGTATTAACCACTTTAACGTATGAAAACCAATTGTTTGCTTTATATATACCTTCGGATATACTTAGGTGTTCCCTTATAGTTGTAGACATTACGTAAAAACTACCATATTCTGCATCAACTGGGAGACTACACACTAACTTACTGAGTCCTGGTATAACATAAATATTTGATATTAAATTCGGTTTAAAGCTTAATGGAATACGTATATTTTCGGTTTCTATAAACGAGTTTTTAATGTCAATTATCATTGAAAGTTGTTTCATTATATCAGTTCCAATCAACCCGTCAAAATAATTGTGAAAGTTAAAAAGCAAAAATGTTAAAGTTTTATCGGTTTTGAATTCTAATAATTTTTTTATTTTTATTTGTTTACTGATTGTTGCTTTATTGAAAATAGTTTTTATCTGAATAGGATTAATATCTTCTATTGTCTCGTTTTTAAAAACATCAGGGTCAATGAAGGATTTGTTACTTCCTGTATCAATTAAGAATTTTAGTTGTTTATTGTATAAGCTCTTAATATTAATGTACGGTAAAAGGGTTGTATTGTGATTGTTCACATCTAAATACCCTATTGGATCTCCGAGGCTGTTGTAGGAAAATTTCCGTCATCGACAATATTAAGATCTGGTGGATTCGAAGTATGATCAAAGCTTTCAATATTTTCTGTTGACTGACTTTCAATATTATAGGTTTGACCCTGTTGGTTGTTAACAATCAATCCTCTAGTTGTTTCACTATAAGTATCCATCGACTCCGGCAGTGAGACTCTACTTACATTAGTTTGACGTGTTAGTCCGGACCCGCTGGGCCTAAAATTGTTGTTTCGTATACTGCTCTGTCTAGGGTTATTTTCTTGTCTGAAGTTAGAGTTTTGCCTGAATTGATTTTGTGGGGGGTTATTTTGCCTATAGTTATTTTTTGAGGTGTTATTTTGTCTTAAACTATTGTTTTCTCGAGAGTTGAAACTATTAAACTGATTCTCTGTTTGTTGAAGTCTTAGTGTGTGGTAATTATGTTGAGATCGTGGATTGTTATTCGAATTATAGGATTGACTGTTTTAATATCTAGTATTTTGAGAGATCTGAGGTCTATATATTGGGCTTTGGTAGTAATAATAATTCTGTTCCTGTAGACAAAAACTTAAGGCGTCTGTGAGTTTCAAGGGACGCATAGCTCTAATAGTAGAACCTAAAGGCTCTCTTAGACCGGACAAAAAGATGTTGAGGCACATTTCTTGGTACAGGTTTTGCTTAGCTTCAACAACTGTCAAATTAGTTTCGTGAACTTTCACGTGTTTTATCATTGCGGACAGAATTTCAATTATCTTGGAATAAAAAACTTCCACAGTTGACTGATTTTGTCGCAGCTGGTGCAAATCCCTAACCAAACTTGTTTCATTTCTCTTTTCCGCATAGTGAACAATCAAATGACTTTTAATATGCTCCCAGTTTACTTGAGTCCCATATATGTTCAGCGCCTCATTGGCTACCCCGATCGTTATCGTACTCGTGCCGAAAACTCTTATAAAAAAAAAGTTTTAGTAATTTTCCATTTTCTCAAAAATCAGAAAACATAAAATCATTTTGTTTTCAGTTTATGATTTAAAATCAATGTGAGCAACGAATTTTATAAAAATAGGTAGTATTTTATTTTACAGTTTTGAAAAATCACACTTCAAAGTTTTTTTTCCCTTTTATTTTTGCAATTTTTGAGTTTAAAGTCCGTTTTTTCAAAGACTATGCATAGGTTTCACTTGATTTAAAAAACATCTAATAGAAAAAAGTATTGGCTTTAAAAAAAGACTTAAAACTTAGTTTTAAGTATTACCATTATTTTTTAATATTTGTTTTAAATTTTTAGCACTGTTTTTATAAAATTGCCCCTCCCGCCCAAACGGAGGGAGATAGACCCCCCCACTCATAGTAAAAAATGCTTGTATTAAACTGTTCTACAAAAAACCGTTATCAATTCTTGGCGCCAAAGTTATCGTACTCTCCCCGCATAGCTCTAATAGTAGAACCTAAAGGCTCTCTTAGACCGGACAAAAAGATGTTGAGGCACATTTCTTGGTACAGGTTTTGTTTAGCTTCAACAACTGTCAAATTGGTTTCGTGAACTTTCACGTGGTTTATCATTGCGGACCGAATTTCAATTATCTTGGAATAAAAAACTTCCACAGTTGACTGATTTTGTCGCAGCTGGTGCAAATCCCTAACCAAACTTGTTTCATTTCTCTTATCCGCATAGTGAACAATCAAATTACTTTTAATATGCTCCCAATTTACTTGAGCATTATTTTAAACGTGCTTAAAAAAATGTATATAAGATATGTAGAAGGGGTGTAGTATTATGCATTTTTGAATAGGTAAGCAGAAAAATTAAAGTGAAATAACAAACAAAAGAGAAACAACATAAGTAGATACTCGAAAATTTTCAGTATAAATACAAATTAAATACATAATATGGTTTAGTTGTTTCAATAAATAATAATTAACTTATTTAAATAAAATTACTTTTTTAAGACATTGTATGTTTTAATTATTTATTTTACTTATAATGTGTCTGTAAGGCACTTTACCTTTTAAATGCAACAGGTGTTGCACGAAACTAGTTAGAAGGAGTAAAAAGATAGGAAATAATTGTTTGGGTATATAAATAAAGAGATAGTTGATTTTTATTTTCAATCTAGTTTTTCTTCTTATTTTTCATTTTTCATATAGCAAGCTTTTTGCAGCCAAGTTCTAAAAAAAGCTCTTTGTTCATTAGAATGAGTACAAAATTGTTTATGTTTTGTAACTATAGCTTCCACCTAAAGAACAAATTAGCATATATAGGTACCTACCTATTAATTTGATCCACTGGTAGAATTGTGTGATGAAGATGAAAACTATTATTGAGCTGAAATATACCAATAAAATTTTCGAATTTAGGTAGGTACAAGTGGCGTGGCGTCCATATAACTCGATTCCTACCGAGTTACCTTTTGATTTTAAAATATTCTACTACGCGCAACAATGCTTATTAACTAAAAAGCAACATGAACCCTTAAGAACAAACAAACAAATAAAAATGTGTCTGACGCCTTAAATATTTTTACAACTACAGGCTACATCCATCCAATCTGTAGGTATCTGATACATTCTATTAGTATTCTACTTCTACCCAGTAGGTAATTTCGTCCTCAATGAATTTTTTTGGTGAAAAGAACAATGAATTCATCGAATACTTTTTCGATGAAATTGCATGTTATGATTTCATTATAGAAAAGCATTGATTTTTTCATCAGTTCAGTATTTTTAAGGCATTTACACTTTGTTTTACTTGGAACAAAAGTTCAACTGAGTTCAGTGCTCACATTTCATTAATCAATTCAAGTACATAAAGTCATTAGATGATTCCATTGATGACAAGTCATGCACAGATTCACTAGTTCGTGAAATAAGTTGGGCCATCTGTGCTGTTCAGTTTTCTTCGCGAGAAAGAGGAAACAAAATAATCCATAAAAATTGCCTTGTGTCTAACTGACCCAAGGAACACAAGGATTTCCCGGGTGAAGAGTAATGCACAGATTCATTAACTGCGCGCAGCTCGAAACAGAGAAGAGCAATCAAAAACTAAAAACATTGCCTTTTTTTCTACCTGACCCAAGGAACACAAGGATTTCCAGGGTGACGAGTAAAGCACAGATTCATGATCTGCACGCAGTTCAAAACAGAGAAGAAGTAAAAAACTATAAACATTACCTTTTTTCTACCTGACCCAAAAACAGGGATTTCCAGGGTGACGAGGAATGCACCTATTCATAAACCGCACGCAGTTAAAAACAGAGAAGAAGGAAAACACTATAAACTTGGACTTCTGTCTATCTGAACCAAGGAACACAAGGATTTTTAGGGTGACAAGTAATGCAAAGATTCATTCGCTTTTTTTTTTATTTTTCGTTGTCGCCTGTCTCTGACGCCTGCTTGATTTTTCGCGTTTTTTGTTGCTTTTTGATCGTTTTTTAATGACGCGTGCTCCTTTTTGGCGATAGGTACCAACACCTTCCTCAGTACGTGCAGAATCTCTATGCTCACAGACAGCGACTGAGGAAACGGCTACAAAGGATTCATCAAAGTGAACTCAACACAACAAGCAGCAACTACCGAACAGTTTTGTGTGAACTTCAGCAGGTAAACATCATGTTCCGGAACTGCATTAAACACCAAAATAACATCCAGTACCAGAAGAGACTGCAAGCAATCAAGCCAGGGCCTGATGCCTTCAAAAACATCAACAGGATTATTGGGAAACAGCCACATATTCCGGAAACAATCATCTGCAATGATAACAGTGAAGCAACCTCAACCCAGGACAAAACGGAAGCGTTTGCTAATTACTTCGAAGAAAACTTCAATCCAAACCCACCCGACGACCCGGTGTTTCTTCGTGAAGTTGAGTCATCCATTCACCGGACTCTACTGCCGAATCCAGAAGTTATCCATTTCAGTGAAACCAATTCAGCAAGTAATCCGATCGAGAGTCCACACCTGTGCTGTCTGGAGGAGGTTGCTGAGATCATCGGTAATTCTAAACCAAAGAAATCAGCTGGACCAGATGGAGTCTCCAACTTTGTGCTGAAAAGGCTACCAAATGCAGCAATGATCCTCCTCACAATCATTCTCAACAACAGTGTCAACAACTGTTACTTCCCCCAGAGGTGGAAAACAGCTAAGATCGTGGCAATTCCGAAGAAAGGTGCATCCAACCAAGTGTCCAACTACAGGCCGATATCGCTTCTCAATAGCATCAGCAAAATTTTGGAAGAAGTTATTCTCCGGAGACTTAAAAGATTTTGCAGTGAACACTCAATCGTCCCCGATATGCAGTTTGGATTTCGAGAAAAACACTCAACGCTGCATCCGCTGTTAAAGTTTCAACCAATATCAACACAGCCCTCAACAAGAATCAAGTCACCGTCGGGTGCTTTCTGGATGTCGAGAAAGCATTTGACAGCGTTTGGATAGAAGCGCTTATTCATAAACTCTATCTATTGAACTTACCTCCGCCACTAATAAAAATTCTTTTTTCTTTTCTTTCTTTCAGAAAATTCTTCGTCCAAATAGGCAAGCGAAAATCGAACTTGAAGAACATCAGAGCCGGAGTCGCCCAAGGATCAAAACTAGGCCCCTTCCTCTATAGCTTGATGACATCAGATCAACCCGCTCCAACTGAATGCGATAATATTCTCTATGCTGATGATTCGCTAACTTACGCTGCCTCAAATTCACCGCTTATAGCAGTCCGGAAAGTAGAGGCTCACATCCATAGACTCTGCCAATTTAACAAGAAGTGGGGGATTCGGATCAATGCCACAAAATCGGAACTTATATGCTTCAGAAGACCTTCAATGAGAAGAGCCAGCTGCACAGTAGCCAATATAAGGAAACTGGTTCTGAAACTTCCTGACGGATCAACCATACCAGTCAAACCGAGTGTAAAATACTTGGGGATCCATTTCAATGAGCTACTCAGTTTCAACCCGCACTCAAGGAATGTCCTCAAGAAAGCCAGCTGGGCCTTCCATCGTCTGCACCCATTAATGAAAAAAAGAACCGGACTAAGCCAAGAGACGAAGATGCTTCTATACAAGCAACTTCTGCGACCCATCATCAGCTACTCGTTTCCAGCCTGGTTTACAATTTCGAAGACAGCCATGAGTGAACTCCAAGTATTTGAAAGGAAGATTTTAAGAATATGCACTGGACTTTTCTTTGACCGGCAGAGACAGAGGCACTACAGGAACGAACTCCTATATAAAGAAGCAAAAAAAATTCCGCTGGACAAATATCTAGTGATGTCGACAAAGAAGCTAGTTGGTAACATAATCAACCACCCGAACCAGCTAATGAGAAAGATTGCCATCGAACATCGACATCCTGAGCCAAGGTATCTCAGCGTTATGGAAACCATGGACGAGAACTTTTTTACGGACAACGACAACGAGAACGCAATCTCGTTCTACGCTGACACAAGGTCGGTGCACTACCGCGGCTAAGCGCCGTACCCCCCCCCCCCCAACACCTAAATCAAAATGACAACCGGGAAGGAACACCCTGAGGACGATTAAGTCAACCGACTTCTTAAATCAAATTTATTTATCACTAGTATATGTATTATGTATTTTGTTAAACTTAAGTCAGTGTTTAAGGTTAGGCCCCTTATGTGCCAACAATAATGTAAAAAAAAAACATCATAGTATAATTGTATATATAATGTTCAATAAAAATTAAATTGAATTGAAATTGAACTCCTTTTTGGCGAAAGAGAAACTGTATTTTCTGGTTTTTCCTTGTTGTTACAAATTCTTTTTGTTCTCGAATGACGAATATCAATCATTTGCATTTCTTCATTCAATGTTTGCATCTGAAAGAACAAAGAAGTTAAACGCGAACGCGAGTGCCAGTAAAAAAAAACATTAATAATATTACTAATTAAATACCTACCTACCAAACATATTATTTTGTTGTAAATAATAAATAGTGATTGAAAAAAGTTGGTGAGTTGTAATTTATTTTATTTAAAAATGAGTGGTTTTAGTAAAAGAAATTTAAAACGCTTGGCAAAGCAAGAGAGGGATAATTTAGAAAAAAAACAAAATAATTTTGCAAAATATTATCAATCATAGTGATATAACATCTGAAAGGGATAATATTGTAGACAGTGAAAGTGAAATAAGCAACAATATACAAGATGAAGATGAAGAGAAGACCTCAACAAACTGGAAATTAAGGCAGGAGAAGAAAAAGAAAAATACGTAAGTTATCGCATTTTAATAACATTTCTACAAATTTCAGCAAATCATTTTCTTGTTCACTTTGATTACTCAATTATTTATCCTCACTTTTGGTTTTCCATATAAAATCTTGCTGACCATCTACACAGTTATCTACTTTCCTACCTACGGATTTTTCATATCTCTTTTTTGTTTTTATTTCAGAATGATATCTTCAAAAAAATAGTTGCATCGTCTGGCGGCAGCATAGAAAAAGCTCTGCGAAATATAATTTCTGCAGAAGTCGCTGTGACACACAATTTCGACGGCTATAATGGCAAAAATCCTTTTAAAGCGTTAAAAAACATTAACACATGTTTGTTCAGTAAGTTATTATTTTTTCACAATTTATAAGAACTTCATCATAATAAGTAATATTTCAATCAAGTCATCACTTTCTCATTCATGCATCAATATTTTTTTTTTTTTCAGATGCTGTTAAGACCAATATTCCTTCACCCCAGCTCTATAGAAAAGCTGTTCAGCAAGGGTTCAAGAGAATCAAGAACCTGCACTACAAGAAAGCAGCGATGAAAAAAAACAACATGCAAATTAAAAATAAAGCATATGTAATACCAATATAAAATGAGAACTGTCTTTTTTTTATTATTTTCTTCAAATTCATCAAACGTAATTCACTAATGATTAAGCGAGTTACATTTTTCATGTGATTTCATTACTGAATATTCATGATATCTTTCAGTGAGGGATAGTGGGCTCATGATTCCACTGCTGCACTTTCACTTCATTTTTCACCAAGACTGTGTGTTGCTGAATAAGCAAGTCCTATTTACCTAATGATATCACTGACGAACTTTCATGATGTATTTCATCAAATATAATTCATTTATGAATAAGCAAACTCCACCTACTTGGTGATTTCACTATTGAATATTCACCCAGAAAGTCACTTGGTGAACGCCAATGACAGCCCCATGTTAAATTCACCTAAGGATTCCTCTGAAAATTCCTCGGTGAAGTTCCAGTTCCTCGAGGAAAAAGTTGGTTATTCCTCGAGGAATTTTTTGAAATTTCCTACTGGGTAGTATAGACTGTGCTGTGCAGTGTACAAGTTCAAGCACAGCAACAGCAGTTCTATTCTATTCTACACACACACCCATGCTTGTACAAATGTCCGAAACCCTACCCAGTAGGAAATTTCAAAAAATTCCTCGAGGAATAACCAACTTTTTCCTCGAGGAACTGGAACTTCACCGAGGAATTTTCAGAGGAATCCTTAGGTGAATTTAACATGGGGCTGTCATTGGCGTTCACCAAGTGACTTTCTGGGTGAATATTCAATAGTGAAATCACCAAGTAGGTGGAGTTTGCTTATTCATAAATGAATTATATTTGATGAAATACATCATGAAAGTTCGTCAGTGATATCATTAGGTAAATAGGACTTGCTTATTCAGCAACACACAGTCTTGGTGAAAAATGAAGTGAAAGTGCAGCAGTGAAGTCATCAGCCCACTATCCCTCACTGAAAGATATCATGAATATTCAGTAATGAAATCACATGAAAAATGTAACTCGCTTAATCATTAGTGAATTACGTTTGATGAATTTGAAGAAAATAATAAAAAACGACAGTTCTCATTTTATATTGGTATTACATATGCTTTATTTTTAATTTGCATGTTGTTTTTTTTCATCGCTGCTTTTTTGTAGTGCAGGTTCTTGATTCTCTTGAACCCTTGCTGAACAGCTTTTCTATAGAGCTGGGGTGAAGGAATATTGGTCTTAACAGCATCTGCAAAAAAAAAAAAATATTTATGCATGAATGAGAAAGTGATGACTTGATTAAAATATTACTTATTATGATGAAGTTCTTATAAATTGTGAAAAAATAATAACTTACTGAACAAACATGTGTTAATGTTTTTTAACGCTTTAAAAGGATTTTTGCCATTATAGCCGTCGAAATTGTGTGTCACAGCGACTTCTGCAGAAATTATATTTCGCAGAGCTTTTTCTATGCTGCCGCCAGACGATGCAACTATTTTTTTGAAGATATCATTCTGAAATAAAAACAAAAAAGAGATATGAAAAATCCGTAGGTAGGAAAGTAGATAACTGTGTAGATGGTCAGCAAGATTTTATATGGAAAACCAAAAGTGAGGATAAATAATTGAGTAATCAAAGTGAACAAGAAAATGATTTGCTGAAATTTGTAGAAATGTTATTAAAATGCGATAACTTACGTATTTTTCTTTTTCTTCTCCTGCCTTAATTTCCAGTTTGTTGAGGTCTTCTCTTCATCTTCATCTTGTATATTGTTGCTTATTTCACTTTCACTGTCTACAATATTATCCCTTTCAGATGTTATATCACTATGATTGATAATATTTTGCAAAATTATTTTGTTTTTTTTCTAAATTATCCCTCTCTTGCTTTGCCAAGCGTTTTAAATTTCTTTTACTTAAACCACTCATTTTTAAATAAAATAAATTACAACTCACCAACTTTTTTCAATCACTATTTATTATTTACAACAAAATAATATGTTTGGTAGGTAGGTATTTAATTAGTAATATTATTAATGTTTTTTTTTACTGGCACTCGCGTTCGCGTTTAACTTCTTTGTTCTTTCAGATGCAAACATTGAATGAAGAAATGCAAATGATTGATATTCGTCATTCGAGAACAAAAGAATTTGTAAAAACAAGGAAAAACCAGAAAATACAGTTTCTCTTTCGCCAAAAAGGAGCACGCGTCATTAAAAAATGAATCTTTGCATTACTTGTCACCCTGGAAATCCTTGTGTTCCTTGGTTCAGATAGACAGAAGTCCAAGTTTATAGTGTTTTCCTTCTTCTCTGTTTTTAACTGCGTGCGGTTTATGAATAGGTGCATTCCTCGTCACCCTGGAAATCCCTGTTTTTGGGTCAGGTAGAAAAAAGGTAATGTTTATAGTTTTTTACTTCTTCTCTGTTTTGAACTGCGTGCAGATCATGAATCTGTGCATTACTCGTCACCCTGGAAATCCTTGTGTTCCTTGGGTCAGGTAGAAAAAAAGGCAATGTTTTTAGTTTTTGATTGCTCTTCTCTGTTTCGAGCTGCGCGCAATTAATGTATCTGTGCATTACTCTTCACCCGGGAAATCCTTGTGTTCCTTGGGTCAGTTAGACACAATGCAATTTTTATTGATTATTTTTTTTCCTCTTTCTCGCGAAGAAAACTGAACAGCACAGATGGCCCAACTTATTTCACGAACTAGTGAATCTGTGCATGACTTGTCATCAATGGAATCATCTAATGACTTTATGTACTTGAATTGATTAATGAAATGTGAGCACTGAACTCAGTTGAACTTTTGTTCCAAGTAAAACAAAGTGTAAATGCCTTAAAAATACTGAACTGATGAAAAAATCAATGCTTTTCTATAATGAAATCATAACATGCAATTTCATCGAAAAAGTATTCGATGAATTCATTGTTCTTTTCACCAAAAAAATTCATTGAGGACGAAATTTCCTACTGGGTATCTTACTTTCATACGCATACCCTATCAATGCGAAAGCAAAGCATTAGCAACAAGGTAACTCGATTTTCACCGGGTTATCAAATGGCTCGGTGCATCTCTTTTTTACTAGATTATTATCATTCACTATGTTCGACTTTGATCCCTCTCTGTTCGACAGCGACCTTCTTATGCGAGCAAGTAAGACGGTTTTGATCGTCTTACTTTTTGCGAATTATGAAATGTTTCTTACGCTGATGTATCAAGTTGATTGAGCAGTTGGGGTGGGTTTATGTTAGATTAGATAAGATTAGATTAGATTTATTAATAATTTTGTTTAAGTTACAGTTTTGTTTTACAAAAAATCGGTTAGCTTGGCTTTGCCGTCTGCCTGATTGACATAAAGTTAAACATTTAATACAAGTAAAATTTAGTAAAGTAGAAAATTAATACCATATAAATATTCCGAATTATTTACAATATTTTTTTTTCAATAGGTTAAAAATCTTCATTGAATAATTTTGATTTCGATAGCCAATTGCGAGTTTATGAAAATAGAAAAGCTGGTTTATATCTTTTTCGCAGTTGAGATGTGCTAAAACATCATGTTCTGTTAGTCGCTTCCCAGGAAGTATCTTCGAATCTCTTTCAAAATAGGACATCTGCCGATAAAATGGATAACACCTTCTCTCTCCGATAGGTTGCAAAATTTACATAGAATTGGTAAATCTGGACGGTGGGGGATATAATTAAGCCGAATAAGTTCTCCTCTCATTTTAAAAATAGCCGATATTTTGTCTGCCTTATTTTCATTGTGGAAATAATTCCTTTCACATAAATTATGGTTTAGCACACTGTATGTAGATCTGTGAACGGACGATGATGCTAAATTAATGCAATCTGATCTGAGTTTTTGATCAAGTTTAAACACAAGATTATGCAGTACATCTTTGCAGTGTCTTTCATTTTCATTCACAAAGTTAAATTCAAAACCACAGTACGATGCTAGATCCTCTAATTGTTTATAACATAGGGCTCTTCTTTCTATTGTCCTAAACGTAATTATTTTTGGAAGCCTATCGCTGGGCAATTCTAGCACTTTAATGACATAACTCACGTGAAGCTTAAGAGTTTTTATAAACCGAGGTGACAATCCTGTTTCAATATTTAACATGTAGTTGGGCGTCGTGTTTGGTAGATTGTAATATCTTTTGATGTAATATTTCAGTAGTTTCTCCACTGTTTCATACTCATAGTAACCCCAAGATTGTGCTGCGTACATCATGATAGACTCAGATACAGCTTGAAAGACTTTATATTTTACACTATGGTCTACTAAGTGGTTTATATTTTACACTATGGTCTACTAAGTGGTTTGAGAAACATTTCTTCCACGTTGTGGACATGGCACTTTTAGCTTTGATTAGTTTTTCTCTTAAGTGAGGTTCCATACTAAGATTACTAGTTATTGTCACTCCGAGATACCTGTATGCTTCTACAATTTCAATTTGCTCTTTATTTATAAACCATTTTTCATTATTACAGGCTCTTCCAGACCCCATTTTGAAAATCATTATTTTTGATTTAGATAAGTTCACTGTAAGATTAGATATTTGGCAGTAAGCATCCAGGCGATTAATCATAAGCTGCAAGGAATCTGGTGAATACGAAAATAAAACTACATCGTCTGGGTTTCTGTTTGAAAATTTTATTCAACGCGCAACTTAAGGTGAATTTATGAGTATTGATGTGAGGACAAGTATTATTAAAATCAACGTTCGAAGGTTAAGAAATTGTGTTCTTTTTTAATTAGGTTTAGCTAAACTTATTTTAATTAACCAACTAAACGTTTAAGTATGTTAAAACAAATAACTGACGTATGCCAGGACTATTTTTGTTGTTTTAAACCTATTGCAGATTAGGTAGTTACTTATGATATGAAACTTTTTAATAAATATTAAAAAGAATTTCTTTGGGCAAGAGACAGTTTATTTAAATTGAGTAGGTGTTGCAAATGATTTTGCTTGCTTTTGCCTTATTGATAAGTAGCTAATTTTTTTGATACATGATATAATTTTAAAGAGAAATATTGTTACAAGTCAAATGCTATTTTGAGCCTTGTTATTTTTTCTGAGTTTCGATATAACATTGTAATCAATTTTTGAAAACGTAAACCATTGGGCTTAACCTGCACGAAAAGGCCGAAAAACTGGTTTTCTTGAAAGAGTTTTAACATTTTAAGTAAACTAATTTCGTAAAATGAAAACCGGAAAAATACAGTGTAAAAAACTACATTATTTTTTTTTACATAGGTACTTATTAACAAACTCTCACTAATATTATAAATGTGAATAATTGTACGGATTCCCGTTTGCAACGTAAGCACGCCAGAATGGCTGAATGGATCTGAATGCAATTTGAAATATATCCCATAGGCTGCTTTTATTACCTCCCTGTGGGAGAAGCTAACAGGGTTAGATCCTTAGTAGTAAAATTTCGAAGTAGATTTGCAAAAAAAAGTGGAGAAGATCCAAAACTAATGGAGTAGATATAAAAAAGAAAATCAAAGTTCAAGTTTTCAAAAATTGATTTTTAGCTTAGCTTTATATTATCAATGAGAAGGGAATAAAATAGAATCAAAATAAGGAAAATCTGGAATGCGTTCAAAGTTGAATTTCAGATTCATGCATTTAAAGTCAGAGAAATTGAATAACTTTGTATTGTTATGTGCTTTGGCTTAAGAATTTTTCATGGTAGAAAAAAGGAGTATATCCGAAAAAAGTGGAAAGGCAGGGTATAGAATCTTTTTTTTTTTCTTATAATTGGAGTAAATTGGCAAGCCCTGGGTTTTAATAAGACATTTTTAATGACTGGAGATTTGTTGTTATATTTTTATGAATCAACGACGACAAGAATGAATGTGAATGAATTAGGAATATGAATGGGCCACTTGATATCGCGAAAACCCAATGGTTCCTATGTTCCTATGGGAGAGGCTTAAATTTTTTTTCTTATAAAATTACTTTAAATGATAATTTTTTCTTCGAGTTACCATTTGAAATAGTCCACCCCACGCCATTGGTAGGTACATAAGAAATGATTCTCATGATAGCCTTAGACTTTAAAGGTATTTTTATCATAATGAAATTCATTCAATACCTAATTGAAGAGCTGAAGGAATCAAGTACTATGTGTCAACATTCTTCAAAACAAAAACCTAAACAATACATATACTGATATATATATAGACAAGTTCGCTAGAAACTAAAGACAATGGGGCATATTCATAGTTGTTTTTAAACTCAAGTTTTCCTTAGACTGTGTTTAAACAATGTAATTTAAAAAGGATAAACTCCAGCTTTTCTTAAATACAACTTAATTATCGTATATGGATATGCCCCAATTTCAACAATGGTGATGAAAGAACTGATCATCCCTAAAAAGTCTCTAGGGAATATGTTGATACTCAAATAAACTTTCGGAAAGCTGACAAAAATCGATTCTTCTTTAAAAGAAATACACTTAATTATAGGTTAAGAAAGAAAATAGGTAGTATAGAAAAGAAATACTTTCAAATATATATTGGGGGAATATTATGAAAAGAAAAACACATCGAGTCTTCTTAAAAAAAAGTCAACTATAAAGCTAGAAAAACAATAACTTATTAGTACTTCCAGGATAATCTAAAGATAGAAGTGTTAGGAATAGATAGAATAAAAATTAAAGTTTGTAATGATCTTCAAGATTTAATTTATTTCAAAATGTTTGCCACTTAACATGGAAACCATTATTTTAAACGTGCTTCAAAAAATGTATATAAGATATGTAAAAGGGGTGTAATATTCTGAATTTTTGAATAGGTAAGCAGAAAAATTAAAGTGAAATAACAAACAAAAGAGAAACAACATAAGTGGATACTCGAAAATTTTCAGTATAAATACAAATTAAATACATATATGGTTTATCTAATAGTATAACTCTTTTTGTTATTTAAATAATATGGTTTACATAGAATTAATAGAATGTATATTTTTAATTTCAGTACTTAAAATGAACCCAAATACATACATACACGGTTAAAAATATGGGGATGTTTTTTAATACCACCTCAGTATTACAGGTATAGCAATACAAGAAAAATTACTTTTTAATATTTTCAATATATTTAACTTTTTTATGATAATTTTGTATTGAATTTCAATATTTCTTTCATTAAAATGCTCATTTTAATACTAGTCTTCTGAACTTTAATCTCCAAATTTAATATTTGAATTCTAAAATCTAACCCCGTCCTTATTAAAATAACACTTAAACCAAGAACTTATTACAATTGAATTATAGTTGACTTAAAATATAATGCCCTTGCGTATTACATATTAATATTTTGGTATTACTTTAACTTTTTGAGTGCGATACCCTCGGCCATATTATTTTCAATATACAAAAGCATTACTTTATAATAATGCAGTATTACATTTTAATATACACGAGTATTGCTTTTAAATGTTTTAATACTCTGTTTTACCTTTTCAGTATTACTTTCTAATACTGTAGAATTACTTTTTAATCCTTGAGTAATTCATTTTAATATTTTAGTATTACTTTAGCTCTTAGAGCGCGTCACCCTCGGCTACATTATTTTCAAAGAACAAAAGTAATACTTTATAATAATTCAGTATTAAAATTTAATATTCAAGTATTGTTTTTAAACATTTTACTACTCTATTCTAACCCTTCAGTATTGCTTTCTTATAGTAAAATTACTTTTTAACCCTTAAGTATTGAATTTAAATTTTCTGGTATTACTTTCAAAACCAAAAGGTAATATTTTGCCGCTTGGGTTTCCATTGCCAGTGCAATTTCATTATTTGTTTGAGTGCGTCTTTTACTTTCTACAGTGGAGTTCATAGTGGATAACATTAAATGGAGTCTTGATTAAAGTAAAAAAATTGGAAAAAAATACAACAAAACATAAGAGAGTCAAAAAGCAAACAGATTTAAGCGAGTCGTTAATATCCAATGAGGATATTCTTCTAACAAGTAAGTAATTATACGCGTATATTAGTTCAGTTCTAAGTGATTTTTTTATTTGCGAATGCGAATTATTTTTTAGTTCTGGAAGGCGAAGAAATAGAAAGTGGGTTTGTTCTAAAAGATCGCGACGGTGATGAGATTCCGATAGATATTCTAAGTGATTTAGTGAGACAACACTCAAGCTGTGCCTGTTTTTGTGTTAATATTGATCCCGTTGTCCAAAAGCGGGTTGATCCCGTTGGAGACTTAAAATAACAAGACGCAGCTGTTGGAAGTAATCTCCTTATATACAAAGAAGTAAGTTACCATTTTAAGAGTAAATATTAGTGTACTTCACTTCCATCATTGAAAGGGTTTGGAAGCCTATATTAAAGCCAGCCCAGCGGCATATATTTTAGAGGAATATTCCCGCAATAATTCTCTAAAAGATTCTTCTCGAAGGACTTTAGTGACAATAAGATCGGAATACCTACGATCAATATGCGGCAATTATCCATCCAAAGAAGCAAAACTGGCTTGTGCCAAAGCAATAATTTCCATTTTTCCATGCTATAAAATTGGAGAGAGCAAAATTGGAGGCTGTGTAAGTACATCTTTATTTATGTACCTTTATGTATTATTTGTTAGTTATCTCAGAAAATTATGTGGTAAAATTGGTTAATTGAACTCTATTGTTCGCCCTGTAATCTGAATTTTTTGATTTGGTGGTGGCTTCTCATTCTTTATTACCAATTCTGATGCGTTCCAGCATTTGCGTTAGAGAGTTGCATGCATTTCAAGATCCAACTCTACAGAATGTTTCGCATAGGTACGGTGTAACAGAAAGCTAGAGCGTGTAGGTTGGGTCGAGACAAGAAAAAATCGTATGGGAGGGGGTTCTATTCACCTGCGTTTAGCCGGGAGGAGCAATTTTCTAAAAACAAACTGATTTAAAAAAAATAAACTTTGGTTAAATTTCTGTTTGTTTTTGGAGTTTCCTCTATATTATAAACAAAAATAGCGAAAAAATTCAAAAATGTTTTAAGACTGTAGTCAAATTCTGTGTCAAAAACATAAAATACTTTAAATATAAGATCAAATGTGTCAGGAAATTTAAAATAACTTTCACAGCAAGTGATATTTCTACCCACAACAATAAAATATTGTGATGGTGCTGTCGTGGATGGTGTTGCTGCCGTGAACGTTGATGTGCGACACGTTGTTGAAGGAGAATACATTGATATATGCGAAGAAGAACCAATTGCAGAGGTGGTAAACAAGAAGTCGAGGGGAGGAAGACCGAGAATTTTGCGAACAGGCAAACCCGGAAGACCTAAAATGGTCTCAACGTCGTCAAGCTCTCGAGAAGTTGTGCATAAACTTATTTCAGTGGTTCCTGATCCCGTAACTGTTCGAGAAGCCTTACAAGGTAAAAATGCAGCGAAATGGAAAGAAGCCATTCGAGAAGAATATAACTCTTTGGTCGCAAACAAAACGTGGGATCTTGTCTGTAAGCCTAGCAACAAAAATATCATCGGATGTAAATGGGTATTCGCAACAAAGCGAAATGCAGATGGAGATGTTGAAAAATATAAGGCGTGCTTGGTAGCCCAAGTTTGTTTTCAGAAATGCAATGAAGATTTTTTCGAAACATACGCACCAGTTGTTCGACATCCGACAATACGACTAATTTTAGCATTAGCTGTGCAGAATAAGCTTCTAATCAACCACATTGATATGGCTGCTGCTTACCTCAATGGACAATTAGTAGAGGAGGTGTTTATGCGACAGCCAGATATTTTTGTGGATCAGGCTCATCCAGAAAAAGTGTGCAAACTAAAAAAGTCTTTGTACGGACTCAAGCAAGCCGGGAGAGACTGGAATATGACTTCTTTCGTTCCTTGGCACATAGCGATGTACTTCGATTCCATTGTACTTAATGCAATAACGTTTTGTTTTTTGGATTCCCAGGCGACTGGACCATCAGCAAAGTAAACAACGTACCCACTGTATGACTTTTAAAAAGTGATATTTTATATCAATGTGTTTACTGCGTTTATGTGTAACCGATTTGTAGCAAAGAAACTAGCTCCCTGGTTGTCGCAGTATATTGTAGTTGGTTTATCTGTTTGCGGTGTAAATCCCATTTCTTGGAGCAAGCTTCGCTGAATTATGACTTCTTTCGTTCCTTGGCACATAGCGATGTACTCCGCTTCCATTGTACTTAATGCAATAACGTTTTGTTTTTTGGATTCCCAGGCGACTGGACCACCAGCAAAGTAAACAATGTACCCACTGTATGACTTGGACAATTAGAAGAGGAGGTGTTTATGTGACAGCCAGATGTTTTTGTGGATCAGGCTCATCCAGAAAAAGTGTGCACACTAAAAAAGTCTTTGTACGGACTCAAGCAAGCCGGGAAAGACTGGAATAATAAAATTAACGAGGTATTATTAGCCGTGGGGTTTGCTAGATGCAAGACAGGCAATTGTGTGTATGTTCGGCGAAATAAGAATGAGTTAAATATAATCGGATTATACGTCGATGATTTGATAGTAGAGTGTTCATCAGAAGGTACAATGAAAAATATTATTGAAAAATTGAATATGCACGTAAAAGCTGTTAATCGTGGACCAATCGAATTTTACCTGGGACTGGAAATAGAAAGAGATGGTCTAAGAGGAAATATAACCATTCATCAGAAACGATATGTCAAAGATTTGCTGACTCACACCTCTTGCATGCGGAACTGTGTTGGAAAAGTGTACGAAGGCAGATTGTAACGTGACAATAACCAAGGAGTATCAATCACTTATGGGTGCACTTAATTACTTGGCCACTATATCTAGGCCTGATATCACTCACGTTGTTTCGAAGCTATCACAGTTTAGTTCACATCCTCATCAGGAACATTTTGTGGCAGCTAAACACATTCTTCGTTATTTACGAAACGACACAGAGGTTTGTTTAACTTATACTAATAGTAATGTTTTGGTTTGTTATGCAGGTGCTGACTGGGGTTCCGATGCAACTGATCGAAAGTCATACAGTGGGTACGTTGTTTACTTTGCTGGTGGTCCAGTCGCCTGATAATCCAAAAACCAAAACGTTATTGCATTAAATACAATTGAAGCGGAGTACATGGCTATGTGCCAAGGAACGAAAGAAGTCATAATTCAGCGAAGCTTGCTCCAAGAAATGGGATTTACGCCGCAAACAGATAAACCAACTACAATATACTGCGACAACCAGGGAGCTAGTTTCTTTGCTACAAATCGGTTACACATAAACGCAGTAAACACATTGATATAAAATATCACTTTTTAAAAGATAAATGTTCACGTAATGAAATATTAATTAATTATATTCCAACGAATGATAACGTAGCTGATATTTTTACTAAATGTTTAAATAAGATAAAACACATGAATTTTAAAATGAAATTGTTTAAGAACTAATTTGAATTTGGTTGAGATGGAGTTTGTTAGAAAAATGTATACTGGCAACCCTAATTAAATTATCATTTTCTTTTATGCTTAACATTCATCTTTATAAAAGTTTGATTCAATAAATCT
>CATNUY010000214.1:587993-932993 GCA_951217065.1 Baccha elongata | reverse complement strand
ATGACCTGGAGTCAATGCGGCTAAGTCAGAAGGATTGTTCGATATTGGCGCTATGGGTCGTGACTAAAGGCATGCTTCGATGCGAGCAAGCATGGTTGAGAATTCCTCGAAGGTGAGGCGGCAAGTTTTTCCTAGTTTTCGCATATGAGTCTTAAAGCTTTTTACCCCCGCTTCCCATAAGCCACCCATGTGAGGTGCGCCTGGGGTAATAAAATTCCACTCTAAACCTTAAATTCCATACTTAAGGCTAATATCTTTGTATGCTGATTTCACAAATTGAGTTAATTCTTTTTTTCAAAATAACGTTTGCACCAACGAAGTTGGTCCCATTGTCCGAAAAGACCGCTTTGGGAAGACCCCTCCGTGAAACAAATCTCGCAAACGCATCTAAAAACACTTGAGATGACAGATCGCTAGCCGCTTCGAGATGAATAGCTTTGGTAGCAAAGCAAACGAAAAGGCATACATAACCCTTCGTCAAGCGACAGCCGCGGGTTCGAGATCTTTTTATTTCGAAGGGGCTAGCAAAATCAATCCCGGTATAAAGGAACGGTGGAGAAAACTTTGCTCTTTCTGTGGGAAGAGCAGCCATTAATTGAGTGCGAAGCTTTTGTTTGTGAATGGAGCATGTCTTACAACGCTGAATACAAAACTTATTTCTAGGAGCTGAAACAATTGATCGCACCGAGTTTCTTCAAATAATGAATGGTAAATGTTATTTAAATCTACATATATAAATTCTTAAAATATGCTCTTAATTATCGAAACTTAATTGAAATTGAATATAACTAAAGGAAATTCAAGCTAAGCCGAAATTTAAATAGTAAAACTATTACCTAACAGACAACTTTAACAAGTTATTGTCCTAACTAATTTTGAAAACCAGCATAATATTGTTTTTATAACTACTTTTTTAAGAAAATAAAATTTATTTATCTATCTATCTATCTATCTATCTACAAAACTTAGTTAGATTTTTAACTTTAGGTACCCAAAAAATACGCTGAACGAGATGAAGCATTAGTGCATTACCGCCATGAAGTGTGAGCTCATGAATAAATTGTACCATAAGTGAAGCGAAATGAGAACCATAGGGTAGAATAATGGGAAAACGTTCATGTTCAGTAAGATTTGCGTTTGAAAGTCGACCGTTTACGCGTAAAACTTTATTATGAAAATCTTTCTAAGATATCTTCGGACAAGACTATGGAGGCGAAAGACGAAACTTGTTTGACTTCTAATTCTTTCAAATGAATTCTGCGTAATTCATTTGGAGCGAGCCCTCGAGTCTCCAAATCAGCGGGGTTGTCACTTGATTTAACATGTTTCCAGCTAAGATTTCCGACGTTATCGAGAATCTCACTGGTTCGGTTAGCTACGAACGTTTTCCAATTACTTGGATGATTTTGCACCTAAGCTAGTACAATAGCTGAATCAGTCCAAAGATGGGTTTGATAAGAAGTAGGTGGAAGATGGGGGATATACGTTTTAATAAGTTTTAAGAGGAAGACCGCTCCGCAGAGCTCCAATCTGGGCACAGAAACCCTTTTAATCGGTGCAACTCGGGTTTTGGCACAGACCAAATGAGAAATAAGACTTCCGTCAGCATTTTTGAATCGCACATATAACGTCGCTGCGTAAGCCTTTTTCGACGCATGACAAAACCCGTGGAACTGTACAGTTGCCGACGGCGAAAATTCGACCCAACGCGGGATGTTGATAAAATTAATATCAGGAAAAGATTTAACAAATAGTTGCCAGGTTTCTCAGCTGTCACCTTTTATAATCTCGTCCCATTCAGTCTTTTCCACCCAAATACTTTGTATCAACAGTTTAGCTGTGATAATTATTGGAGCTCACCAACCTGCAGGGTCAAAGAGCTGTGCAATTTGAGAGAAAACTTCTTGTTTACTGGGAGTGTTTGCTAATTGAATCGGTGGTGCAGAGAAATAAAAAATGTCCTCCTTCGCGTTCCATCGAATACCTAGAATTTTGGTTGTGCTTTCTTTATCAATCTTTAAAAAGTAATCGCTTAATATATGTTTGGCTGGTAGGTGGTTTAAAAGTTCAGAAGTATTAGATGTCCACTTGCGCAGTGGAAAGCCTTACGATTCCAAAAGTTTTATTAATTCACATTGTGCCCGTTGGGCGGTAGCAATGTCATGAGCACCAGAAAGTACATCGTCGACGTAAAACTCTTGAAACACAATCTTGGAGGCAATCGGAAATTTTTCCTGGTTGTCATTTGCCAATTGCTCAAAAGTACGTATTGCCAGAAACGTAGCAGAGTTCATACCGAAGGTCATTGTGAGCAGCTCACAATCCTCAATTGAAGCGTCAGGTGAGGATCGAAATAAAATTCGTTGATACGATGTATCACTTGGATGAACTGCCACTTGCCGGTACATTTTTTCAATCTCGGCATTGAACACATATTGGTAAAACCGCCACCGCACGATCAAAAAAAGTAAGGTCTCGTTGAAGAACAGGACCCGCACAAAGAAGTTCATTTAGACTTATTCCACTACTGGAAGCACTAGATGCGTTAAACACAACGCGAACTTTCGTGGAAGCACTTTCCGGTTTCAACACCGCATGGTGTGGCAAATAAAACGAGGATACCTTCCCATTTTTTATAGCTTCAGCGGCTTTCACCTTTCTCAAGTGCCCCAGTTCTAGATATTCGTTAAGGACATAAAAATAAGATGACTGTAAGTCCATATTTCAACTTAAAGCTTTCTATGAGCGTTAAATCTGTTTGAAAGCTATATGTCTCGAGGATCTGAGTTGAGTTGAGGAAGTGGTCGGCTTGAAAGGTAGGCGAACTACATAGCGTAGTTGTGTTTTTATACAAGTCTTCACAAAATTGATCGTCTTCCGACAAAATTTGTTTACTAATACCTACTTCTTCCAACTCCCAGAAACGTTTGATCTGCTCATCCAACCTGCCTTCCGAGTTTTCTTTAGCGAAAGTGTGGAAGGTTTTGGAATTTTGTAAAATTGGACCCGACAGAATCCAACCAAAATTAGTCTTTTGGGCAACCAAAGACTCGCACAAAATCTGCAATCCATCCCTTACTATAAAGGGATAAAGATCTGCACCAATAAGCAAATCGATTCTGGAGGATCTCGCAAATGTGTGGTCAGCCAGAAAAAGATTGTTAGGTTGGATGGAATTTAATAAGGAGAAGGAAGTACTCGGTAAGTCATTTGTAACCTGCTTCAAAACGATAGCTTGAGCGGTAATAGGCACTGATGGATTTTCGTTGTTAATTTTCTTGAACTAGCTGCATGCGAAGCACTTACACTTGAAATTAATACGTTGATTGGCGACACTGATAAGTTAAAGTGCTTTTGTATGGTTTCTGAAATAAGTGACACTTCTGATCGCGCGAACTGTGTGATTGGGTTCAACAACGATTATCTTGACAAGAGCCGTGGCGAGCAAAACTTGCCTTTGAGAAGAAACGAAGTTGAATGGTGGTTAAATGTACCTATGTCGGATACATGTGGCATATTTGAATTTGTTGATGATTGTAAGTTGTTGGAATCATCAATGCTGGAAGCATGTGATACTCTGGCGTTAAATGGAACGAATGAATTTCTATTAATGCGCAGATCTGTATTTGAAGATGTACTTTTAGTGCTTCTGTGTAACAGGGTATGATGTCGTTTACTGCACGTGATGCAGAAATACCGACCTGTACATTTGCTTGACGTGTGTTCAGCAGTGCCTCTCTGCTGAACACACAGAGTTTATTATGTTGAACCACAGAGTTTATTCTGTTGAACCAATTCAAATTTAGCAGATACAGGCATAGCCAGAAACTTAGGACAACTTCGTAGATGATGTTTATTTGAACATAGTGGGCATGAAAATGGTTTGGTCTCAACATGGAACACGTTGAAACGACTAATTGGAACTTTGTTTCGAATTAACTTGGAATGATTATTCAAATTTGATAAGATTGGGTTGGTGGTGTCAGCGATGGTTTCCAAAACCTGAAATCTACTGCTTAAAAATTTATCCAGCTGACCCCATTTCGGAACTTTAGAAGGATCGTCTAAAGATTGTTCCCACAACGAATGGAATTTGGCAGTCGGCTGCAGCATGAGTAAACAAGTATTGGATCCCAACTATCAGTTGATACCCCATGACCCTTCAACGCGGCAAGAGAATCGTTGATATGACTCTGTAATTTTTTAATTTCTGCACCAGATTCATTTGTGCACGATGGCATAAGCAGTAGCTTTTTGTCATGGTTGTTAACGAGGATTCTTTTGTTTTCGTATGTCGAACGAAGTGCTTTCCATGCTAATAAGAAACTTGCATTTGTAAGGGGGAATTTGCTCACAATGCCGAATGCTTCGCCTCTAGTCGAATATTTGACCAATTGATCGGCTGCGTGAATAAATTCTCGTAAGTTGTTGGTAGTCATATTGATGAAAATTCCGTTTACACTAGTGAAAATAAAGCACGAAATAAAGCGAATGTTGAAATGCGAACAAATGCAGAAAAATTTAAACTGGCAACGCGAACTTTACTAGGGTTGAATAGTTGTGGATGAAGAATACTATACTATTAGATTAGATTAGATTTAAATGATTTTATTTCACAAAATTTTCTAGATACATATTTCGATAACAATTCATAAATAAGCATGGCCTGCGCCGTCTGCCAGAGTGACAATTTTATGTTAAAAAATCTATACAAAAAAAATTTAAGTAAATTTACAGTTAAACATAGATTACTTACTCAATAAAATATTTATATAACAATGCTTGCGTATCTCTTGATTTTATTCAAAATAATTCTTCAATAATATTTCTTCTATATCTCAAACCCCATTCGATATATTTAGCCAGTTGTTTCCAATTTTCGCCGTTTAATACATTTTGAACTTCAGCATTAGTTAAAACTCCTTTGCTAAACACTGATCGTCGTATTTCCGAAAGGATTGGACACTTTCCCAAAAAGTGGTTCACGTCTTCTCTCATCCTCATGTTACACAAACCGCATAATTCCGGAAGATCGTTTCTATAAGGAACAAAATTCAACGGTACAACTTCCGCCCTTGTCTTCATAATGTATGATATTTCCGTTGTTGAGTAAATACAGTTAAAGTAATTTCTGCTCATGAGATTGTGATTAAGTTCAGCATAAATTACACGTTGCATGGATGTTCTGGCTTTCATTTCAAAATCACGTCTCTTAGTTAAGTCTACTGCTTTTATTAGTTCGTATACTTCCGCTTCCCAGTCACCGATATTGTTTGCCCTTAAGTTTAATGACAATCCACAGTACTCTGCCAAGCACTTCCATTTCGCAAACCACGAAACCTGTTTCCTTATAATCAGCGTACTTATAATTTTCGGCATCCTTCTGTCGTCCATCTTAAGCGTTTTTAAAACATAGTCTGCTTGGAGTTTAAGTGTTGTTATCTACAGAGGAGATAGTCCGGTTTCAAGAAGAAGGATATGGTTTGGCGTACATTGAGGTAACTTAAATACTCTTTTTATGAAGTATCTGAGAAGCTGCTCTACTTCTTCAAATTCTGTATGCCCCCAACATTGTGCAGCATAACACAATATGGCTTTTGATGTTGCTTCAAAAACTCGGTACTTGGAAACTGAATCGATATCTTTATGGGCCATGACATTCCTCCAGGTAGCATTTATCGCATTTTTTGATTTAGCAAGTTTCATCGTCATGTGCTTCTTGAGATTCAGATTTCTTGTTATGAGCATGCCTAAATAATTGTACTCATTTACTACTTTTATTTCATGGCTAGCAAATCTCCATTTTTCGTTTCGGCTGTTTCTACCTGCATTACGAAAAATCATTATTTTTAATTTTTCAAGGTTCACTTGAAGTCTCCATTTATCGCAGTAATCATATAGCCTGTTTATCATTAATTGAAGACCGTGTGGTGATTCTGAGAGTGCAACTATGTCGTCGGCAAACATTAAATGGCTTATCTCCAAAGTATCTGTCAGCTTTACTCCTCCTGTCAGTACCTCGCTTATGTCATCTATGAAGAGGGCAAATAGAAGAGGGCTTAAATTGCATCCTTGCCTAAGACCGATTTCGACTTCAAATTCTTCCGATCGCTCTGACCCGTTGACTATAGCTGACGTTGTATATGCATACAGACTTTCGATGATCTTACCAAACTTCAATGACATTTCTTTGTTATACAACTTTAACATGAGAGCTTTTCTATCAATTGTATCGAAGGCCGCTTTAAAATCAATAAAAAATGCATACAGTTTCTTCTTTTTGTTTATACACATCTCTGCAATATTGGTAAGAGTATAAATTTGGTCTACAGTAGAGTAGTTACTACGAAAGCCCGCCTGATTTTCGCTTAAAAGATTGTTGTTTTGAACCCAAGAATATAACCTTCTGTTTAACATCTTAGTCAGTATCTTCATTGATGCATTTAGCACTGAGATGCCTCTGTAGTTTTCTGGTCTAGAACAATCACCTTTTTTAAAAATTGGTTTAAGCAACGCCTTATTAAAGTATTCGGGAACTATGCCAGAGTTCAGTATACTGTTAAAAGCTGCTGTCAATTTCTCCATAAGTTCTTGGGTGCTAAATTTAAAAAAATCCATTGGGATACCATCTGATCCAGGAGCTTTGTCATTCTTGGAGTCTTTAAGAGCGGTTTTAACTTCATCTATTGTAAATGGAACATCCAGTGTAGTGATTTGATTGTTTGGGATTGCAAATTGGAAAGGTGCAGTGTTAAAGTTTTTCGTCATCTCGCTAAAGTAATCAACCAATTTAAAAAGTTCAATTGGAATGCGCCCATTACTTGAACCTTTCTTGTTAACCTCACGTACTGCTTTCCAGAAATCAGAAGAGTTTTTACTGTCGGAAATAAGTCTAGCGATACCCATAGAATAAATTTGACGTTTACTTTTCCACATTTGTTTATAATCTTTATTAGATTGAATGTATTTTTGTCTAAAAAAATCGTTGGTTGGGTTTTTTCTTAAAATTTTTAGCCAAACAAAAGATTTTTTACGTGCGTCAGACAACTCACTGTCAAACCACTTTTCTCTTAGGACGAATCCTCTTTGTTTTTTGTTACACATACAAGAGCTAGGGATCGATTCTAAGATTATTTGATTAAGTTCTTCCACCTGTAGAATATCGGTTCTTATGATTGAGAGGTTTTCACACAAAGATGACTTATATCTATTTTCAAAAGCCGCATTCCATTTGAATTTAGTTTCAACAGGTAGAGAAGCTTCGATTTGTAATTGCAAACCCTGAGTACCAACTGTAATTTCGATTGGAAGATGGTCTGAAAAGGTCTGTGTAACTACGGAAAAGTCGCTAATTAGTTCACACCAGTCTCCACCTGCTAGTCCATAATCGATAACTGAGCTCCCCTGGTGGCCAATAAACGTAAAATCTCCTACATTGTCACTATCAGAACAACCATTACATATTCCTAGTCCAAAAGAGTTACATAGATCAATAAGTTTTCTCCCTTCTTGGTTGATAACAGAATCATTTGATCGGCGGTCTCTTCCCCAAAGCTTGTTTTCACTTGTTTCTGTTCCCGTTCTAGCATTAAAGTCTCCGATGAGTAATATATTGTTAAATTCGTTGTTGTTCAGTTTGTCGACAAGTTGATTGTATTGGTAGTCCCAATGATTGCAGTTTATATAGGCTGGAATTAAAATCAACTTTTGGTGTCTTACTTTAATCTCCAAATAATCTAAGTCGTAATTGTTTTTTATAAGGCATTCAACATTCTTTAGATCAAGTTTGTACCCAATCAGCATACCACCGCTCGCTCGTCCCCTTACATTTAATCTTTCTGCATAAATCCACTTTAGTTTAAATTCATTAAAATATAAACGAAAATTATTCATATGTTGTTCAGTTATATGCGTTTCTATTAATACAAAAATATCATATTTACTAACATAATTTACAAAATCTGATACATTAATCTTATTTTTTAATCCAGCAATATTATAACTAAGAATTTTTATGTTTTTAATATTAAATAACTGACAGACGGATAATTCCTAATTAAATTCAACATTTGGTATCACCCTGTTGAGAGTGTTTTCAGCACTCACTCTACCAACTCCAACGCCACCTATGGCCGCATCTCTCTCCATTGACATCTGTTCCAATTGACATTTGACCATTTGACATTGGCATTTGTTTAGGTTTAGATTGCTCTGAATTGCAATTTTCTTTTCTCATTTGATCATGCTGCAAAACCAAGGAATATATATTTTCGTAGAAATTAGTGCCTAAATTATGCCTTTCTGTGATGCCCCTAATCCACTTTCCGGTTCAGCAAGGAATCCCGCTTATTCATCCCATCGAATGACAATCTCATCTACGATAAGCTTGTCGTCTCGCAGTACTGCTTTAATTCCATTTCTTTTCGCCCGCAGATGTTTTCTGAGCTGCAAGAGCCTCCCGCGCCTA
Source organism: Baccha elongata (assembly GCA_951217065.1). Taxonomy (NCBI): domain Eukaryota; kingdom Metazoa; phylum Arthropoda; class Insecta; order Diptera; family Syrphidae; genus Baccha; species Baccha elongata. The sequence continues at coordinate 924,526 of CATNUY010000214.1, read as the reverse complement.
TGCCTAACAGATATATAGTCTGTCCACTAAAAATTGGCAGTACAGGAAAGATAGGGATGTTTGTCTCTCATTCGCACTTCTTTGCTTTCCATAAGGTTATCTTCTTTCAAAAGCTCTAACAGGGTTGCCGTAGTAAGCATTTTGAATTGGAAAAAACTGAAAAAATATGATGTAGGGTTACCTTTCTTCTTTTTTAATTAAAATTATTTTCTTAATTTTTATTTATAAAAATGAAATTAAATTTATCTTTTTCCACACCACCAAGAGGTAAGATAGTAGGCGCGTTTTTGAAGGGTATCCCCAGTAGGCCTAATCCCTTTTAAATAAAAAACAAACAAAAAATAAAGAATTTATTCATAAAGATTAATATAACAAGCAAAATAAATAAACAAGCACAACAAAAATAAATATAAATTCATCTATTAAATAAAAATATGTACATTTATATATAAGTAAAGGTATTTTTATCACTTGAGAAGTTACTGCTGCTTTTACTGCTCTCTTCATCTAGATTTATTATAAGGTTTTCTACAGCGTTTTCCAAAAAAACGTCCATTTCCCACATTTTCGGCTCAATTACCTGCTCGACGTGTTGGACACACCGGTGCCATTTCTCACTAATCATAAAAATAGGTACACGAAACATCAATACCGAACGCCCGCGCGCTTTAAAAATCTACGCAAATAAGAAAAAATATACACGAAATATCAACCGACCGACCGGCACGAGAATCTACGCAAATAAATTCTTTAAAGACAACAGCTTACCTACATTTTTGTAACTGCATTTTTAGATTTTCCCCACATAAAAAACACAAATATGATCAACAAAAACACTGCACGATAACACTTTTATACTAGTAATATGCTCATCTCAATATCTCATTATCATTTCATCAATAAAAGGTATTTTTTAAGCTCTAAAATCAAAAGTTCCTCAACAGAAACTCAATATAAAAAAATACGAACCGAGTTACCAAATTGACAAAGGTATCTCTGTTCGAATGGATGTTAAAAGAGGGTTGAAATGCATTAGCCAATCAGTGCGTATTCAACTGTACGCTAGGCAGGTCGTTGTGGGATCTATGTCGGATGCAATCGAAAAATCATTGGCGGGTAAACATTTTTTAAATGGGGTTTCTTTCAATTCAGTATGGTGCACAAATAAGGCGCGCTACTGATTTTGAAAAAGCTTCCCCATAAGGCCTGTACTGCCAATTTATAGAGGACAAACTATAGGATAATCCCGGTTTATTGATATTCCTGTACCTTTCAGATTCTTTGCTTGTTTGAGTACTTGTATCGCATTACTTTTTGTGTTGAATTTAGCCAAGAATGTCGCTGTTTTAGTGTTGTTGCTTATTGGTTGAATTTGCTGTGATGTTATTATGTTTGTGGATTTGGATAAGCTTTTGCATATATTTTCAACTTCGATTGTTTGATCGGCATTTGTTTTTTGCATTTTGAAAATAAGATTGCAGTCTGTTGATGTAATTTTTATTTGCTCAATTTCATTCTGCAGAAAACTACACTTGTCACCTAATTCTTTGACAGTCATTTTAAGGTTCTGGTTTTCTTTTTTCACTTCAGCTAGATCTTCGCGAAGTTCATTTAGGTCACTTTTTGTTGCTATATCCTTCAACTTAAGATCCAACAACTTGTTTAGATCGCTAACAGACATTGAGCTTACAGACTTATCCATTCTTTTTTCCTTTTTTACTAAAATTATGGCAGATTCTGGTGATGTTACAAGATGTTTCCGTTTATTCATCCGGTACCGTTGTGTAGTTTAATATTTTTCTTTTAGTTTAATTTGCGTTGTTTTCAGTTGCAGTATCTACTCTACAATTATAATACAATAAAACTCACATGTAGTTTTTAAATTCAAACAAAATGGAAAATTTAAATTAACTTTTTGGCAATATTTTACTGATTAAATTAAAATGTTTTCTGGAGCTAAAAAATTACACTTTCACACAGCACAACCAGTGTTGCCACTCCCTATACTATACTATGAATTGAATGCGAAAGAAACTTTATTTTTTCCTGTAAACAATTAAAATTAGAAGAAATGAAGCCAGGTTAATGATGCGCAGGATAAATGTCAAGTATTTCAAAGTAGAAATTTTAATCAATTGTTAAGTTAATTGCTAAATTAAAAATATTGTATGTAATACGTTTTATTTTAAACCGCAAGCACTCTTAACTGTTCATATACAGCAATGATACCCGTTGCTCATAAAGGAACGGCAAAGTAGCACCATATAGATACAAAAGTGTAACAGCATAGCACAACCACTTACTGCAAAAAAAAGAAAACTGTACTTTGCAGTTATTTTTCAATGTCAAATGACTCAATGACCAAAAAGCAGAAACAGATCATTTTTCGCGTTCACAGCTATTTCAAGAGTAGGCGTCAATCAACTTCAACTGGCTAGTACCGTTGAATGTAAATTGTGCTTTTACCTAGCGCGAAATATAACGGATATCACGTGTGAAGTCCAAATGAAAAAGCGCACTGTACAATTTAATTATAATTTTAAGATAGATCTAGAGATTATTTAAAATAAATTTATTGCATAAAAGGCTTATAGCATAAAAGGCTTATAGCATCTATAAATATATATATATATTCAATGTAAACTTCTTTAGTTGAAAAATTATACTGCACTGAACTTACGTTGAAATTAGGTTGTGAACTAATTTGGTGTTGAAAACTGCTACTGCTGAAACTGCTGCGTTGAAGTGATTTTCTTGATGCTGGATCGCTTTTGTTAATGATGGCAAGAGCACCATGTGGCTCTTGTGTGATAAGGCCGACGTTGGCCAAATGCTTGCACAATGATTGCACGTAATGCACTGCGGATTTTGGCTTATAATCCGGCTGCGAAAAGGACGAATGTTTGGCGTGGTGCCTTGTCCCAAATCTAGATATTCATTAAGGACATTAAAATAAGATGACTGCAAGTCCATATTTCGACTTAAAGCTTTCTCTGAGCGTAAAAACTGTTTGAAAGCTATATGTCTCAAGGATCTGAGTTGAGTTGAGGAAGTGGTCGGTTTGAAAGGTAGGCGAACTACATAGCGTAGTTGTGTTTTTATACAAGTCTTCACAAAATTGATCGTCTTCCGACAAAATTTGTTTACTAATACCTACTTCTTCCAACTCCCAGAAACGTTTGATCTGCTCATCCAACCTGCCTTCCGAGTTTTCTTTAGCGAAAGTGTGGAAGGTTTTGGAATTTTGTAAAATTGGACCCAACCAAAAATAGTCTTTTGGGCAACCAAAGACTCACACAAAATCTGCAATCCATCCCTTACTATAAAGGGATAAGGATCTGCACCAATAAGCAAATCGATTCTGGAGGATCTCGCAAATGTGTGGTCAGCCAGACAGAGATTGTTAGGTTGGATGGAATTTAATAAGGAGAAGGAAGTACTCGGTAAGTCATTTGTAACCTGCTTCAAAACGATAGCTTGAGCGGTAATAGGCACTGATGGATTTTCGTTGTTAAAGATCTTAAATGTGCATAATTTTCTTGAACTAGCTCCATGCGAAGCACTTACACTTGAAATTAATACGTTGATTGGCAACACTGATAAGTTAAAGCGTTTTTGTATGGTTTCTGAAATAAGCGACACTTCTGATAGCGCGAACTGTGTGATTGGGTTCAACACCGATTATCTTGACAAGAGCCGTGGCGAGCAAAACTTGTCTTTGAGAAGAAACGAAGTTTGAATGGTGGTTAAATGTACCTCGCATACATGTGGCATATTTGAATTTGTTGATGATGTAACCCGATTGACCATTGAGTTACTGGAGGTACCAATGTCGGAGACATGTGGCAGACCTGATCTTGTTGACATGTTATAATATGCATTGGTTTGTAAGTTGTTGGAATCATCAATGCTTGAAGCATGTGACACTCTGGCGTTAAATGGAACGAGTGAATTTCTATTAATGCGCAGATCTGTATTTGAAGATGTACTTTTAGTGCTTCTGTGTAACAGGGTATGATGTCGTTTACTGCACGTGATGCAGAAATACCGACCTGTACATTTGCTTGACGTGTGTTCAGCAGTGCCTCTCTGCTGAACACACAGAGTTTATTATGTTGAACCACAGAGTTTATTCTGTTGAACCAATTCAAATTTAGCAGATACAGGCATAGCCAGAAACTTAGGACAACTTCGTAGATGATGTTTATTTGAACATAGTGGGCATGAAAATGGTTTGGTCTCAACATGGAACACGTTGGAACGACTAATTGGAACTTTGTTTCGAATTAACTTGGAATGATTATTCAAATTTGATAAGATTGGGTTGGTGGTGTCAGCGATGGTTTCCAAAACCTGAAATCTACTGCTTAAAAATTTATCCAGCTGACCCCATGTCGGAACTTTAGTAGGATCGTCTAAAGATTGTTCCCACAACGAAAGAGTGGAAGTTGGCAGTCGGCTGCAGCATGAGTAAACAAGTATTGGATCCCAACTATCAGTTGATACTCCATGACCCTTCAACGCGGCAAGAGAATCGTTGATATGACTCTGTAATTTTTTAATTTCTGCACCAGATTCATTTGTGCACGATGGCATAAGCAGTAGCTTTTTGACATGGTTGTTAACGAGGATTCTTTTGTTTTCGTATGTCGAACGAAGTGCTTTCCATGCTAATAAGAAACTTGCATTTGTTAGGGGGAATTTGCTCACAATGCCGAATGCTTCGCCTCTAGTCGAATATTTGACCAATTGATCGGCTGCGTGAATAAATTCTCGTAAGTTGTTGGTAGTCATATTGATGAAAATTCCGTTTACACTAGTGAAAATAAAGCACGAAATAAAGCGAATGTTGAAATGCGAACAAATGCAGAAAAATTTAAACTGGCAACGCGAACTTTACTAGGGTTGAATAGTTGTGGATGAAGAATACTATACTACGAATGTAAATGCGAAAGAAACTTTATTCTTTCCTGTAAACAATTAAAATTAGAAAAAATGAAGCCAGGTTAATGATGCGCAGGATAAATGTCAAGTATTTCAAAGTAGAAATTTTAATCAATTGTTAAGTTAATTGCTAAATTAAAAATATTGTATGTAATACGTTTTATTTTAAACCGCAAGCACTCTTAACTGTTCATATACAGCAATGATACCCGTTGTTCATAAAGGAACGGCAAAGTAGCACCATATAGATACAAAAGTGTAACAGCATAGCACAACCACTTACTGCAAAAAAAAGAAAACTGTACTTTGCAGTTATTTTTCAATGTCAAATGACTCAATGGCCAAAAAGCAGAAACAGATAATTTTTCGCGTTCACAGCTATTTCAAGAGTAGGCGTCAATCAACTTCAACTGGCTAGTACCGTTGAATGTAAATTGTGCTTTTACCTAGCGCGAAATATAACGGATATCACGTGTGAAGTCCAAATGAAAAAGCGCACTGTACAATTTAATTATAATTTTAAGATAGATCTAGAGATTATTTAAAATAAATTTATTGCATAAAAGGCTTATAGCATAAAAGGCTTATAGCATCTATAAATATATATATATATATATATATATATATATATATATATATATATATATATTCAATGTAAACTTCTTTAGTTGAAAAATTATACTGCACTGAACTTACGTTGAAATTAGGTTGTGAACTAATTTGGTGTTGAAAACTGCTACTGCTGAAACTGCTGCGTTGAAGTGATTTTCTTGATGCTGGATCGCTTTTGTTAATGATGGTAAGAGCACCATGTGGCTCTTGTGTGATAAGGCCGACGTTGGCCAAATGCTTGCACAATGATTGCACGTAATGCACTGCGGATTTTGGCTTATAATCCGGCTTCGAAAAGGACGAATGTTTGGCGTGGTGCCTTGAATTTTTGATTGGCGTGGTAGATGGACCGACCAACAGTTTGGTGGCTTGTTTTACTATGCAGAATATGTTCGACCAATATTGTGGAGGGGGCTGTAGATGTTAAATTTCTTGTGGGAACGTGGCTATCCCTTCTAGGCTATTGCACTCAAGCCAGGTTATTTGCTTGTTAGATGACTTTCTTAGGATCACGCCACACTTTGTCCTTGAATTTACCGTTGCATCCCACGTACTCGTAGTCTGAATGGTTTCTTGTGAACGAATTCTCAGTACAATGTAAGGAAATCCCGACTGTTCCGATTTGACGTAAAATTAAAAACTTTTGTTTCTAGGTATTAATTTACAGATTTTATTCGTATATATTAGTCGGAAAGTTATTTACATAGTTTTTTTTCTTGGTTCTTGTGACTCTTTTAATTTTTTGTCAAGGCAGACAAAAGCAAAATGAATTTATAGAAAAAAAGAAACTAATGGGAGGCCGGCTACCTGGAAGGCTATTGGAAACTGATCATTTTATTGAAAGTAGTAGATTTATCATTAGTATCACTACCTCAAATATAGATGGCGCGAACAATTTGTTTGGTTATACTTAAACATCTATACACGAACATAAAAAAGATCGTCTGTTTGTAATGTCAAAATAACGGTTTTTTAATACACGTATATGGAAGCAAACACAGCTAGACCGATTTTGACTTTCACTGGTAGATAGATAATGCTGTAGCGCGGAACTTAGGCTATTTCATTTACTTCCTAGATGGCGATCACGTCGCTTTTTTTTGTAGAAAAATCATTTTTATGCTCGGTCAGAACCTATGCTTGACAATTTTTCACGTGACTAAGGTTATTTTAATCACCCTCTAGATGGCGCTGGGGCTCCCTAGGTAGAGCTCGGGTAGCTTTTTTCGCATATTCTTATATATGAACGGATAAGAAACTACTGGACCGTTTTAAGCGGGACTTTCAGTGACTAATAGCTGTTGTTGTAATAAGTAACTTATAAAGTAAATTATCCCAAATATGGCGCTCGGGTAGTTTTTTTTTCAAACTCTTATATATGAGCTTAAAAGCTTTTGTTAAATGTTTTGAACGACAACAACAAACTTAAAGGCACTACCACCAATTCTTAAACGAATTTTATTTACTCGTTTTTACGAATTTTATTATTATTTTGATTAAAAGTGCTCCAAGTGCGTTTGAAAAACAAACGAACATAACATCTCGAATTGTGTCGTTAGTGGTCATAAGCAGTGGAATGCGATGTGCATACGACTTCAAAGACTGAGCAAATCTGATAATGCGTGGGTTCGAATCTCATGATGTGCATGTGAAAAAGTTTTTCATTATAAAATTGGATTAAAGCTCTGCACCACTAATAAGGAGACTGATGATAGGAATTGGCACTCCTTGAAATAGCTATATCTCCAGCCAAAAATGGAAAAACGAATAGTAAAATTCGTAAAAACGAGTAAATAAAATTCGTTTAAAAATTGGTGGTAGCGCCTTTAAGTTGTTGTTGTTGTTCAAAACATTCAATGAAAAATTAACAGAATGGTCAGTAACAAAAACTGACATCCTATAGTACGAACAGTAAAATATAACAATAATAATAATTTAAAAGCTTTTGGCAAAATGTTGGACCAATATGATTTAAGATACTTATTCGAAATCAATGCTTTCTCCCTCATTTTTTTCTGCGGCAGCAACGCACTGGGTAACAGCTAGTAAAAAATAGAATAGTAGTTGCCCTATAGGGCACATAGGGGCCCCACTCAAATCGTCTGGCACCTATATATTCGTAATGAAGAGAGTTTACCTGATTTATTGACATATAATTATACCCATGATACAACTACTAAAGATATGGCTTTGCGCATGTTTAGGTTTGGCTGTCAAAATGATGTGACGTAATATGAGCGTACATCTGTATGGATATTTTTGGCGCTATTTATTTTACTTACTGTTTCCTATTCCCTTATTGAATAGATGTTAATTTCCGAATTTAAATTATTATTTTGATTAAAATTGATTGTTTATGTGTTGAATATAATTTGCAAAATGTTGTATGTTCTGTGTTTGATTGGAATAATGACCCACAAAAAAAAATTACGCCTGAAACAAGTTTTAACCAATTTCCGAAAAAAAAAATGAAAATCTTGCGAAGCAGTGGATTATTTTTTGTAAGAGAAAAGCTAAAATTAATATTCAAATTGCAACGATTTGCAGTTTGCATTTCTTAAAGGACGATTTTGAAAATAATGTTCAATTTGAAATGGGTGAGCACTAATTTGATTAAAGATTTTGGAGAAAGAAAACGTTTTAATTATTCATTCATGTTTTGCAGGCTTTTAAAAAGAAGGTGCAGATCCTTCAGTCCTCCTAGAGTGCGAAGAAGCAAAATCGAAATCAGACCGCTTAAAACGAATCCAATTAATCGTGCAGTCTAACAGCGCCTTACGATTATTGTACCAGGACATGCAAGAACAGTTTGGTGTCGAATTCATCATGACCTAACCGGTTGGACCAAGATGTATTGGAAAACTTTTTCGGATGTATTGGAAAAACCTGATCGCCAAGAATTTAAAATCAGGCTTTGATCATAATGGGTCATATTCTGTTGCGGGTTCCTTTCTTGCCGTCGGGGTCAGTGCTGGCATGCTTGACCGGCCTACTGCTCGTCGGAGGACGTAGGTACTTGACCCCTATCGGAACCGCGCATACAAAATCATGCCAGTCTTTGCGTCATGGTGTTAAGGACGCGCGAGAAATTTGCCTCTACCCACCCAACCATGGTTGCCGTACTCGCCTTGACAACCCCTTACCTTGCCATCTTCCGCTTCCTCTATCCCATCTTAAACCCTTTCCATTTTAATGATCCTCATCCATAATCCTAACTTTAAATTAAACCATTTTGTTATTTACTTTTTTAGGCTCAACTAACATTGGTTATTTTATTAAACATTTTATTGACAAAACTACTCGTCATAAAAATCATAAAAACTTTAATTGGATCTTTATAATATATTTACAAAAAAAATTACAAGTTACGATATTTATCAAAGAGAAAAGTTAAATAGGTACTTTTTATTAAATGTGTATGCGTATACTTTTCTATGTTTAATTTTTCTATTTGGATTGCAATACACTTGATATTAATGATTCTTATTTATCAAAATCCCTGACCCCAGAATTACACAGTATAAGAAATAATATTTAAATTTTATTTTCTTAAAAGATACAGGCAATATTAAAGTAAACTCACCAAACAAACGGAGTATCTTAGTCAGGAACGTCGATATTGTGGCCACAGCATATACGCCTGTTAATTTCTTAATTTGTACCTGCTTCAATTGATCTTTTCAATATTGAAAGATATTATTTAAATACATATGTAGGTACTTTTGGTCTTCTTAAAATTTCCCGCAAGTGTTAAAATATTATTGCAAACACCACATAAAAAAAAATATATGCATAAATACACATATAACGTACACTGTACTTTACAATTTAAATTATTTAGAGTTAGTTGCAGTCTTGAATATTTTTAAAATAGTTAATTTAAAATCAGCCACCAGAATTTGAACCTAGAACTCCTAGGCCAGCAGCCAATGCTCTACCGTCGCACTACAGGATCTTATAAATTTCGGTGATCGTTTGTTGCACTTATCTTATGATATGTGAGCGGTGAATTTAAAATTTATTTAAAATAGTTTTTTTACGTTTCCGCTAGCCACTTTTTACAATTTTCCATCAGGATTCGATGCGGGTAGTAAATATACACTTAAAAAAAATCGACCTTCACTCTATGGAGGTCGTGTACTTCAATTTTTGAAGAAATGTAGCTACAAAAAATAAATTATATGTTAAACGGCTATATAGGTATATAACGTAACTTATTTTGTTACCTTGAAAACTAATTTTTTTTTTTTTTACAATTAACTTAATGATTGTCCTCCAATTGCTTCTATTTGTTGGTAATTTATATCCCAAATATAAACTTTTTCTCTACCAATATTTGACTTCAAATAATTTTTTTTTTGGTACACTTTAACTACTATATGGTTTTAAATGTTAGTTTCTGATGTCGCCGTTCTTGTTGATTGTTGTTGATTTAGAGAAGGCTTTCGACACCGTATGGTTAGAGGGTCTTTATCTGAAATTAACCAGATTTGGCATAAGTAAACCACTGTTGTATATGCTTCATGACATGCTCAATGGTAGAAAGTTTGTTGTCAAAAGTGGCAATGTAACTTCTACCACAACATTTGATATTAAAAACGGTCTACAGCAAGGAGCTGTGAACTCGCCGATTCTTTTTAGTATTTACACCAGCGATCTGATAGGTAGTCTCACTCATGCAATTGCGTATGCCGATGACCTTGTAGCGTACAGGACCGGTCCAAAAGTTGAAGTCATCAAAAATCTCTTGCAGCGTGACTTCGACCAGATTCAGCGATATTGTGATGACTGGAAGTTAAAAATTAATTTTCAGAAATCAAAAACTATCCTGTTTAGAATCCCTTTATCTAAGGCTTCTAGGGATACAAGAAAGAACTGGAGAAATCTAGTGATCGTTGGACCAAGTGGACATCCACTGGCGAGTAAAGATGTAGTAAAGTACCTTGGTATCTGGCTAGATCAGTATCTATATTTCAATCGACATATAGATGCTGCTCTGGCCAGAGCTAGGGGAGCGTTTGCTCTGACAAGACGGTTGTTTTATAGCAGCCGCCTTGAAAACAGGGTAAAGGTGATTTGCTACATGGCCCTCATCCGGCCGATGATTGCCTATGGGTGCCCTGTGTGGTTTAACGTTGCCCCATCTCAAATGGAAAAGATTCGGGTGTTTGAGAGGCAGTGTCTTAGGACCTGTCTTGGATTACACAGAACACCAGAGTCGGAGTACAAACATTATTATGCCAACGAGGTCTTATACAACGGGGCCAATATAAACAGGATAGATAACTTTTTAATTAAGCTGATTCGGGGTCACATTGCAAGAGCGATGACCTCAGCCAATGGACTTATTTTCGGGGCTTACTACCCTAATGATGAATATTGTGAGAGCGTTCGTCTTAACGGTTTCATCCCGCCCGAGACATTCCTCTATTTAGACAGTCGGGGGCTGATACAGGATAGATTGGCAGTTCCGCTAATCTACCACGTCGGCCGTAGAACTGTGGATCGTCGACTCTTGTATGATCGAGACGTCGGCTCTGGGAACGGAGCAGAGCGTCTGCGGTTCAGTAGAGCTGTGCCCCTTCGGGACAGAAAGGACTTGGTTAAGCAAGTAAAACAATTCTGGTGGTTGGGGGACCACTTTGAGTTTGATATTGATGGTTGACCAAAGTTGTTGCCTAGGCCGACCTACGTATTTTTAGGTATCAATAGGTATATTTAAGTAGGACAGTGGTGGCACCAAAAAAAATTATAAAAACAAAAAACTGCATTGCTCTTGTGGATATGTGCATTTGGCACTAATACATATGGATATATATCATATATGCATATGTATAGGTGTGTGTGCATTTGCATAAGGTGCTGCGAAAAAAAAAAAAAAAAAAAAAAAAAAAAAAAAAAAAAAAAATGCTGCTGGTGGCTGTTCTAGTTTTAAGTTATTTTAAGTATTTTTAAGTAGTTTTAAGTTATTTACGTATATTCATTACGTATACTTTCGTTTTATTTAGGTTAATTTAGTTTTATTTAGGTAAAGGGTAGTTTTAAGTTTTATATAAAAATGTCAAAGGAAAACGAGTTTTAAAGAATTTCTCGTTTAGTTTTAAATAATATTGAATTTTAATATAAGTTAGTCTTTACGCCGAAGGGCATTTTTTTAATAAAGTTATAGTATAATTTAGAGCGCCCGCATGGGGCCAGTAAGTTAGTTAAGTTATTCTGTAAGCTAGTTTTTAAGGTTTTTGTCTAGCATTTAAGTAGTTATAAGTTAAATTGAAAATAAAAATTGAATTTAAAAAAAAAAAAAAAAAAAAAAATGGTTTTAAATATTTAATTTTCTTCACTATTACCATTAATGGTGGCGGGTTAACAAATTTGGTCTTGGGAGGGAATCTTTTCCAAATGCTTTTCGAAATTTACTCTGATTTCTCCTTTCATTTGGAAAAGTCACTCCAACTATCAACGGTGTTCCCCACCCGCATACAGCTGAAGAAAAAGCTTTTGTGTTACGGATGAGTATTTCTCCGTAGAGAGCTGTAGGGGAGAATAGTGCTTTTTTTTTTTTTTTGCAAATTCAATTTTTTATTTTTTATTCATCTTATAACTACTTAAATGCTAGACAAAAACCTTAAAAACTAGCTTACAGGATAACTTAACTAACCTACTGGCCCCATACGGGCGCTCTAAATTATACTATAACTATATATTAAAAATGCCTTTCGGCGTAAAAACTAACTTAAATTAAAATTCAAAATTACTTAAAACTAAACAAGAAAATTTTTAAAAACTCGTTTTTCAAGACATTTTATTTTATATAAAAACTTAAAACTACCCTTTACCTAAATAAAACTAAATAAACCTAAATAAAACTAAAATATACGTAAACATACGTAAATACTTAAAACTACTTAAAAATACTTAAAATAACTTAAAACTAGAACAGCCACCAGCAGTTTTTTTTTTTTTTTTTTTTTTTTTTAATTTTTTTTTTTTTTTTTTTTTGCCATCAGGGTATGCACATGCACACAACGCGCACACATATGCATATATTTAGGCATATACATATGTATGCGCCCACGCACATATCCACAAACAAACAACTTTACGGATTTTTATCTTTTTTTTTTGGTGCCACCGTCACTGTCCTACTTAATCTACCTTAGAAATACGTAGGTCGGCCAAGGCAACAAATTTGACTAACCATCAATATCAAGGTGGTCACCCAACCACCAGTATGTTTTAACTTGCTTATCGAAGTCCTTTTTGTCCCGAAGGGGCACAGCTCTACTGAACCGCAGACGCTCTGCTCCGTTCCCAGAGCCGACGTCTCGACCATACAGGATTCGCCGATCCACAGTTCTACGGCCGACGTGGTAGATTAACGGAACCGCCAATCTATCCTGTATCAGCCCCCGACTGTCTAAATAGAGGAATGTCTCGGGCGGGATGAAACCGTTAAGACAAACACTCTCACTATATTCTTCATTGGGGTAATAAGCCCCGAAAATAAGTCCATTGGCTGAGGTCATCGCTCTTGCAATGTGACCCCGAATCAGCTTAATTAAAAAGTTATCTATCCTGTTTATATTGGCCCCGTTGTATAAGACCTCGTTGGCATAATAATGTTTGTACTCCGACTCTGGTGTTCTGTGTAATCCAAGACAGTTCCTAAGACACTGCCTCTCAAACACCCGAATCTTTTCCATTTGAGATGGGGCAACGTTAAACCACACAGGGCACCCATAGGCAATCATAGGCCGGATGAGGGCCATGTAGCAAATCACCTTTACCCTGTTTTCAAGGCGGCAGCTATAAAACAACCGTCTTGTCAGAGCAAACGCTCCCCTAGCTCTGGCCAGAGCAGCATCTATATGTCGATTGAAATATAGATACTGATCTAGCCAGATACCAAGGTACTTTACCACATATTTACTCGCCAGTGGATGTCCACTTGGGCCAACGATCACTAGATTTTTCCAGTTCTTTCTTGTATCCCTAGAAGCCTTAAACAAATGGGTTCTAAACAGGATAGTTTCTGATTTCTGAAAATTAATTTTTAACTTCCAGTCATCACAATATCGCTGAATCTGGTCGAAGTCACGCTGCAAGAGATTTTTGATGACTTCAACTTTTGGACCCGTCCTGTATGCTACAAGGTCATCGGCATACGCAATCGCATGAGTGAGACTACCTATCAGATCGCTGGTGTAAATACTAAAAAGAATCGGCGAGTTCACAGCTCCTTGCTGTAGACCGTTTTTAATATCAAAAGTTGTGGTCGAAGTTACATTGCCACTTTTGACAACAAACTTTCTACCATTGAGCATGTCATGAAGCATATACAACAGTGGTTTACTTATGCCAAATCTGGTTAATTTCAGATAAAGACCCTCTAACCATACGGTGTCGAAAGCCTTCTCTAAATCAACAAGAACGGCACCTGTGCATTGATTTTTCGCTTTGTTCCATTGAACGTCAGAAACTAACTAAGAAGCGGCATGAATAGTGTCATGTCCCGCCTTAAAGCCAAACTGATTGTCTGGAATAATATTCTTGTCCTCAGCCCACTTGAACAGAGCTCTATTGAGAATCTTTTCGAATACCTTACTGATACTTGGAAGAAGACTTATCGACCGAAGATTTGCCGGATTGGAGCTGTCCTTTTCCTTTTTGGGGAGAGGATGGACCACAGCTGTCTTCCAACTCACTGGATAATATGTATTATTCAATGCGTTGTTAAACAGTGTGGTATAAATGTCTATGGCTTCCTCAGGGAGATGTCGTAACACAATGTTGGGTATACCATTGCCCCCGCAGATTTCTTTTTCTTTAATGTTTGAAAAATTAACTGAAGTTCTATCTTCAAAACTAACAATGAACTGGGTCCATTTCGCTCGGCGATGGTGGCGTTTGCCAAATTTTCGTCATTGAACACGGTGAAACCAGTATTCTCAGATCGCCATTGCGTTATGTTATTTCCAAGGTAGAAGTTGTGCAGTAAGGCTCTGTTCTCCAGGTCATGATTCGGACGAATGCTAGCATTCACCTTATACACTTGCTGGAAAGCAGCCCCTTTCTAGCTTCTACCTTTTCTTGAGGATCTTCTATCATATAAAAATTCTCATCGAAAACGGCATCTTCCGGATCAATTCCCGCAATCGTTAGTACGTTTTCGTTATCTGTTGTCCTCTGGAGTTTAAGACATGGAAGATCGTTTTGATCATTTCTTCTAAATATCTTATTTATTTGGGGAAACATACTAGGGTCGCTAGAATTAACAGCCCGAATTCTGTTATCCCAATATAAATTTATAGATAATCTATAATTTTGTTTAATCAGAACATTAATGTTTTTGATCGACGACTTCAATGTCCTAATCTCCAGATCACGTGTGTCCGTGAAACGTCTGTAAAGAAGTTTCAACCTAGTCAGCAGTCCACTTTTTTGTCGGTGTAGTGCGTCGATTGTCGCGTTCTTGTATAAACCGGTAGGGTCTTGTTCCTTATATTTTGGGATTGTTCTGTCCATTTTTTCGTTTTATAGTCGTATCCATTTGAGTCAGGAACGCGTCGATCTCGACGTTCGTCAGGTTTCTGTCATTTGGTGGAGAAATGTCATCGGAACGTATTTCTCTTGCCAAGGCGTTGGAGAAGCGTGGCCAGCGCATCTTACTGAAATTGTAAGAGTGCACAGGCACATACTCATCCAATTCCACTAGTTCGCTCGGAAGCTGTATTACAGTGGCAAGTCCGCAGTGATCGCTGTCGTATTCAATTGTTCGTAAACAGTTTCTTGTCTGTTGATTTGTTGCGTCAGTTATAACAAGTCGTGAGTCAAGCAGTGAAAGATCCAGAAAACTAACACTTCTCGGAAATGACGGTCTATCTGTAGCCAGAAGGTCGATCCTACACTCAACACTGTATCGACCCATCCAATTAAAAAGAAGGTTCCCTCTAGGATTTTGTATTTGGTTTCCCCGATCTACATGTTTGGCGTTTAAATCCCCTGCCATGAGATAATAATT
Organism: Baccha elongata; assembly: GCA_951217065.1. NCBI lineage: Eukaryota > Metazoa > Arthropoda > Insecta > Diptera > Syrphidae > Baccha > Baccha elongata. The sequence continues at coordinate 908,949 of CATNUY010000214.1, read as the reverse complement.
CTCATCCAAGTTCAGTCTTAAGCATTCGAAAAGTTTTTCGAGCTCTGCGATAAAATTAGCTTGCTGAGGTGCGTCAGGTGCGTACACCGCGATTGCGTACATTCTTTTCCCCTGTTGGAGAGGAATGCAAACGATGCAGGCTTCTAGCAACCCGAATCTTCGCACTTCACTATTATATATAACTTTAAGTTTAATGCCCTTTCGTATGAAGATTGCGACCCCAGCCCCTTGAGAGGAGTTGGGCCGATCCCTTCTTACGACATTGTAATTTTTATTAGTCAGTTTGTGTTTCTGGTTAAGCTTAGTTTCGCTAGCCATAAACACATCAGGACTTTGGTCTTGCAGCAAATGAAAGAGGTTTGCTCTACGTTCGGTCCTAATCAGCGAATTTACATTCACAGCTAGGATCTTAAAGGGTCGCTCAGACAGCGCGCCTTTAACCATTTCGCGTTGCCGGCAGAATAGAGTAGAGGTAATCCACCTTAGCCGCCTGCTCCCTTATCTGTTTTTGCACGTCGGTTAACTGACCATGAATGGTCAGCAACACCTGCATCAGATCTGCCTCTGGCACAGGAGCCGTAGGCACTTGGACCTGTTTGGCTACCTGTGGTTGAGGCTGTACCGTTTTTCCCTTTCCAGACGCCATTTGGGCGTAAGAAATTGCGGGATTGACGGAAGTTGTTGTCTGGCGTACTTCAGGGCGTCTCACCTCAACTGTTTTCTTTTGGGCTTTGTTTTGCTTGATCTCCTGAAACTTCGGACATCCCCGATAGTTTGCGGGGTGCCCGGAGCCTCGGCAGAGCGCACATTTTAACTGGGTCATATCTGTGACCCTATCTTGCCCGAGTTTACACTCCCCTGTTTTGTGGGTGTCTCCACATTTAACGCAGACTGGGTCCATACCACAGTTAACTGCAACGTGTCCAAACCCTTGGCAGTTCATGCATTGAAGCATGTCTTTCTGCTTGTTTAATTTTTCCCATCGTACAACTTGGTAATCCAGGACTGTTATATTCCTTAGACCACTCAATTTGCTTTGGGGCGAGAGCTGAACTAGGAAGAATGGTAACTTCCGTTTCTCCCGTCTGGCTTTGACTGTGGTAAACGGTCTGACCCCGATAAAATCGAGATCGTCGCTCGCCACTTGACGGAGCTCTGCTAAGAGCGCCTGCGGATCCGTAGAGGATTCGATACCCTTCAGGAGGACTGTTTGAAGCTTGTCTTCCTTTGGGGTGAAACTATAAAATTCAGTTTTAGTTTGAGACAGAAGGTCTTTGACTTTTCTGTAGTGCTCTAAAGATGAGCACTGAATAGAATGCCTGTCTGCGTTAAGCCGCTTGATTGTAAAATTATTGCCTACGACCGACCTACATATTTGAATAGTTTCTTTTATTTCCATCTTAAATGTGTTAATGGGTGGCACCTTACCTCGCTTTGCTTGTGGCTGCTGCTGTTGTTGCGGTTGTTGTGACTGCTGCTGCTGCTGCTGCAGTTGCGTCTGCTTCTGTTATTGTTGTTGCTGTTGCTGCTTCTGTGTCTGTTGTTGTTGCTGTTGTCGTTGTTGTTGTGGTTGTTGTTGTTGTTTTTTTGCTTGCGGTTGTTGAGGCTACTGAGGCGGCTGCTGTGTCTTCTGAGTCAAATGTTGCTGCTGCTGGACTGGGAGTGGTTGTTGTTGTTTAGGAGGCTGCTGCTGTTGCCTAGCTTCTATTTGCTCTTGGAGCGCTTGTTGACGGGTGCGCTGCTCAAGAGCCACCTGACGCTCCTTCTCCCTTCTTACCTCCTGCTTCTTCTTCAGTGCTTCCACTAACTCGATGAGCGAAGAAATCTGCTCGGTGAGTGTTTCGATCCGCTCGTTCTCTTCTTCATCAGTCAGATCCACTATATCGCCACTGACATAGTGCCCTTCTCCTTCTTCTGACATGTAGGATATGTTTCCTTCGGCATCTACGTCAGCTGCGTTTACTTCGCTTGTTACGTTGGCGATATCGTTGACAGGCTCTGGATTATTAGAGACTTCATTGACGATTACGACATCAGCCTCAGCCTCGTCGTCGTCTTCCTTGTTATTGTCGTTGTTACTGTCTTCGTCATCGTTGGAGGAGCTGTCCAGCTGCTTCTGGATTTTTTCTTGTGCTGAGGCCTTAGCAGAACGTCCGCGCCCACCGGATTGCCGTGTACGCACCTTAACCAGATTCGGTTTGTATTTTATTCGTTTTCTTCTCTTGAGCTCTTCTTGGAGTTCTAATTTGCCTTTTGCAAGGCATGTTTTTGCTGTTGTTCTGCTGCTGGTACCACTGCTGTAGCTGTTGTTGGTTGGACTCTGGATGGTCCCGGTACGTTATGATCTGCTGTTCCATCACCTGATTTCACAGCATGTTTGGTTGTTGTTGGGGGATCATCTTTCGATGTCCCCGTTGGCTTGACCATCTGATTTTGTTTTTCCCTTCTCCTTGAAACTTGCTGCCAAAAGTTATTTAAAAAATAACCTTGCCCGGGATGGGGCTCGAACCCACGACCTTCAATCCTGTCGTCTGCCACTCTTTTTTTTTTTTTTTTTTTATAAATTCATTTTTTATTTTCAATTTAACTTATAACTTAAATGCTAGACAAAAACCTTAAAAACTAGCTTACAGAATAACTTAACTAACTTACTGGCCCCATACGGGCGCTCTAAATTAAACTATAACTATATATTAAAAATGCCTTTGGGCGTAAAAACTAACTTAAATTAACCTTCAAAATTACTTAAAACTAAACGAGAAAATTTTTAAAAACTCGTTTTTCGAGACATTTTATTTTATATAAAAACTTAAAACTACCCTTAACCTAAATAATAAAACTAAATAAACCTAAACTAAAATATACGTAAATATACGTAATTAACTTAAAACTACTTAAAAATACTTAAAATAACTTAAAACTAGAACAGCCACCAGCAGCAATTTTTTTTTTTTTTTTTTTTTTTTTTGGTGCAGCAGCCAATGCATATGCGCACACGCTTTCAAATATATATATATTTATATACATATATTTAACCGCCAAATGCACATACATACCAACAAATGCAGTTTATGTGTTTTCTATTTTTTTTGGTGCCACCACTGTCCTACATAAATTATACCTATTAATACTTAAAAATACGTAGGTCGGCCAAGGCAACAATTTTGACTAACCATCAATATCAAGGTGGTCACCCAACCACCAGTATTTTTGAACTTGCTTATAAAAGTCCCTTTTGTCCCGAAGGGGCACAGCTCTACTGAACCGCAGATGCTCTGCTCCGTTCCCAGAGCCGACGTCTCGACCATACAGGATTCGACGATCCACAGTTCTACGGCCGACGTGGTAGATTAACGGAACCGCCAATCTATCCTGTATCAGCCCCCGACTGTCTAAATAGAGGAATGTCTCGGGCGGGATGAAACCGTTAAGACAAACGCTCTCACTATATTCTTCATTGGGGTAATAAGCCCCGAAAATAAGTCCATTGGCTGAGGTCATCGCTCTTGCAATGTGACCCCGAATCAGCTTAATTAAAAAGTTATCTATCCTGTTTATATTGGCCCCGTTGTATAAGACCTCGTTGGCATAATAATGTTTGTACTCCGACTCTGGTGTTCTGTGTAATCCAAGACAGGTCCTAAGACACTGCCTCTCAAACACCCGAATCTTTTCCATTTGAGATGGGGCAACGTTAAACCACACAGGGCACCCATAGGCAATCATCGGCCGGATGAGGGCCATGTAGCAAATCACCTTCACTCTGTTTTCAAGGCGGCTGCTATAAAACAACCGTCTTGTCAGAGCAAACGCTCCCCTAGCTCTGGCCAGAGCAGCATCTATATGTCGATTGAAATATAGATACTGATCTAGCCAGATACCAAGGTACTTTACTACATCTTTACTCGCCAGTGGATGTCCACTTGGTCCAACGATCACTAGATTTCTCCAGTTCTTTCTTGTATCCCTAGAAGCCTTAGACAAAGGGGTTCTAAACAGGATAGTTTCTGATTTCTGAAAGTTAATTTTTAACTTCCAGTCATCACAATATCGCTGAATCTTGTCGAAGTCACGCTGCAAGAGAATTCTGATGACTTCAACTTTTGGACCCGTCCTGTACGCTACAAGGTCATCGGCATACGCAATCGCATGAGTGAGACTACCTATCAGATCGCTGGTGTAAATACTAAAAAGAATCGGCGAGTTCACAGCTCCTTGCTGTAGACCGTTTTTAATATCAAAAGTTGTGGTCGAAGTTACATTGCCACTTTTGACAACAAACTTTCTACCATTGAGCATGTCATGAAGCATATACAACAGTGGTTTACTTATGCCAAATCTGGTTAATTTCAGATAAAGACCCTCTAACCATACGGTGTCGAAAGCCTTCTCTAAATCAACAAGAACGGCACCTGTGCATTGATTTTTCGCTTTGTTCCATTGAACGTCAGAAACTAACTTAGACGCGGCATGAATAGTGTCATGTCCCGCCTTAAAGCCAAACTGATTGTCTGGAATAATATTCTTGTCCTCAGCCAACTTGAACAGAGCTCTATTGAGAATCTTTTCGAATACCTTACTGATACTTGGAAGAAGACTTATCGACCGAAGATTTGCCGGATTGGAGCTGTCCTTTCCCTTTTTGGGGAGAGGATGGACCACAGCTGTCTTCCAACTCACTGGATAATATGCATTATTCAATGCGTTGTTAAACAGTGTGGTATAAATGTCTATGGCTTCCTCAGGGAGATGTCGTAACACAATGTTGGGTATACCATTGACCCCCGCAGATTTCTTTTTCTTTAATGTTTGAAAAATTAACTGAAGTTCTACCTTCGAAATTAACAATGAACTGGGTCCATTTCGCTCGGCGATGGTGGCGTTTGCCAAATTTTCGTCATTGAACCCGGTGAAACCAGTATTCTCAGATCGCCATTGCGTTATGTTATTTCCAAGATAGAAATTGTGCAGCAAGGCTCTGTTCTCCAGGTCATGATTCGGACGAATGCTAGCATTCACCTTATACACTTGCTGGAAAGCAGCCCCTACAGCTTCTACCTTTTCCTGAGGATCTTCTATCATATAAAAATTGTCATCGAAAACGGCACCTTCCGGATCAATTCCCGCAATCGTTAGTACGTCTTCGTTATCTGTTGTCCTCTGGAGTTTAAGACATGGAAGATCGTTTTGATCATTTCTTCTAAATATCTTATTTATTTGGGGAAACATACTAGGGTCGCTAGAATTAACAGCCCGAATTCTGTTATCCCAATATAAATTAATAGATAATCTATAGTTTTGTCTAATCAGAATGTTAATGTTTTTGATCGACGACTTCAATGTCCTAATCTCCAGATCACGTGTGTCCGTGAAACGTCTGTACAGAAGTTTCAATCTAGTCAGCAGTCCACTTTTTTGTCGGTGTAGTGCGTCGATTGTCGCGTTCTTGTATAAACCAGTAGGGTCTTGTTCCTTATATTTCGGGATTGTTCTGTCTATTGTTCGTTTTATAGTCGTATCCATTTGAGTCAGGAACCCGTCGATCTCGACGTTCGTCAGGTTTCTGTCATTTGGTGGAGAAATGTCATCGGAACGTATTTCTCTTGCCAAGGCGTTGGAGAAGCGTGGCCAGCGCGTCTTACTGAAATTGTAAGAGTGCACAGGCACATACTCATCCAATTCCACAAGTTCGCTCGGAAGCTGTATTACGGTGGCAAGTCCGCAGTGATCACTGTCGTATTCAATCGTTCGTAAACAGTTTCTTGTCTGTTGATTTGTTGCGTCAGTTATAACTAGTCGTGAGTCAAGCAGTAAAAGATCCAGAAAACTACCACTTCTCGGAAATGACGGTCTATCTGTAGCCAGAAGGTCGATTCTACACTCAACACTGTATCGACCCATCCAATTAAAAAGATGGTTCCCTCTAGGATTTTGTACTTGATTTCCCCAATCTACATGTTTGGCGTTCAAGTCCCCTGCCATGAGATAATAATTCTCATCCAAGTTTAATCTTAAGCATTCGAAAAGTTTTTCGAGTTCTGCGATAAAATTAGCTGGCTGAGGTGCGTCAGGTGCGTACACCGCGATTGCGAACATTCTTTTCCCTTGCTGGAGAGGAATGCAAACGATGCAAGCTTCTAGCAGCCCAAACCTTCGCACTTCACTATTATATATAACTTTATGTTTAATGCCCTTTCGTATGAAGATTGCGACCCCACCCCCTTGAGAGGAGTTGGGCCGATCCCTTCTTACGATATTGTAATTTTTATTAGTCAGTTTGTGTTTCTGGTTTAGCTTAGTTTCGCTAGCCATAAACACATCAGGACTTTGGTCTTGCAGCAAATGAAAGAGGTTTGCTCTACGTTCGGTCCTAATCAGCGAATTTACATTCACAGCTAGGATCTTAAAGGGTCGCTCAGGCAGCGCGCCTTTAACCTTTTCGCGTTGCCGGCAGAATAGAGTAGAGGTAATCCACCCTAGCCGCCTGCTCCCTGATCTGTTTTTGCACGTCGGTTAACTGACCATGAATGGTCAGCAACACCTGCTTCAGATCTGCCTCTGGCACAGGAGCCGTAGGCACTTGGACCTGTTTGGCTACCTGTGGTTGAGGCTGTACCGTATTTCCCTTTCCAGACGCCATTTGGGCGTAAGAAATTGCGGGATTGACGGAAGTTGTTTTCTGGCGTACTTCAGGGCGTCTCACCTCAACTGTTTTCTTTTGGGCTTTGTTTTGCTTTATCTCCTGAAACTTCGGACATCCCCGATAGTTTGCGGGGTGCCCGGAGCCTCGGCAGAGCGCACATTTTAACTGGGTCATATCTGTGACCCTATCTTGCCCGAGTTTACACTCCACTGTTTTGTGGGTATCTCCACATTTACCGCAGACTGGGTCCATACCACAGTTAACTGCAACGTGTCCGAACCCTTGGCAGTTCATGCATTGAAGCATGTCTTTCTGCTTATTTAGTTTTTCCCATCGTACAACTTGGTAATCCAGGACTGTTATATTCCTTAGACCACTCAATTTGCTTTGGGGCGAGAGTTGAACCAGGAAGAATGGTAAATTCCGTTTCTCCCGTCTGGCTTTGACTGTGGTGAACGGTCTGACCCCGATAAAATCGAGATCGTCGCTCGCCACTTGACGGAGCTCTGCTAAGAGCGCCTGCGGATTCGATACCCTTCAGGAGGACTGTTTGAAGCTTGTCTTCCTTAGGGGTGAAACTATAAAATTCAGTTCTAGTTTGAGACAGAAGGTCTTTTACTTTTTTGTAGTGCTCCAAAGACGAACACTGAATTGAATGCCTATCTGAATTTAAGCGTTTAATAGTAAAGTTGTTGCCAACAACCGACCTACATATCTCTATGGTATCTTTTATTTCCATTTTAAAAGTATTAATGGGTGGCACCTTACCTCGCTTTGCTTGTGGCTGCTGCTGTTGTTTCTGTTGTTGTGACTGCTGCTGTTGCTGCTGCTGTTGCGTCTGCTGCTGTTGTTGTTGTTGTTGTTGCTGTTGCTGCTTCTGTGTCTGCTGTTGTTGCTGTTGTCTTTGTTGTTGTGGTTGTTGTTGTTGTTTTTTTGCTTGCGGCTGTTGAGGCTGCTGAGGCTGATGCTGTGGCTGCTGAGGCGGCTGCTGTGTCTTCTGAGTCAAATGTTGCTGCTGCTGGACTGGGAGTGGTTGTTGTTGTTTAGGAGGCTGCTGCTGTTGCCTAGCCTCTAGTTGTTCTTGGAGCGCTTGTTGACAAATGCGCTGCTCAAGAGCCGCCTGACGCTCCTTCTCCCTTCTTACCTCCTGCTTCTTCTTCAGTGCTTCCACTAACTCGATGAGCGAAGAAATCTGCTCGGTGAGTGTTTCGATCCGCTCGTTCTCTTCTTCGTCAGTCAGATCCACTATATCGCCACTGACATAGTGCCCTTCTCCTTCTTCTGACATGTAGGATATGTTTCCTTCGGCATCTACGTCAGCTGGGTTTACTTCGCCTGTTACGTTGGCGATATCGTTGACAGGCTCTGGATTATTAGAGACCTCATCTTTAGCCTCATTGACAATTACGACATCAGCCTCAGCCTCGTCGTCTTCTCCCTTGTTGTCGTTGTTGTTGTCTTCTTCGTCGTTGGAGGAGCTGTCCAGCTGCCTCTGGATTTTGGCCTGAGCCGATGACTTGGCTGACCGTTCACGACCTGCAATTTGCTGGGCTGCATCACCGATGCGCTTCTTCACAACAAGGTTCGGCTTGTAATTTATGTAGCGCCTCCTCTTATTTACCTCAGTTGCTTCGGCACATGCCGGCCCTGGTGATTTGCCTTTGGTAGGGCTTGTTGTTTTGGCAGCTGCCATGCTTATGGTTTTGGCCTCGACACGTGCCGATGGCTCTGTTGTTGTAGTTTTTCTCGACCTTGAAGGTCCAGCAGATGCTACTGTATTTGTTGTTTGGCCTCTGGATGGCCCCGCTATCATTTTATCGGCTGTTACATCGCCTGATGTTCCAGCACCTTTTGTTGTTGTTGGGGGACCATCTTTCGATGTCCCCGTTGGTTTGACCATCTGCTCTTCTTGTTGTTGCTGCTGCTTTCTTCTCCTAGAAACCTCTTGCCAGAAATAATTTAAAAAAAGGCCTTGCCCGGGGTGAGAATCGAACCCACGACCTCCCACTCTGAATTCTGCTCCTCTTTATTTTAATTCAATTTTTATTTTCAATTTATCTTATAACTACTTAAATGCTAGACAAAAACCTTAAAAAACTAGCTTACAGAATAACTTAACTAACTTACTGGCCCCATACGGGCACTCTAAATTATACTATAACTATATATTAAAAATGCCTTTGGGCGTAAAAACTAACTTAAATTAAACTTCAAAATTACTTAAAACTAAACGAGAAAATTTTTAAAAACTCGTTTTTCGAGACATTTTATTTTATATATAAAAACTTAAAACTACCCTTTACCTAAATAATAAAACTAAATTAACCTAAACTAAAATATACGTAAATATACGTAATTAACTTAAAACTACTTAAAAATACTTAAAATAACTTAAAACTAGAACAGCCACCAGCAGCATTTTTTTTTTTTTTTTTTTTTTTTTTTTTTTTTTTTTTGGTGCAGCAGCCAATGCATATGCGCACACGCTTTCAAATATATATTTATATATATATATTTAACAGCGCCAAATGCACATACACACCAACAAATGCAGTTTATGTGTTTTCTATTTTTTTTTTGGTGCCACCACTGTCCTACATAAATTATACCTATTAATACTTAAAAATACGTAGGTCGGCCAGGCAACAATTTTGACTAACCATCAATATCAAGGTGGTCACCCAACCACCAGTATTTTTGAACTTGCTTATAAAAGTCCCTTTTGTCCCGAAGGGGCACAGTTGCTTCGGCACATGCCGGCCCTGGTGATTTGCCTTTGGTAAGGCTTGTTGTTTTGGCAGTTGCCATGCTCATGGTTTTGGCCTCGACACGTGCCGATGACTCTGTTGTTGTCATTTTCCTTGACCTTGAAGGTTCAGCAGATGCTGCCGTACTTGTTGTTCGGCCTCTGGATGGCCCCGCTATCTGTGTATCTGCTGTTACATCGCCTGATGTTCCAGCACCTTTTGTTGTTGTTGGGGGACCATCTTTCGATGTCCCCGTTGGTTTGACCATCTGCTTTTGTTGTTGCTGTTGTTTTCTTCTCCTAGAAACTTCTTGCCAGAAATAATTTAAAAAAAGGCTTTGCCCGGGGTGAGAATCGAACCCACGACCTTCCACTCTGAATTATTCTGCTCCTCTTTTTTTTTTTTTTTTTTTTTTTTTTTTTTTTTTTTATAAATTCATTTTTATTTTCAATTTAACTTATAACTAACTTAAATGCTAGACAAAAATCTTAAAAACTAGCTTACAGAATAACTTAACTAACTTACTGGCCCCATACGGGCGCTCTAAATTATACTATAACTATATATTAAAAATGCCTTTGAGCGTAAAAACTAACTTAAATTAAACTTCAAAATTACTTAAAACTAAACGAGAAAATTTTTAAAAACTCGTTTTTCGAGACATTTTATTTTATATATAAAAACTTAAAACTACCCTTTACCTAAATAATAAAACTAAATTAACCTAAACTAAAATATACGTAAATATACGTAAATTACTTAAATAACTTAAAACTACTTAAGAATACTTAAAATAACTTAAAACTAGACAAATGCGCTGCTCAAGAGCCGCCTGACGCTCCTTCTCCCTTCTTACCTCCTGCTTCTTCTTCAGTGCTTCCACTAACTCGATGAGCGAAGAAATCTGCTCGGTGAGTGTTTCGATCCGCTCGTTCTCTTCTTCGTCAGTCAGATCCACTATATCGCCACTGACATAGTGCCCTTCTCCTTCTTCTGACATGTAGGATATGTTTCCTTCGGCATCTACGTCAGCTGGGTTTACTTCGCCTGTTACGTTGGCGATATCGTTGACAGGCTCTGGATTATTAGAGACCTCATCTTTAGCCTCATTGACAATTACGACATCAGCCTCAGCCTCGTCGTCTTCTCCCTTGTTGTCGTTGTTGTTGTCTTCTTCGTCGTTGGAGGAGCTGTCCAGCTGCCTCTGGATTTTGGCCTGAGCCGATGACTTGGCTGACCGTTCACGACCTGCAATTTGCTGGGCTGCATCACCGATGCGCTTCTTCACAACAAGGTTCGGCTTGTAATTTATGTAGCGCCTCCTCTTATTTACCTCAGTTGCTTCGGCACATGCCGGCCCTGGTGATTTGCCTTTGGTAGGGCTTGTTGTTTTGGCAGCTGCCATGCTTATGGTTTTGGCCTCGACACGTGCCGATGGCTCTGTTGTTGTAGTTTTTCTCGACCTTGAAGGTCCAGCAGATGCTACTGTATTTGTTGTTTGGCCTCTGGATGGCCCCGCTATCATTTTATCGGCTGTTACATCGCCTGATGTTCCAGCACCTTTTGTTGTTGTTGGGGGACCATCTTTCGATGTCCCCGTTGGTTTGACCATCTGCTCTTCTTGTTGTTGCTGCTGCTTTCTTCTCCTAGAAACCTCTTGCCAGAAATAATTTAAAAAAAGGCCTTGCCCGGGGTGAGAATCGAACCCACGACCTCCCACTCTGAATTCTGCTCCTCTTTATTTTAATTCAATTTTTATTTTCAATTTATCTTATAACTACTTAAATGCTAGACAAAAACCTTAAAAAACTAGCTTACAGAATAACTTAACTAACTTACTGGCCCCATACGGGCACTCTAAATTATACTATAACTATATATTAAAAATGCCTTTGGGCGTAAAAACTAACTTAAATTAAACTTCAAAATTACTTAAAACTAAACGAGAAAATTTTTAAAAACTCGTTTTTCGAGACATTTTATTTTATATATAAAAACTTAAAACTACCCTTTACCTAAATAATAAAACTAAATTAACCTAAACTAAAATATACGTAAATATACGTAATTAACTTAAAACTACTTAAAAATACTTAAAATAACTTAAAACTAGAACAGCCACCAGCAGCATTTTTTTTTTTTTTTTTTTTTTTTTTTTTTTTTTTTTTGGTGCAGCAGCCAATGCATATGCGCACACGCTTTCAAATATATATTTATATATATATATTTAACAGCGCCAAATGCACATACACACCAACAAATGCAGTTTATGTGTTTTCTATTTTTTTTTTGGTGCCACCACTGTCCTACATAAATTATACCTATTAATACTTAAAAATACGTAGGTCGGCCAGGCAACAATTTTGACTAACCATCAATATCAAGGTGGTCACCCAACCACCAGTATTTTTGAACTTGCTTATAAAAGTCCCTTTTGTCCCGAAGGGGCACAGTTGCTTCGGCACATGCCGGCCCTGGTGATTTGCCTTTGGTAAGGCTTGTTGTTTTGGCAGTTGCCATGCTCATGGTTTTGGCCTCGACACGTGCCGATGACTCTGTTGTTGTCATTTTCCTTGACCTTGAAGGTTCAGCAGATGCTGCCGTACTTGTTGTTCGGCCTCTGGATGGCCCCGCTATCTGTGTATCTGCTGTTACATCGCCTGATGTTCCAGCACCTTTTGTTGTTGTTGGGGGACCATCTTTCGATGTCCCCGTTGGTTTGACCATCTGCTTTTGTTGTTGCTGTTGTTTTCTTCTCCTAGAAACTTCTTGCCAGAAATAATTTAAAAAAAGGCTTTGCCCGGGGTGAGAATCGAACCCACGACCTTCCACTCTGAATTATTCTGCTCCTCTTTTTTTTTTTTTTTTTTTTTTTTTTTTTTTTTTATAAATTCATTTTTATTTTCAATTTAACTTATAACTAACTTAAATGCTAGACAAAAATCTTAAAAACTAGCTTACAGAATAACTTAACTAACTTACTGGCCCCATACGGGCGCTCTAAATTATACTATAACTATATATTAAAAATGCCTTTGAGCGTAAAAACTAACTTAAATTAAACTTCAAAATTACTTAAAACTAAACGAGAAAATTTTTAAAAACTCGTTTTTCGAGACATTTTATTTTATATATAAAAACTTAAAACTACCCTTTACCTAAATAATAAAACTAAATTAACCTAAACTAAAATATACGTAAATATACGTAAATTACTTAAATAACTTAAAACTACTTAAGAATACTTAAAATAACTTAAAACTAGAACAGCCACCAGCAGCATTTTTTTTTTTTTTTTTTTTTTTTTTTTTTTTTTTTTTTTTGGCGCAGTAGCCAATGCGTATGTGCACACGCTTATAATCATATATATATATTTATATATATATATTTAAAAGCGCCAAATGCACATACACACCAACAAATGCCATTTAATTTTTTTATATTTTTTTGGTGCCACCACTGTCCTACATAAAATAAACCTATTAATACTTAAAAATACGCAGGTCGGCCAAGGCAACAACTATGACTAACCATCAATATCAAGGTGGTCACCCAACCACCAGTATTTTTGAACTTGCTTACAAAAGTCCCTTTTGTCCCGAAGGGGCACAGCTCTACTGAACCGCAGACGCTCTGCTCCGTTCCCAGAGCCGACGTCTCGACCATACAGGATTCGCCGATCCACAGTTCTACGGCCGACGTGGTAGATTAACGGAACCGCCAATCTATCCTGTATCAGCCCCCGACTGTCTAAATAGAGGAATGTCTAGGGCGGGATGAAACCGTTAAAACAAACGCTCTCACTATATTCTTCATTGGGGTAATAAGCCCCGAAAATAAGTCCATTGGCTGAGGTCATCGCTCTTGCAATGTGACCCCGAATCAGCTTAATTAAAAAGTTATCTATCCTGTTTATATTGGCCCCGTTGTATAAGAACTAGTTGGCATAATAATGTTTGTACTCCGACTCTGGTGTTCTGTGTAATCCAAGACAGGTCCTAAGACACTGCCTCTCAAACACCCGAATCTTTTCCATTTGAGATGGGGCAACGTTAAACCACACAGGGCACCCATAGGCAATCATCGGCCGGATGAGGGCCATGTAGCAAATCACCTTCACTCTGTTTTCAAGGCGGCTGCTATAAAACAACCGTCTTGTCAGAGAAAACGCTCCCCTAGCTCTGGCCAGAGCAGCATCTATATGTCGATTGAAATATAGATACTGATCTAGCCAGATACCAAGGTACTTTACTACATCTTTACTCGCCAGTGGATGTCCACTTGGTCCAACGATCACTAGATTTCTCCAGTTCTTTCTTGTATCCCTAGAAGCCCTAGACAACGGGGTTCTAAACAGGATAGTTTCTGATTTCTGAAAGTTAATTTTTAACTTCCAGTCATCACAATATCGCTGAATCTTGTCTAAGTCACGCTGCAAGAGAATTCTGATGACTTCAACTTTTGGACCCGTCCTGTACGCTACAAGGTCATCGGCATACGCAATCGCATGAGTGAGACTACCTATCAGATCGCTGGTGTAAATACTAAAAAGAATCGGCGAGTTCACAGCTCCTTGCTGTAGACCGTTTTTAATATCAAATGTTGTGGTAGAAGTTACATTGCCACTTTTGACAACAAACTTTCTACCATTGAGCATGTCATGAAGCATATATAACAGTGGTTTACTTATGCCAAATCTAGTTAATTTCAGATAAAGACCCTCTAACCATACGGTGTCGAAAGCCTTCTCTAAATCAACAAGAACGGCACCCGTGCATTGATTTTTCGCTTTGTTCCATTGAACATCAGAAACTAACTTAGACGCGGCATGAATAGTGTCATGTCCCGCCTTAAAGCCAAACTGATTGTCTGGAATAATATTCTTGTCCTCAGCCCACTTGAACAGAGCTCTATTGAGAATCTTTTCGAATACCTTACTGATACTTGGAAGAAGACTTATCGACCGAAGATTTGCCGGATTGGAGCTGTCCTTTCCCTTTTTGGGGAGAGGATGGACCACAGCTGTCTTCCAACTCACTGGATAATATGCATTATTCAATGCGTTGTTAAACAGTGTGGTATAAATGTCTATGGCTTCCTCAGGGAGATGTCGTAACACAATGTTGGGTATACCATCGACCCCCGCAGATTTCTTTTTCTTTAATGTTTGAAAAATTAAATGAAGTTCTACCTTCGAAATTAACAATGAACTGGGTCCATTTTGCTCGGCGATGGTGGCGTTTGCCAAATTTTCGTCATTGAACCCGGTGAAACCAGTATTCTCAGATCGCCATTGCGTTATGTTATTTCCAAGATAGAAATTGTGCAGCAAGGCTCTGTTCTCCAGGTCATGATTCGGACGAATGCTAGCATTCACCTTATACACTTGCTGGAAAGCAGCCCCTACAGCTTCTACCTTTTCCTGAGGGTCTTCTATCATATAAAAATTGTCATCGAAAACGGCACCTTCCGGATCAATTCCCGCAATCGTTAGTACGTCTTCGTTATCTGTTGTCCTCTGGAGTTTAAGACATGGAAGATCGTTTTGATCATTTCTTCTAAATATCTTATTTATTTGGGGAAACATACTAGGGTCGCTAGAATTAACAGCCCGAATTCTGTTATCCCAATATAAATTAATAGATAATCTATAGTTTTGTCTAATCAGAACGTTAATGTTTTTGATCGACGACTTCAATGTCCTAATCTCCAGATCACGTGTGTCCGTGAAACGTCTATAAAGAAGTTTCAACCTAGTCAGCAGTCCACTTTTTTGTCGGTGTAGTGCGTCGATTGTCGCGTTCTTGTATAAACCGTTTGGGTCTTGTTCCTTATATTTTGGGATTGTTTTGTCCATTGTTCGTTTTATAGTCGTATCCATTTGAGTCAGAAACCCGTCGATCTCGAGGTTCGTCAGGTTTCTGTCATTTGGTGGAGAAATGTCCTCGGAACGTATTTCTCTTGCCAAGGCGTTGGAGAAGCGTGGCCAGCGCGTCTTACTGAAATTGTAAGAGTGCACAGGCACATACTCATCCAATTCCACAAGTTCGCTCGGAAGCTGTATTACGGTGGCAAGTCCGCAGTGATCGCTGTCGTATTCGATTGTTCGTAAACAGTTTCTTGTCTGTTGATTTGTTGCGTCAGTTATAACAAGTCGTGAGTCAAGCAGTAAAAGATCCAGAAAGCCAGCGCTCCTAGGAAACGAAGGTCTATCTGTCGCAAAAAGATCGATCCTACACTCAACACTGTGACGACCCATCCAATTAAATAAATGGTACCCTCTCGGATTTTGAATTTGATTTCCCCAATCTTCATGTTTGGCGTTCAAATCTCCTGCCATTAGATAATAATTTTCATCCAAGTGCAGTCTTAAGCATTCGAAAAGTTTTTCGAGTTCTGCGATAAAATTAGCAGGCTGAGGTGCTTCGGGTGCGTACGCCGCGATCACGTACATTCTTTTCCCCTGAAGGAGCGGAATGCAAATGACGCAGGCTTCTAACTGCCCAAATCTTCGCACTTCACTATTATATATAACCTTAAATTTAATGCCCTTTCGTATGAAGATTGCGACCCCACCCCCTTGAGAGGAGTTAGGCCGATCCCTTCGCACGATATTGTAATTATTATTAGTCAGTTTGTGTTTCTGATTTAGCTTAGTTTCGCTAGCCATAAACACATCAGGACTTTGGTCTTGCAGCAAATGAAAGAGATTTGCTCTACGTTCGGTCCTAATCAGCGAATTTACATTCACAGCTAGGATCTTAAAGGGTCGCTCAGGCAGCGCGCCTTTAACCATTTCGCGTTGCCGGCAGAATAGAGTAGAGGTAATCCACCCTAGCCGCCTGCTCCCTGATCTGTTTTTGCACGTCGGTTAACTGACCATGAATGGTCAGCAACACCTGCATCAGATCTGCCTCTGGCACAGGAGCCGTAGGCACTTGGACCTGTTTGGCTACCTGTGGTTGAGGCTGTACCGTGTTTCCCTTTCCAGACGCGATTTGGGCGTAAGAAATTGCGGGATTAACGGGAGTTGTTTTCTGGCGTACTTCAGGGCGTCTCACCTCAACTGTTTTCTTTTGGGCTTTGTTTTGCCTTATCTCCTGAAACTTCGGACATCCCCTATAGTTTGCGGGGTGCCCGGAGCCTCGGCAGAGCGCACATTTTAACTGGGTCATGTCTGTGACCCTATCTTGCCCGAGTTTACACTCCACTGTTTTGTGGGTATCTCCACATTTACCGCAGACTGGGTCCATACCACAGTTAACTGCAACGTGTCCGAACCCTTGGCAGTTCATGCATTGAAGCATGTCTTTCTGCTTATTTAGTTTTTCCCATCGTACAACTTGGTAATCCAGGACTGTTATATTCCTTAGACCACTCAATTTGCTTTGGGGCGAGAGTTGAACCAGGAAGAATGGTAAATTCCGTTTCTCCCGTCTGGCTTTGACTGTGGTGAACGGTCGGACCCCGATAAACTCGAGATCGTCGCTCGCCACTTGACGGAGCTCAGCTAAGAGCGCCTGCGGATCCGTAGAGGATTCGATACCCTTCAGGAGGACTGTTTGAAGCTTGTCTTCCTTCGGGGTGAAACTATAATATTCTGTTCTAGTTTGAGACAGAAGGTCTTTCACTTTTTTGTAGTGCTCTAAAGATGAGCACTGAATGGAATGCCTGTCTGCGTTAAGCCGCTTAATTATGAAATTGTTGCCTATGACCGACCTACATATTTCAATTGTGTCTTTTAAATGCATTTTATAAGTATTAATAGGTGGCACCTTACCTTTCTTTGCTTGTGGCTGTTGCTGTTGTTGCTGTTGTTGTTGTGACTGCTGCTGTTGTCTCTGCTGCTGTTGCATCGGCTGCTGTTGGGTCTGCTGCTGTTGTGACTGCTGCGGTTGTTGCTGTTGTGGTTGTTGCTGTTGCTGTTGTTGCTGCTGCTGTTGCTGTTTCTGTGTCTGTTGACGTTGCTGTTGTGGTTGTTGTTGTTGTTGTTTTTGTTTTGCTTGCTGTTGCTGAGGCTGATGCTGTGGTTGCTGAGACGGTTGTTGTGGCTTTTGAAGCTGTTTCTGTGGCTGCTTCTTTGACTGCTGCTTCTGTGGCTGCTGCTGGTCTGGGAGTGGTTTTTGTTCCTGAGGAGGCTGCTGTTGTTGCGAAGCTTGCTCTTGGAGCGCTTGTTGGCGGGTGCGCTGCTCAAGAGCAACTATGCGCTCCTTCTCCCGTCTTGCCTCCTGCTTCTTCTTGAGCGCTTCAACAAGCTCTATGAGCGACGAGATCTGCTCCGTCAAAGCCTCAATTTGTTTGTCCTCTTCCTCGTCAGACAGCTCGACTATCTCGCCACTGACGTAACGTCCTTCTCCTTCCACTGACATATATGAGATGTCATCAGCATCTGCGTCAGCGGCGTTTTCCTCGCCTGTTAGCCTGGCGTCCTGATCGTTTGGCTTGTCGGCGGCGATCGCTCCATCAGCCTCTTCGACGTGCCTGTCATCCGTCTCAGCTTCGTCGTCGCCTTCTTCGTTGTCGTTGCTTTCGCTATTGTCCTCATCATCGTTAGAGGAGCTATCCAGCTGCCTCTGTATTTTGGCCTGAGCCGACGCCTTGGCTGAACGCCCGCGCCCTCCTATTTTCTTGGCTGCTTCTATATCAGAGGTGCGCTTCTTAACTATTAGGTTTGGTTTGTACCTAATGTGGCGCCTTCTCTTCAGAGAATCTTGTTCATCGACAGATGCCGGTCCTGCATTTTTCCCTTTAATAGGGCTTGATGTCTTTGCAGTTGCCATGCTGCTGGTTACGTTCTCGGCACGTGCCGATGACGATGTTGTTGTAGTTGTCGTTGCTGATGTTGTTGTTATTGCCACTTTGGGCTTTACTTGTCCTGCTGCTGCTGCTGCTGTTGTTGTTGGTTTTTGGGCTTTGGACTGCCCTGCTACCGTTGCTCTTAGTGCTTGGCCTGATGGCCCCGCTACTTGACTGTCGGATGACACATCACCTGATGTTCCTCCAACTGTCTTCCTTGTTGTTGGGGGACCATCTTTCGATGTCCCCGTTGGTTTTCCCATCTCTCTTTCTAGGTCCTCTCTATTTTTGGTAACCTTTTGCCAGAATTGGTTTAAAAAAAAGCCCTGACCAAAGTGGGACTCGAACCCACGCTCTCCAGATCCGCCGTCTGCCACTCTTTTTTTTTTTTTTTTTTATCATTTTTAATTCATTTTTATTTTTTCATTTCCTTATATCTATCTTAATGCTAGAAAAAAAATCTTAAACAACTAGCTTACATATTGACTTAACTAACTTACTGGCCCCATGCGGGCGCTCTAAATTAAACTATGACTATATTTAAACAATGCCTTTCAACGTAAAATAACTCATATTTAAAATTCATGATTACTTAAAACTAACGAGAAAATTATTAAAAAAAACTCATTTTCTATATTTTTTTTTTAAATTTTTTATAAAACTTAAAGCTACCCTTTACCTAAATAAAAAAAAACTAATTAAAACTAAATTAAAACTAACTTAAGCTACATTAGATCATTATATCTAACTAAAACTACTTAAAATAACTTAAAAACTAGAACAGCCACAGCATTTTTGTTTTTGTTTTTTTTTTTTTTTGCATACTCTATGCATACTCAGGCACACCCATACACATGCAGATATGTACATATACATATATATTGGCAACCGCAAGTACCCACATACAAATACATTTACTTATGTTTTTTTTTTTTTTTTTTTTTTTTTTTTTGTGCCACCACTGTTCTACCTACTCTACCTATATTTACCTTAGAACTATGTAAGTCGGCCAAAGCAACAATATGGTCAACTTTCAATATCAAGGTGGTCACCCAACCACCAGAATTTTTTGACTTGCTTAATTAAGTCCTTTCTGTCCCGAAGGGGCACAGCTCTACTGAACCACAGACGCTCTGCTCCAGTCCCTGAGCCGACGTCCCGATCGTAAAGGAGTCGCCGATCCACAGTCCTACGGCCGACGTGGTAGATTAGCGGAACCGCCAATCTATCCTGTATCAGCCCACGACTGTCTAAAAAGAGGAATGTCTCGGGCGGGATGAAACCGTTAAGACGTACACTTTCACTATACTCATCATTGGGGTAGTAAGCCCCGAAAATGAGTCCATTGGTCGAGGTCATCGCTCTTGCAATGTGACCCCGAATCAGCTTGATTAAAAAGTTATCTATCCTGTTTATATTGGCCCTGTTGTATAGAACCTCGTTGGCATAGTAATGTGTGTACTCCGACTCTGGTGTTCTGTGTAATCCAAGGCAGCGTCTAAGACACTGCCTCTCAAACACCCGAATCTTTTCCATTTGAGATGGGGCAACGTTTAACCACACAGGGCACCCATAGGCAATCATTGGCCGGATAAGGGCCATGTAGCAAATCACCTTTACTCTGCTGTCAAGGCGGCTGCTGTAAAACAACCGTCTTGTCAACCCAAAGGCTCCTCTAGCTCTGGCCAGAGCAGCATCTATATGTCGATTGAAATATAGATACTGATCTAGCCAGATGCCAAGGTACTTTACCACATCTATACTCGCCAGTGGATGTCCACTTGGTCCAAAGATCACTAGATTTCTCCAGTTCTTTCTTGTATCCCTAGAAGCCCTAGACAACGGGGTTCTAAACAGGATAGTTTCTGATTTCTGAAAATTAATTTTTAACTTCCAGTCATCACAATATTGCTGAATCTTGTCGAAGTCACGCTGCAGAAGAATTCTGATGACTTCAACTTTTGGACCCGTTCTGTACGCTACAAGATCATCGGCATACGCAATTGAATGAGTTAGACTACCTATCAGATCGCTGGTGTAAATACTAAAAAGAATCGGTGAGTTCACAGCTCCTTGTTGTAGACCATTTTTAATATCAAACGTTGTGGTAGAAGTTACATTGCCACTTTTGACAACAAACTTTCTACCAGTAAGCATGTCATGAAGCATATATAACAGTGAATTACTTATGCCAAATCTAGATAGCTTCAGATAAAGACCCTCTAACCATACGGTGTCGAAAGCTTTCTCTAAATCCACCAGAACGGCACCCGTGCATTGATTTTTCGTTTTGTTCCATTGAACATCAGAAACTAACTTAGACGCGGCATGAATAGTGTCATGTCCCGCTTTAAAGCCAAACTGATTATCTGGAATAATATTTTTGTCCTCAGCCCACTTGAACAGAGCTCTATTGAGAATCTTTTCGAATACTTTACTGATACTTGGAAGAAGACTTATCGACCGAAGATTTGCCGGATTGGAGCTGTCCTTTCCCTTTTTGGGGAGAGGATGGACCACAGCTGTCTTCCAACTCACTGGATAATATGCATTATTCAATGCGTTGTTGAACAGTGTGGTATAAATGTCTATGGCCTCCTCAGGGAGATGTCGTAACACAATGTTGGGTATACCATCGACCCCCGCAGATTTCTTTTTCTTTAATGTTTGAAAAATTAACTGAAGTTCTACCTTCGAAATTAACAATGAACTGGGTCCATTTCGCTCGGCGATGGTGGCGTTTGCCAAGTTTTCGTCATTGAACCCGGTGAAACCAGTATTCTCAGATCGCCATTGCGTTATGTTATTTCCAAGGTAGAAGTTGTGCAGTAAGGCTCTGTTCTCCAGGTTATGATTCGGACGAATGCTAGCATTCACCTTATACACTTGCTGGAAAGCAGCCCCTACAGCTTCTACCTTTTCATGTGGATCTTCTATCATAAAAAAGTTATCATCGAAAACGGCACCCTCCGGATCAATTCCCGCAATCGTAAGTACGTCTTCGTTATCTGTTGTCCTCTGTAGTTTAATACATGGAAGTTCATTTTGATCATTTCTTCTAAATATCTTATTTATTTGGGGAAACATACTAGGGTCGCTAGAATTAACGGCCCGAATTCTGTTATCCCAATATAAATTAATAGACAATCTATAATTTTGTTTAATCAGAACATTAATGTTTTTGATCGATGACTTCAATGTCCTAATCTCCAGATCACGTGTGTCCGTGAAACGTCTGTAAAGAAGTTTCAACCTAGTCAGCAGTCCACTTTTTTGTCGGTGTAGTGCGTCGATTGTCGCGTTCTTGTATAAACCAGTAGGGTCTTGTTCCTTATATTTTGGGATTGTTCTGTCCATTGTTCGTTTTATAGTCGTATCCATTTGAGTCAAGTACCCGTCGATCTCGACGTTCGTCAGGTTTCTGTCATTTGGTGGAGAAATGTCATCGGAACGTATTTCTCTTGCCAAGGCGTTGGAGAAGCGTGGCCAGCGCGTCTTACTGAAATTGTAAGAGTGCACAGGCACATACTCATCCAACTCCACAAGGTCGCTCGGAAGCTGTATTACGGTTGCAAGTCCGCAGTGATCACTGTCGTATTCAATTGTTCGTAAACAGTTTCTTGTCTGTTTATTTGTTGCGTCAGTTATAACAAGTCGTGTGTCAAGCAGTAAAAGATCCAGAAAACTACTACTTCTCGGAAATGACGGTCTATCTGTAGCCAGAAGGTCGATCCTACACTCAACACTGTATCGACCCATCCAATTAAAAAGATGGTTCCCTCTAGGATTTTGTATTTGGTTTCCCCAATCTACATGTTTGGCATTTAAGTCCCCTGCCATGAGATAATAATTCTCATCCAAGTTCAGTCTTAAGCATTCGAAAAGTTTTTTGAGCTCTGCGATAAAATTAGCTGGATGAGGTGCGTCAGGTGCGTACACCGCGATTGCGTACATTCTTTTCCCCTGCTGGAGAGGAATGCAAACGATGCAGGCTTCTAGCAACCCGAATCTTCGCACTTCACTATTATATATAACTTCATGATTAATACCCTTTCGTATGAAGATTGCGACCCCACCCCCTTGAGAGGAGTTGGGCCGATCCCTTCTTACGATATTGTAATTTTTATTAGTCAGTTTGTGTTTCTGGTTTAGCTTAGTTTCGCTAGCCATAAACACATCAGGACTTTGGTCTTGCAGCAAATGAAAGAGGTTTGCTCTACGTTCGGTCCTAATCAGCGAATTTACATTCACAGCTAGGATCTTAAAGGGTCGCTCAGGCAGCGCGCCTTTAACTATTTCGCGTTGCCGGCAGAATAGAGTAGAGGTAATCCACCCTAGCGGCTTGCTCCCTGATCTGTTTTTGCACGTCGGTTAACTGACCATGAATGGTCAGCAACACCTGCATCAGATCTGCCTCTGGCATAGGAGCCGTAGGCACTTGGACCTGTTTGGCTACCTGTGGTTGAGGCTGTACCATTTTTTCCTTTCCAGACGCCATTTGGGCATAGGAAATTGCGGGATTGACGGAAGTTGTTGTCTGGCGTACTTCAGGGCGTCTCACCTCAACTGTTTTCTTTTGGACTTTGGTTTGCTTTATCTCCTGAAACTTCGGACATCCCCGATAGTTTGCGGGGTGCCCGGAGCCTCGGCAGAGCGCACATTTTAACTGGGTCATATCTGTGACCCTATCTTGCCCGAGTTTACACTCCCCTTTTTTGTGGGTATCTCCACATTTAACGCAGACTGGGTCCATACCACAGTTAACTGCAATGTGTCCAAACCCTTGGCAGTTCATGCATTGCAGCATGTCTTTCTGCTTATTTAATTTCTCCCATCGTACAACTTGGTAATCCAGGACTGTTATATTCCTTAGACCACTCAATTTGCTTTGGGGAGAGAGTTGAACTAGGAAGAATGGTAACTTCCGTTTCTCCCGTCTGGCTTTGACTGTGGTAAACGGTCTTACCCCGATAAAATCGAGATCGTCCCTCGCCACTTGACGGAGCTCAGCTAAGAGCGCCTGCGGATCCGTAGAGGATTCGGTACCCTTCAGGAGGACTGTTTGAAGCTTGTCTTCCTTTTGGGTGAAACTATAATACTAAGTTTTAGTTTGAGACAGAAGGTCTTTAACTTTTCTGTAGTGCTCTAAAGAAGAGCACTGAATAGAATGCCTGTCTGCGTTTAGCCGCTTAATTATAAAATTGTTGCCTACGACCGACCTACATATTTCAATAGTTTCTTTTATCTCCATTTTGTAAGTATTTATAGGTGGCACCTTACCTTTCTTTGCTTGTGGCTGTTGCTGTTGTTGCTGTTGTTGTTGTGACTGCTGCTGTTGTCTCTGCTGCTGCTGCATCGGCTGCTGTTGGGTCTGCTGCTGTTCTGACTTCTGCGGTTGTTGCTGTTGCGTTGGTTGCTGCTGCTGTTGCTGCTTCTGTGTCTGTTGTCGTTGTTGTTGTGGTTGTGGTTGTTGTTGTTGTTTTGCCTGCGGCTGCTGAGGCTGTTGCTGTTTGTGAAGCTGTTGTTGTGGCTGCTTCTTTGATTGCTGCTTATGTGGCTGCTGCTGGTCTGGGAGTGGTCGTTTTTTCTGAGGAGGCTTCTGTTGTTGCGTAGCTTCAAGTTGCTCTTGGAGCGCTTGTTGGCGGGTGCGCTGCTCAAGAGTCACTTGGCGCTCCTTCTCCCTTCTCGCTTCCTGCTTCTTTCTCAGAGATTCAACCATCTCTATGAGCGAGGAAATCTGCTGCGTCAGTGTTTCAATCTGTTCGTCCTCTTCTTCCTCCGACAGATCCACTATCTCGCCACTGACGTAGTGCCCTTCTCCTTCTACTGACATGTAGGATATTATGTCTTCTTCGGCATCTACGACAGCTACGTTTTCTTCGCCTGTTACGTCGGCGATATCGTTGGCTGGCTCTGGGTTCTTCGCTACTTCTTCTTCAGCCTCTTTGACGTTTACGACATCAGCCTCAGCCTCGTCGCCTTCTCCCTTGTTGTCGTTGTTGTTGTCATCTTCGTCGTTGGAGGAGCTGTCCAGCTGCCTCTGGATTTTGGCCTGAGCCGATGACTTGGCTGACCGTTCACGACCTTCAATTTTCTGGGCTGCATCACCTATGCGCTTCTTCACAACAAGGTTCGGCTTGTAGTTTATGTAGCGCCTCCTCTTATTTGCCTCAGTTGCTTCGGCACATGCCGGCCCTGGTGATTTGCCTTTGGTAAGGCTTGTTGTTTTGGCAGTTGCCATGCTCATGGTTTTGGCCTCGACACGTGCCGATGACTCTGTTGTTGTCATTTTCCTTGACCTTGAAGGTTCAGCAGATGCTGCCGTACTTGTTGTTCGGCCTCTGGATGGCCCCGCTATCTGTGTATCTGCTGTTACATCGCCTGATGTTCCAGCACCTTTTGTTGTTGTTGGGGGACCATCTTTCGATGTCCCCGTTGGTTTGACCATCTGCTTTTGTTGTTGCTGTTGTTTTCTTCTCCTAGAAACTTCTTGCCAGAAATAATTTAAAAAAAGGCCTTGCCCGGGGTGAGAATCGAACCCACGACCTTCCACTCTGAATTATTCTGCTCCTCTAGCACCTAGGCTAACTTGCCACTTGGTTTCGGTAGATCTAAATCACTACTATTAGCACTCGCGCCTCTATGTAAAATGTCCACTATGAAAGTCGCCAACGATGTGCACACTTCCACGGTTGCTGAACGACTGAGAGAATAGTGTACAAATGTGATAGTGCACTCACTGCACAATTTATTGGCAAATTGCCAAGTAAAATTAAAAGGCAAGTTAGCCTAGTGCGTAGAGTGGCCGACGACACCGACAAAAAAGTGGACTGCTGACTAGATTGAAACTTCTTTACAGACGTTTCACGGACACACGTGATCTGGAGATTAGGTCATTGAAGTCGTCGATTAAAAACATTAATGTTCTGATTTAACAAAATTATAGATTGTCTATTAACTTATATTGGGATAACAGAATTCGGGCCGTTCATTCTAGCGACCCTAGTATGTTTCCCCAAATAAATAAGATATTTAGAAGAAATGATCAAAACGAACTTCCATGTCTTAAACTTCAGAGGACAACAGATAACGAAGACGTACTTACGATTGCGGGAATAGATCCGGAGGGTGCCGTTTTCGATGATAACTTTTTTATGAAAGAAGATCCTCAGGAAAAGGTAGAAGCTGTAGGGGCTGCTTTCCAGCAAGTGTATAAGGTGAATGCTAGCATTCGTCCGAATCATGACCTGGAGAACAGAGCCTTACTACACAACTTCTACCTTGGAAATAACATAACGCAATGGCGATCTGAGAATACTGGTTTCACCGGGTTCAATGACGAAAATTTAGCAAACGCCACCATCGCCGAGCGAAATGGACCCAGTTCATTGTTAATTTCGAAGGTAGAACTTCAGTTGATTTTTCAAACATTAAAGAAAAAGGGGGTCGATGGTTTACCCAACATTGTGTTACTACATCTCCCTGAGGAAGCCATAGGCATTTATACCACACTGTTCAACAACGCATTGAATAATGCATATTATCCAGTGAGTTGGAAGACAGCTGTGGTCCATCCTCTCCCCAAAAAGGGAAAGGACAGCTCCAATCCAGCAAATCTTCGGTCGATAAGTCTTCTTCCAAGTATCAGTAAAGTATTCGAAAAGATTCTCAATAGAGCTCTGTTCAAGTGGGCTGAGGACAAAAATATTATTCCAGATAATCAGTTTGGCTTTAAGGCGGGGCATGACACTATTCATGCAGCGTCTAAGTTAGTTTCTGATGTTCAATGGAACAAAACGAAAAATCAATGCACGGGTGCCGTTCTGGTAGATTTAGAGAAAGCTTTCGACACCGTATGGTTAGAGGGTCCTTATCTGAAGCTATCTAGATTTGGCATAAGTAAACCACTGTTATATATGCTTCATGACATGCTTACTGGTAGAAAGTTTGTTGTCAAAAGTGGCAATGTAACTTCTACCACAACTTTTGATATTAAAAACGGTCTACAGCAAGGAGCTGTGAACTCACCGATTCTTTTTAGTATTTACACCAGCGATCTGATAGGTAGTCTCACTCATGCGATTGCGTATGCCGATGACCTTGTAGCGTACAGGACGGGTCCAAAAGTTGAAGTCATCAGAATTCTTCTACAGCGTGACTTCGACAAGATTCAGCGATATTGTGATGACTGGAAGTTAAAAATTAACTTTCAGCAATCAGAAACTATCCTGTTTAGAACCCCGTTGTCTAGGGCTTCTAGGGATACAAGAAAGAACTGGAGAAATCTAGTGATCTTTGGACCAAGTGGACATCCACTGGCGAGTATAGATGTGGTAAAGTACCTTGGCATCTGGCTAGATCAGTATCTATATTTCAATCGACATATAGATGCTGCTCTGGCCAGAGCTAGAGGAGCCTTTGGGTTGACAAGACGGTTGTTTTACAGCAGCCGCCTTGACAGCAGAGTAAAGGTGATTTGCTACATGGCCCTTATCCGGCCAATGATTGCCTATGGGTGCCCTGTGTGGTTAAACGTTGCCCCATCTCAAATGGAAAAGATTCGGGTGTTTGAGAGGCAGTGTCTTAGACGCTGCCTTGGATTACACAGAACACCAGAGTCGGAGTACACACATTACTATGCCAACGAGGTTCTATACAACAGGGCCAATATAAACAGGATAGATAACTTTTTAATCAAGCTGATTCGGGGTCACATTGCAAGAGCGATGACCTCGACCAATGGACTCATTTTCGGGGCTTACTACCCCAATGATGAGTATAGTGAAAGTGTACGTCTTAACGGTTTCATCCCGCCCGAGACATTCCTCTTTTTAGACAGTCGTGGGCTGATACAGGATAGATTGGCGGTTCCGCTAATCTACCACGTCGGCCGTAGGACTGTGGATCGGCGACTCCTTTACGATCGGGACGTCGGCTCAGGGACTGGAGCAGAGCGTCTGTGGTTCAGTAGAGCTGTGCCCCTTCGGGACAGAAAGGACTTAATTAAGCAAGTCAAAAAATTCTGGTGGTTGGGTGACCACCTTGATATTGAAAGTTGACCATATTGTTGCTTTGGCCGACTTACATAGTTCTAAGGTAAATATAGGTAGAGTAGGTAGAACAGTGGTGGCACAAAAAAAAAAAAAAAAAAAAAAAAAAAAACATAAGTAAATGTATTTGTATGTGGGTACTTGCGGTTGCCAATATATATGTATATGTACATATCTGCATGTGTATGGGTGTGCCTGAGTATGCATAGAGTATGCAAAAAAAAAAAAAAACAAAAACAAAAATGCTGTGGCTGTTCTAGTTTTTAAGTTATTTTATGTAGTTTTAATTAGATATAATGTAGTTTAAGTTAGTTTTATTAATTAGTTTTATTTAGGTAAAGGGTAGCTTTAAGTTTTATAAAAAATTAAAAAAAAAGATATAGAAAATGAGTTTTTTTTAATAATTTTCTCGTTAGTTTTAAGTAATCATGAATTTTAAATATAAGTTATTTTACGTTGAAAGGCATTGTTTAAATATAGTCATAGTTTAATTTAGAGCGCCCGCATGGGGCCAGTAAGTTAGTTAAGTTAATATGTAAGCTAGTTGTTTAAGATTTTTTGTCTAGCATTAAGATAGATATAAGGAAATGAAAAAATAAAAATGAATTAAAAATGAAAAAATGAGAGTGGCCGACGACAGACTGGAGGGGCGTGGGTTCGAGCCCCACCCTGGTCAGGGCTTTTTTTTAAATAAGTTCTGGGAAAAAGTCAACAAAAACCGAGAGGAGAAAGAACTACAGATGATAAAGTCAACGGGGACATCGGAAGATGCTCCCCCAACAACAAGTGAAGCAGCCAAAACATCAGGTGATGCAGCAGCAGCAGTTACGGTAGCGGTGCTTTCCAAAGAAGCCCAGCCAACAAAGACAGCGTCATCAGCACGCACCAAAGTAAATATAAACAGCATAACAACTGCAATAACAACAAGCTTTGCAAAAGGCACGACTTCAACACCAGTTCGTGCCATAGCAACTACAAATGAGGATAAAAAGAGAAGGCGTATCATTAGATACAAGCCTCATCTTATAAACCGTGCCGATAGGAGCACTACAGCTAGGTTGGCTAAGGCCTCGGCTCAAGCCAAAATGTAGAGGGAGATAGAAAGCTCCTCTTATGAGGATGACGACTTGAAAAACAACGACAACGATGTTGAGGGCGATGACGAGGCAAAGGCTGACGATGAAATCGCTAAAGAAGCTAACGACGAAGGCAAGAAAGGGGCAGCCGACGATAAGAAGACGTGTGAGCAAAACGTCGCTGAGGTAGATGCTGAAGACATTGCTTACATGTCCGTAGAAGGGGAAGGGCACTAGGTGAGTGGCGAGTTGGTGGACCTTTCACCTCCAGAAGACTCAGACGATGAGCAAGACAAAATTGCATCACTGACGGAGCAAATTTCCTCCCTCATGGAAATGGTGAAAGCGCTCAAAATCAAGGCGCGGAGAGAAAAAAAGCGCCTTGTTGCTCTTGAAAATAAAAGACAAAAAGCGCTCCAAGAGCAGCACAATGCAGCAAAACTACAGCAGCCTCCCAAACAACAACCACTCCCAGAACTGCAGCACAAAAAGAAGCAGCCGACACAACAACTGCAGCCCCAGCATCGTCCTCAGCGGACACAGCAACTGCAGCCCCAGCAACAGCATCAGCAACCGCAAATACAGCAACAACAACAAAAGTCACAGAAGCAACAACAACAGCAACAACAAATACAACAACAAAAGTCACAGAAGCAACAACAACAGCAGAAACAACAACAGCAGCGACAACCGCAGCAGAAGCAGACACCACAACAACAGTCACAACAGCAACAACGACAGCAACAGCAACAGCAACAGCAACAGCAACAGCAACAGCAACAGCAACAGCAACAGCAACAGCAACAGCAACAGCAACAGCAACAGCAACAGCAACAGCAACAGCAACAGCAACAGCAACAGCAACAGCAACAGCAACAGCAACAGAAACAGCAACAGCAACAGCAACAGCAACAGCAACAGCAACAGCAACAGCAACAGCCACAAGCAAAGAAAGGTAAGGTGCCACCAATTAATACCTTCAAAATAGAATTAAAAGACACAATAGAGTTGGGTAAGTCGGCCATAGGCAACAATTTTATTATTAAAAGGTTGAACGCAGACCGACACGCTATCCATTGCTCTTCGGTCGAGCATTATAAAAAAGTCAAAGATCTCTTGTCTCAAACGAAGACAGAATATTACAGTTTCACCCCGAAGGAAGACAAGCTACAAACAGTCCTCCTGAAGGGTATCGAATCCTCTACGGATCCGCAGGAACTCTTAGCTGAGCTCCGTCAAGTGGCGAGCGATGATCTCGATTTTATCGGGGTCAGACCGTTTTCCACAGTTAAGGCCAGACGGGAGAAACGGAATTTACCATTCTTCCTAGTTCAGCTCTCGCCCCAAAGCAAGTTGAGTGGTTTAAGAAGTATAACCGTCCTAAACTACCAAATTGTAAGATGGGAAAAATTAAATAGGCAGAGAGACATGCTTCAATGCATGAACTGCCAAGGGTACGGCCACGTGGCAGCTAACTGTGGTATGGATCCAGTTTGCGTCAAGTGTGGAGACTCCCACAAGATAGGGGAATGTAAACTCGGGAAAGATAGGGTCGGAGACAGGACCCAGTTAAAATGTGCACTTTGCCGAGGCTCTGGGCACCCCGCAAACTATCGGGGATGTCCGAAGTTTCAGGAAATGAAAAACAACAAAGCCCAAAAGAAAACAGAGGAGGTAAAACACCCAGTAGTACGCCAGACAACAACTGCCGTTAATCCCGGAATTTCTTACGCCCAAATGGCGTCTGGAAAGGGAAACACGGAACAGCCTCAACCACAGGTAGCCAAACAGGTCCAAGTGCCTACGGCTCCTGTGCCAGAGGCAGATCTGATGCAGGTGTTGGTGACCATTCATGGTCAGTTAACCGATGTGCAAAAACAGATAAGGGAGCAGGCGGCTAGGGTGGATTACCTCTACTCTATTCTGCCGGCAACGCGAAATGGTTAAAGGCGCGCTGCCTGAGCGACCCTTTAAGATCCTAGCTGTGAATGTAAATTCGCTGATTAGGACCGAACGTAGAGCAAACCTCTTTCATTTGCTGCAAGACCAAAGTCCTGATCTGTTTATGGCTGGCGAAACTAAGCTAAACCAGAAACACAAACTGACTAATAAAAATTACAATATCGTAAGAAGGGATCGGCCCAACTCCTCTCAAGGGGGTGGGGTCGCAATCTTCATACGAAAGGGCATTAAACATAAAGTTATATATAATAGTGAAGTGCGAAGATTCGGGTTGCTAGAAGCCTGCATCGTTTGCAATCCTCTCCAGCAGGGGAAAAGAATGTACGCAATAGCGGTGTACGCACCTGACGCACCTCAGCCAGCTAATTTTATCGCAGAACTCGAAAAACTTTTTGAATGCTTAAGACTGAACTTGGATGAGAATTATTATCTCATGGCAGGGGACTTGAATGCCAAACATGTAGATTGGGGAAATCAAGTACAAAATCCTAGAGGGAACCATCTTTTTAATTGGATGGGTCGATACAGTGTTGAGTGTCGGATCGACCTTCTGGCTACAGATAGACCGTCTTTTCCGAGAAGTGGTAGTTTTCTGGATCTACTCCTGCTTGACTCAAGACTGATAATAACTGACACTGTAGGTCAACATACAAAAAACTGTTTACGAACAATTGAATACGACAGTGATCACTGCGGACTTGCCGCCGTAATACAGCTCCCGAGCGAACTTTTGGAGTTGGATGAGTATGTGCCTACGCACTCTTACAATTTCAGTAAGACGCGTTGGCCACGCTTCTCCAACTCTTTGGCAAGAGAAATACGTTCCGACGACATTTCTCTACCAAATGACAGAAACCTGACAAACGTCGAGATCGACGGGTTCCTGACTCAAATGGATACGACTATAAAACAAACAATGGACAGAACAATCCCAAAATATAAGGAACAAGACCCTACTGGTTTATACAAGAACGCGACAATCGACTCACTGCACCGACAAAAAAGTCGACTGCTGACTAGATTGAAACTTCTTTACAGGCGTTTCACGGACACACGCGATCTGGAGATCAGGACATTGAAGTCGTCGATCAAAAACATTAATGTTCTGATGAAACAAAATTATAGATTATCTATTAATTTATATTGGGATAACAGAATTCGGGCCGTTAACTCTAGCGACCCTAGTATGTTTCCCCAAATAAATAAGATATTTAGAAAAAATGATCAAAACGAACTTCCATGTCTTAAACTTCAGAGGACATCAGATAACGAAGACGTACTTACGATTGCGGGAATAGATCCGGAGAGTGCCGTTTTCGATGATAACTTTTTTATGATAGAAGATCCTCAGGAAAAGGTAGAAGCTGTAGGGGCTGCTTTCCAGCAAGTGTATAAGGTGAATGCTAGCATTCGTCCGAATCATGACCTGGAGAACAGAGCCTTACTACACAACTTCTACCTTGGAAATAACATAACGCAATGGCGATCTGAGAATACTGGTTTCACCGTGTTCAATGACGAAAATTTGGCAAACGCCACCATCGCCGAGCAAAATGGACCCAGTTCATTGTTAATTTCGAAGGTAGAACTTCAGTTGATTTTTCAAACATTAAAGAAAAAGAAATCTGCGGGGGTCGATGGTATACCCAACATTGTGTTACGACATCTCCCTGAGGAAGCCATAGATGTTTATACCACACTGTTCAACAACGCATTGAATAATGCATATTATCCAGTGAGTTGGAAGACAGCTGTGGTCCATCCTCTCCCCAAAAAGGGAAAGGACAGCTCCAATCCGGCAAATCTTCGGTCGATAAGTCTTCTTCCAAGCATCAGTAAAGTATTCGAAAAGATTCTCAATAGAGCTCTGTTCAAGTGGGCTGAGGACAAAAATATTATTCCAGATAATCAGTTTGGCTTTAAGGCGGGACATGACACTATTCATGCCGCGTCTAAGTTAGTTTCTGATGTTCAATGGAACAAAACGAAAAATCAATGCACGGGTGCCGTTCTGGTAGATTTAGAGAAAGCTTTCGACACCGTATGGTTAGAGGGTCTTTATCTGAAGCTATCTAGATTTGGCATAAGTAAACCACTGTTATATATGCTTCATGACATGCTCACTGGTAGAAAGTTTGTTGTCAAAAGTGGCAATGTAACTTCCTTCACAACTTTTGATATTAAAAACGGTCTACAGCAAGGAGCTGTGAACTCACCGATTCTTTTTAGTATTTACACCAGCGATCTGATAGGTAGTCTAACTCATGCGATTGCGTATGCCGATGACCTTGTAGCTTACAGGACGGGTCCAAAAGTTGAAGTCATCAGAATTCTCTTGCAGCGTGACTTCGACAAGATTCAGCGATATTGTGATGATTGGAAGTTAAAAATTAACTTTCAGAAATCAGAAACTATCCTGTTTAGAACCCCGTTGTCTAGGGCTTCTAGGGATACAAGAAAGAACTGGAGAAATCAAGTGATCGTTGGACCAAGTGGACATCCACTGGCGAGTAAAGATGTAGTAAAGTACCTTGGCATCTGGCTAGATCAGTATCTATATTTCAATCGACATGTAGATGCTGCGCTGGCCAGAGCTAGGGGAGCCTTTGGGTTGACAAGACGGTTGTTTTATAGCAGCCGCCTTGACAGCAGAGTAAAGGTGATTTGCTACATGGCTCTTTGTTACGGTTAAATTCACCGCAACAAAAACCATTCTTAATATCTTTATTCGGACTATGTTCTTTTGATCATAGTCAAACTCTCGATATCTGTTTTCCCCTCCATCCCAACCAATCCCATTTTTCGACCCTCATTTGAGTCCGTCGTCCTCAGGGGTTTTTGAGAGTTACCCGGAGAGGATGACAAAGCAGGTACCCCCCCATTTGGATTTTGGATAGTCGTGCTGAGCCAGCGGACGGGCTGGAGACTCACACGAAATTATAACATTTATGAGCCGATCAAATAGTGCGAGACAGAGCTCTTAACCATGTAACGCAACAGTTGGAACAACCAGAGACATAAACACACACTTTACCTTCAAAAGGATTTTTAATATATCACAACACATTTTCATCATTTATTAGTATGGCTTAGAGCCCACCCTAAATTTAATAATTTTTACATCAATAAACATTGGCCGTAGAAAAAGAATGGAGTGCTAAACGCTCTACCCTTAATTCCCCCAAATCTGCGCAAAAGTCCACCGAACGTAGTTTTCGCGTTGTTAGTTTTGTTTGAGTATTTTCCTTCCTTCTTCATTTCTCGAAAATTGTTTTACAAGGGTTGGGTCATTTGGGATATGCTTCTTCTTCGACGCACTTTCAAAAACATTAATACATAGTAGAGTAACTGGGAGAATGCCCAGCATAATTATTTTCAGCTTTTTATTCTTTTTGCTTTCTTTTTCTTTTCTTAAAATTGTAGTTTTTGAAAAGTCTAAATCCGGCCATGGATTCGCCAAGTTTTGGGACAGTTCCAATAACTTGTGGAATCCATACAGTATGTGTGTGAGTGTGAGAGGTTCGTTGGAATTCGATCTCGGAGTGGCACCGTAGCTGAATTCCACGAAATTATGAGCGAGAGAGAGTGTATGTGTGAGTGGAAGTGGGGTCGAAGAAGACTAGAGGCTTATCATGACCAACCACTTTTTGGTTGAC
Organism: Baccha elongata; assembly: GCA_951217065.1. Taxonomy (NCBI): domain Eukaryota; kingdom Metazoa; phylum Arthropoda; class Insecta; order Diptera; family Syrphidae; genus Baccha; species Baccha elongata. Next base: position 875,019 of record CATNUY010000214.1, on the reverse strand, counting down.
TACGAAAGCCGATACAAGTTAAGAATTTTGAGAAGCGAGAAAGAAATTAAGAAGTTTAAGAAGTTGAAAATAAAAGTTTAGTTTTTTTTTTTTTGATATTGAGAAAGTGCTATTTTTTTTTTGGTTAGCAGATTATTTTTTTGAAAGTGTGTGTGGAAAGAGGAATTTTGAGATTCGCCAGGACGGGGCGAAAGGGATAATTTGCAAGAGTAAAGAGAAGAAGAAAGGAAGAGTCCAGAAGGGGATTTTTAAAAAAAAGATAAGTAGAGTGATTTTTATTATTTCGTTTGTTAAAAAGTTGTGGTATATTTTAATTCGGTTGGCCTTTGTCTTCGTTTAGTTTTATCCCGATAATTTGCGGGACTCGCGACCCTCTATAGAGTAGTTTTCTTATTTTCCGTTTTCTTTCGGGACCGAGTGATAGCGGTCCATTCTTACGGTCTCTGTTATCTTATATTGCTATTTTGTCTTTTGCTTTGTTCCATATATATACATAACTTTTACTTTGATTTTTAAGATTGTTCAAAACAATCACCAATATTTCTTATTTAAAATTGTATTTATATTTTGTTTGAAAAAATTCAGAGTTTTAGCCCAGGCACTGCCAAGGTTTCTCTGATTTTTAAAAAATTCTTAAATTCCCCATTAGGGAAATAAATCATTTTGTTTTCATTCAAATTACTTTGAAGAAAAATTTCAGTTCCGGTTTTGGTAAACAACCCATAATTAAAGTTTCCTGGCGCCCACCCTCAGCGTAAGTACGCCCCTGTACTTACCTACCTTCGATTTACCTTTTTTATTACATCCATTTAGCATACATACCTTTTTTTCCATTCGAGCTTGCGTACATTGTTTTTTTATCAAGCACAAATTCTTATAACCCACGACCCAACTGACTAGCCGGTGAGCTGCATCATTGTTGCAGTTGTTGTTGCGATATTTTCTTTTGCCTGTCTTATCTCTCTCTCATCTTCTTTCGATTTTTGACATCTCGTCACAATCGAAATTTTCCTTCGCGGTGCCGGTTGCACATTTTGTTTATCTTATTCGTCTGTTGATAAAAGTTATAAATTGGACTCGAATAATCCCAAGTCGCGGTTTTTAAGTAAAACATTCGTCATCATAATCATCATAATCTTCCTAAAATTAATTCGCGAAATATTGCAACAATTTTGGCGCCCATACGTGTTTTTGGCACAAAAAAAAATAAATCCCTGGAAAAAAAAATAACATTTAATACACACCTACCATTGACGTACTAGATATGGACCGCTAGTCGGTTGAAATTTTCATACAAACAGCCAAGAAAAGTTGTTCCAGTTAAAAACAGTCTAAAAACGCCATCATCTTTTAGTGTTAAATACGTGTACTGATCTCGACATTAGAATTTAAATGAAAACGATAATATATTCATCTGTAAGTAACTCTTGGCATAAGGAGTGGATGTGTTTTGTAAAATAAAAGTAGTTGGGTAATAATTTCCACCAAAATATTTCAATAGTAAATAATTAATTAAAGAAATCATATCACTGCTGCTCAGCTTACCTGCTAGTAGTTGATGGCGCCCCTAGTTATGTTGGAACACGCGTGAAGTTGGCTACTGGCGGTCCATACCTAATACGTCAATGACACCTACCTACCTGTGGCATATTAATTTAACCCTAATTGTGTTTGAAAAAGTGTTTGTTGTTTTGTGGTGGAATGAATCGTTCTTTTTTTATTTAGTTGTGCTTTTTTCTAAAGTTTTTTTATCCCTAGGTAAATTTTAAATTCTTATTTGGAAGTGTTTTGGTTACACAAAAAGAGAGGCAGCAAGTCATATACCATTGTTGGGTAATTTTTTTCGGTGGTGAAACTGAAGAAGCTGCGCGACTTGCCTACCCGACATACCGGTGGTTGCCCATCATATCAAGTTTGTTGTTGGTTTTTGTGGAGAAATTTAAAGGAGTAAGATTTTTTTTATTTATCAACATACCTTATTATTTACATATTTTATTTATTTTCTTTAAATCATTTTGGTCTATATTTTATATACCTACATTTATCTTAACATTTTATTAGTACATACATAGGCATTCTGTTCATTTCTATTTACATTGTTTTTTTTGTTGGTTTATTTTTTATTTACGGCATTTTATTTAGTTTCAATTTAGTTTGCACATTGTTTTTATACATATTAATAGTGTTAGCTCTTTCTCGCTCGTGGTGTTTTTTTTGAGGGATTAAATTTGTTTTGGTAAATAGGTCAAATTATTGTGGTAATCAGTGTTGCCACTTTAGTACAATTTTAATACAAATTTTTTTGTGTATGATTTAATTTTTTTAATACTTTTTTTTACTACTATCGTGGTTTTGTAAATTTTATGCACAATTTTGATTTCTTTTCACAAATTAAGTAAATTTTATAGATTTTAAATAATTTTAATACGGTTTTAGAAAAACTCATCGAGGCTAATATTTTTTTTTTAATTTGCAATTAAACATTTTTGTTTTGTAGTTGGGAATTGCTTAATTTTTTTTTAATTTGAAATTTTTGGAAATAGTTTAGGGTTGCCAACGTGCAATTTTTGGCTTTGTTTAATTTAATATTGAAATTACCTTAAACGTTTTCTTACAATAAGGGAATTAAGTGTTCAAATATTTTTGGATTTCCAATAGAGTAGCCATATATTTATTTTTTTAATAGAGTTGCCAACGTGTTTGGTATTGTTAAATAATTTTTTATTGTTTTAATTATTTTTGAATCGCGTTTTAGCACCTTTTTATAGTATTTTTCGAAATGGAAATAAATAAACTTTCCCAAGACGAACTCGCTTACGAGTTGAAGTGGCGAGGTTTAGAAATCGGGACAGTAGATCAAATGCGTAAAACGCTTAGGGCTGCTACAAAGTTAGGGCGTAGGGATTCATTGGTTGCTCCTGCCTACCCCTTCAAATTTGAAGAGGATAAATTGGCAGTGGAAAAGAAATTAGAGGAGTTAGGGAAACTTATACTAAATGCTCCAAAATCAGAAAAATCGAAGGAATATTCGAAAATCTTAGTCAAAGTTGAGTGGGCACTGGCTAGATTAGATAGGTCAATCCCAGAAAATGAAACTGATGAGAAGAGCAAGCAGGCTCTTAAAAATAAATTAGTTATGATTATGGCAGAATTGGAAGAAGACGAAGAGGAGATTGATAATGAAGCAGGATATAAAAACAGACAGGGAAATAGTACAGGGTCGGATGTTGAAAAGCAGCGTTCAGCTGAACATCAAAATAGCGGGTCGGTGAACAATTCTGCCAGTACAACGACGGGCTTAGGAGTGGCAGACAGTAGGGAATTTCGAAATAGGGACAGTTTTAGGACAGAAAGCCCAATTTTGGAGCAGGTTATTGTTCAACAACAAAAATTCGAACAAATTCACAAATGGGATATAAAATTCACAGGTGAGCGATGTGGAACCTCTGTGAACGCGTTTTTAGAACGGGTTAGGGAAAAATGCGAGTCGCGAGGGGTTTCAGAAACCCAACTTTTTAGGTCCGCGGTTGATTTATTCGTAGGCAAAGCATTAATTTGGTTTAGGGCAGTTAGGGTTTCAATTAATTCGTGGCCAGAACTTGTCAGAGAGTTGAAACTGGAGTTCTTGCCACCGAATTATGATGATTCGTTATTGGAAGAGATTAGGCATCGCACGCAAGGCAACGATGAGTCCATCGGCGTCTATGTGGCAACTATGCAAAATTTATTTAATAGACTTTCGGAAGAAATTTCAGAACGGAGGAAGTTGTCAATGATTCAAAGGAACTTGACACCTTTCTACCAGACTCAACTTGGTTTAGCAAGACCAAATTGCATAAAAGATTTGGTAACCTGAGGTAGAGATTTGGAGGCGGTTAGGGCGAACGTGGAATCTTATGTTCCACCACCAAATAGTCGAAATAGGAATCTGTTAGAACCAGATCTAGCATACATAGGGGTGGGAGTAGGAAATCCAACAGTTTCGGTTGTTGAGGAAAACAACCAAATTGTTCGATTTGGTCAGGGACAAAATTCGAACCCGTTTCAATCCAGGAATAGGGATACAAATTTGAATACTATAAATAGGGTTTCACAAAATAGTAATTCAGGACAAATCGTTAGGTGTTTCAATTGCAATGGAGAAGGCCATTATGCAAATAGGTGTTCCGCTGCTAGGCGTTGTTATGGATGTGGGAGAGTTGGAGTTACAAGGAGTAACTGCCAACAGTTTTCGGGAAACGGGGAACGAACTTTCGGGTCAGTAGGACGAAAGTCCCGTTAAAATCTGCTAGGTCGCCTACTGGTAACCAGTCGGCTATCGTTAATTTAGGTTTCACGCTAGAACAAAATGGTAGGGATCAACGACCACATCTTGGTGTTGAAATTTATGGTGTACAAATGTTAGGACTTTTGGATTCGGGTGCTTCACGCACAATAATAGGTAGATACGGATGGGAAATTTTGAAGGATTTGGGAATCCAGTTAGGAAAAACTGACTTAGGGAAAGTTATACTAGCGGATGGTGGAGGTATTGGAGTGGAAGGAAAAGTTTCACTTCCAATTAAAGTTAAAGAAAAAGTAGTTTTATTAGAATGTTTGGTTATCCCATTACTACCCCATAAACTGATTTTAGGAGCAGACTTTTGGGCTTTATCGGGCATAGTTCCGGATTTGAAATCAGGGGAATGGACATTTTCGAACCAAAGTTCGTTGGCATCGTTGTCTACTGCGGAACATTTAACGGAATTGAACGAGTCACAAGGGGAAGAGTTGGATAGGTTTTTGGAAAAAGTTTTTAATGAAATGCCAGAAGGGTTAGGGTGCACACAGATGGTGGAGCACAAAATTAGGACGAAGGCTGAACCAATCAAACAGAGGTATTACCCGGTATCGCCTGTGGTTCAGTCTTTCATTGATAAAGAGTTAGAGGAAATGTTAAGGGATGGGGTTATAGAAAAATCTGACAGTCCATGGGCTTCTCCCATTGTCATGATAAAGAAGAAAGATGGCTCGTATAGGTTTTGTGTAGATTATAGGAAGTTGAATGAGGTTACGGATAGGGATGCATATCCACTTCCGTATATTACGGCCATCTTAGATAAGTTAAATAATGCTAGGTTTTTGAGTTCACTGGATATTAAATCAGCATATTGGCAAATTCCAGTTGAAAAGGAATCACGGAAATATACGGCTTTTACGGTTCCAGGGAGGGGTTTATTTCAATTTTGTAGGATGCCTGCAACTTGGCAAAGATTTATTGATACGGTCATTGGACCAGAGTTAGAACCATATGTTTTTGTCTATCTCGATGATATAATCATCGTGACAGACATGTTTGAAAAACATATGGAAGTTTTAAACGAGGTTTTTAGTAGGTTAATAAAAGCGGGGCTAAAAGTAGGTAGGGAAAAATGTCATTTCATTAGGTCGTCGTTAAAATTCCTGGGCTATGTTGTAGACAAAAACGGTCTACACATGGACCCAGAAAAAGTAGAAAGTATGTTAAATATTCCATCGCCAAAAAGTAGTAAACAAGTTAGGAGTTTTCTCGGCACGGTATCCTGGTATAGGAGATTTATTCCGAACTTTGCGAGTTTAGTAAAACCGTTGACCGATCTTCTGAAGAAGGATAGAAAGTTTGTTTGGAGTAGGGAATGTGAAGAGAGCTTTAGAAAAGCAAAAGAATGTTTAGTTGCGGCACCTATCCTGACGTGTCCGGATTTTTCGAAGCCTTTTGTCGTTCAGACAGATGCTTCGGATTTCGGGATTGGAGCAGTTCTTACACAAGATTTTGAGGATGGGGAAAAGGTGGTCTGCTATTTGAGCAGATCACTAAATAGAAATGAGAGGAACTATTCCACTACAGAAAAAGAGTGTTTAGCAGTTCTGTGGGCAATAGAGAAGTTGAGGCCATATCTGGAAGGGGTGAGATTCAAGGTGATTACCGACCACCATTCTTTGATCTGGCTGAGCAAATTGAAGGATCCAGCAGGTAGGCTGGCTAGATGGGCTGTACGTATGCAGCAGTTTGAGTTCGATATTGTCCATAGGAAGGGAAAAGATCATGTGGTGCCTGATATGCTTTCTAGGAGTGTACCGGTTTTAGCTGGGATTTCAGAACCCATAACTGATCCATGGATAGGGAAAATGATAGGAGAGGTGGAAAAGAAACCGTTGTCTTTTCCATCCTGGAGAGTGGAAGGGGGAAAGTTGTTCAAGTTTGTAAAGGCAAACCATGTAGTTGTTAATGATACCAATTGTGAGTGGAAAATAGTAGTACCCAAAAATGATAGGAAAAAGATTTTAGAAGAAAATCATGACCATCCGTTAGCAGGGCATATGGGGGTGAGAAAAACTTTTGGTAGGATTGGGGAAAAATATTACTGGCCAAAAATGAGGTCAGATATAACTAGATATGTGAAAAATTGTAAGATATGTCAAAGCGTGAAACCGATTAACGAGAAACCGGCTGGGTTGATGACGGAAAGGAAAGGGGTATCCAACCCGTGGGAGATGTTTTGTGTGGACTTGGTGGGTCCACTTCCTAAATCGAGTAGGGGTTTTGTTTATATTCTGACTGTCGTGGATTATTTCACTAAATTCCCTTTGTTGTTCCCCTTAAGGTCTGCAACGGCCAAATCTGTTTGTAAAGAGTTGGAAGACAATGTCTTTTTGTTGTTCGGCGTACCCAAATTCGTAATTTGTGATAACGGTCCCAAATTCAAAAGCAAAGAGTTGAAGTCTTTGTGTGATAGCTACGGTTCGACAATTAAATTTACAGCGCATTACCACCCCCAGGCTAATCCGGCGGAGAGGATTAATCAAATCATTAAAACCACACTTAGGGCTTATGTTTCAGATAACCATAGGGCTTGGGATACGCAGTTGGCGAAAGTGGCGTGCAGTATACGCACGGCCCAGCACGATGTGTTAGGTGTATCGCCGTACTACGCAAATTTTGGTCGAGGAATGGTGACTTTTGGAGGCGAATCCTTAATCATAACTCCGCAAGTTAGGGGCGAAAATACGGTCGATACAAGGGAACAGTTTAGAAAGCTTAGGGAAGAGATAGGGAAAAGATAAGAGTCGGCGACCAAAAAGGCGGCGAAAACATATAACCTTCGTAGGAGAGATGTACAGTATCTCCCGAACGAATTGGTTTGGCGACGAAATTTTACCCTGTCAGAAGCAGCGAATTACTATACTGCGAAACTAGCTCCTAAGTTTGTGGGCCCATTTCTAGTTAAGAAACGAGTATCACCATGGACATATACTTTGGTTGATGAGAAAGGTACGGATCGAGGTACCTGGAATGTTAAGGATTTGAAGCCTTACTGTGATGATCCTGGAAATTAGTCGCGTAGCGGATGAGCTGCGCTAAGAGATATTGAGAGCTTTCGGGCTCGATGATATATTTTACTCTCGCTGTGAGCGGTTGAGATTAAGTTGTTTTGTTTTTGGTAGTGTGTGTTTTCATCATTGTGTTGTTTTACCTATTTCACATCCTTTGTATTTTTTTTCTTACTTCGCTTTCTTTTATGAAAGCCAGTTTTCACTCCTCGGTAGGTAAGGGTGGGATTTGTTACGGTTAAATTCACCGCAACAAAAACCATTCTTAATATCTTTATTCGGACTATGTTCTTTTGATCATAGTCAAACTCTCGATATCTGTTTTCCCCTCCATCCCAACCAATCCCATTTTTCGACCCTCATTTGAGTCCGTCGTCCTCAGGGGTTTTTGAGAGTTACCCGGAGAGGATGACAAAGCAGGTACCCCCCCATTTGGATTTTGGATAGTCGTGCTGAGCCAGCGGACGGGCTGGAGACTCACACGAAATTATAACATTTATGAGCCGATCAAATAGTGCGAGACAGAGCTCTTAACCATGTAACGCAACAGTTGGAACAACCAGAGACATAAACACACACTTTACCTTCAAAAGGATTTTTAATATATCACAACACATTTTCATCATTTATTAGTATGGCTTAGAGCCCACCCTAAATTTAATAATTTTTACATTAATAAACATTGGCCGTAGAAAAAGAATGGAGTGCTAAACGCTCTACCCTTAATTCCCCCAAATCTGCGCAAAAGTCCACCGAACGTAGTTTTCGCGTTGTTAGTTTTGTTTGAGTATTTTCCTTCCTTCTTCATTTCTCGAAAATTGTTTTACAAGGGTTGGGTCATTTGGGATATGCTTCTTCTTCGACGCACTTTCAAAAACATTAATACATAGTAGAGTAACTGGGAGAATGCCCAGCATAATTATTTTCAGCTTTTTATTCTTTTTGCTTTCTTTTTCTTTTCTTAAAATTGTAGTTTTTGAAAAGTCTAAATCCGGCCATGGATTCGCCAAGTTTTGGGACAGTTCCAATAACTTGTGGAATCCATACAGTATGTGTGTGAGTGTGAGAGGTTCGTTGGAATTCGATCTCGGAGTGGCACCGTAGCTGAATTCCACGAAATTATGAGCGAGAGAGAGTGTATGTGTGAGTGGAAGTGGGGTCGAAGAAGACTAGAGGCTTATCATGACCAACCACTTTTTGGTTGACTACGAAAGCCGATACAAGTTAAGAATTTTGAGAAGCGAGAAAGAAATTAAGAAGTTTAAGAAGTTGAAAATAAAAGTTTAGTTTTTTTTTTTTTGATATTGAGAAAGTGCTATTTTTTTTTTGGTTAGCAGATTATTTTTTTGAAAGTGTGTGTGGAAAGAGGAATTTTGAGATTCGCCAGGACGGGGCGAAAGGGATAATTTGCAAGAGTAAAGAGAAGAAGAAAGGAAGAGTCCAGAAGGGGATTTTTAAAAAAAAGATAAGTAGAGTGATTTTTATTATTTCGTTTGTTAAAAAGTTGTGGTATATTTTAATTCGGTTGGCCTTTGTCTTCGTTTAGTTTTATCCCGATAATTTGCGGGACTCGCGACCCTCTATAGAGTAGTTTTCTTATTTTCCGTTTTCTTTCGGGACCGAGTGATAGCGGTCCATTCTTACGGTCTCTGTTATCTTATATTGCTATTTTGTCTTTTGCTTTGTTCCATATATATACATAACTTTTACTTTGATTTTTAAGATTGTTCAAAACAATCACCAATATTTCTTATTTAAAATTGTATTTATATTTTGTTTGAAAAAATTCAGAGTCTTAGCCCAGGCACTGCCAAGGTTTCTCTGATTTTTAAAAATAAAATTCTTAAATTCCCCATTAGGGAAATAAATCATTTTGTTTTCATTCAAATTACTTTGAAGAAAAATTTCAGTTCCGGTTTTGGTAAACAACCCATAATTAAAGTTTCCTGGCGCCCACCCTCAGCGTAAGTACGCCCCTGTACTTACCTACCTTCGATTTACCTTTTTTTATTACATCCATTTAGCATACATACCTTTTTTTCCATTCGAGCTTGCGTACATTGTTTTTTTATCAAGCACAAATTCTTATAACCCACGACCCAACTGACTAGCCGGTGAGCTGCATCATTGTTGCAGTTGTTGTTGCGATATTTTCTTTTGCCTGTCTTATCTCTCTCTCATCTTCTTTCGATTTTTGACATCTCGTCACAATCGAAATTTTCCTTCGCGGTGCCGGTTGCACATTTTGTTTATCTTATTCGTCTGTTGATAAAAGTTATAAATTGGACTCGAATAATCCCAAGTCGCGGTTTTTAAGTAAAACATTCGTCATCATAATCATCATAATCTTCCTAAAATTAATTCGCGAAATATTGCAACATCTTATCCGGCCAATGATTGCCTATGGGTGCCCTGTGTGGTTCAACGTTGCCCCATCTCAAATGGAAAAGATTCGGGTGTTTGAGAGGCAGTGTCTTAGACGCTGCCTTGGATTACACAGAACACCAGAGTCGGAGTACACACATTATTAACGGAAATCTACCACGTCAGCCGTAGGACTGTGGATCGGCGACTTCTTTACGATCGGGACGTCGGCTCAGGGAACGGAGCAGAGCGTCTGCGGTTCAGTAGAGCTGTGCCCCTTCGGGACAGAAAGGACTTAGTTAAGCAAGTCAAAAAATTCTGGTGGTTGGGTGACCACCGTGATATGGAAAGTTGACCATATTGTTGCTTTGGCCGACTTACATAGTTCTAAGGTAAGGATAAGTAGAGTAGGTAGAACAGTGACGGTGGCACAAAAAAAAAAAAAAAAAAAAAAAAAGTACATAAATAAATGTATTTGGATGTGGGTACTTGCGGTTGCGAATGTATATGTATGTATGTATATGAAAATATATACATGTGTATGGGCGTACGCGAGTGTGCATATGCGTATGCAAAAAAAAAAAAAATTGCTGGTGGCTGTTCTAGTTTTTAAGTTATTTTAAGTAGTTTTAATTAGATATAATGTAGCTTAAGTTAGTTTAATTTAGTTTTTATTAGTTTTATTAGGTAAAGGGTAGCTTTAAGTTTTACAAAAAATTAAAAAATGATATAGAAAATGAGTTTTTCTTAATAATTTTCTCGTTAGTTTTAAGTAATCATGAATTCTAATAATAAGTTATTTTTTGTCGAAAGACATTTTTTAAGTATAGTCATAGTTTAATTTAGAGCGCCCGCATGGGGCCAGTAAGTTAGTTAAGTTAATATGGTAAGCTAGTTGTTTAAGATTTTTGTCTAGCATTAAGATAGATATAAGGAAATGAAAAAATAAAAATGAATTAAAAATGAAAAAAAAAAAAAAAAATGATTTTGCACAAACATGCATTTTGTAACAAAGGGCTTTGCGTTTTGAGGATATTCCAAATGTCATAAAAAATTCAAACAGAACCCACGCAATCTCTGTATCTTGTGACCCTTCAAAATAAAACGTGAGAGCCGAACCTACTAATTTAGCCGGGCGAAAGAACAGATATAGATAAAGACCATATCAGATAAATGTTGTATTGTCATGCCTGATTAATTTGCACTATTGCCTGATATCCTTAGCATGGAAGATACCAATATGTTTACCAGCTAATGTTTCAAGATCGTACATGCAGTTTCCTACAACACGAAGGACACGAGCTTTCAGAAACTTGGGAAGTAATTTCGCATTTTTGCCTTGGGCAAAATTACTTTGGGTGAAATTCCTGTAGAAAACTTCCTGCCCTACCCTAAAAGACGTTGGCCTTGAACGCATATTGTAAGTAGCTTTTGATTTTTCGTGTGCCTTTTGTAAGTTTCTGGTCAACTTCTGACGTGCAAATACAATTTTTGCTTCCTGTGGTACTATAGTCAGTTCAGGATCAGGAAGTGCTTTTAAATTTCTCAAAATTTTATACGATGATCCATGATTAATCATACTTTGTCCAAACATTGCAAAATAAGGCTGACAACCAATTGAATTATGAGAATCTGACCTTAAAGCACAAGCTATGCTTGAAAGATGAGAATCCCAATTATCTTGTTCGCCCTGTACAAAAACTCTCAGTTTATTTAAAAGATTTCGATTCACCCTCTCCGATATGTTTGCCTGTGGGGAGTAAAAAGCTGTTCGGATATGTTGCACACCATAGTTGGCCAAAAACTTAGCAAACTCAAAAGAAATAAATTGTTTGCCGTTGTCTGAGTGGACGAATTCAGGTGTTCCAAATGCATGAAAAACATCAGCTTCCATAAATTTGATGATGTTGGCTGAAGTTGCTTTCGGAAGCGCTTTCAAGAAGGTATACTTGGAGAAATGATCAACAGCTATAAAAATGACAACGTTTCCGCTTTTTGTACGCGGATATGGGCCAAGAAGATCAATGTACAAACGTTGCATTGGTCGCTCAGATACGATCTGCTTCGTAATTGGAGGACGAAGAACCTTATTGGGGGCTTTCACGGTTTTGCATACCTCACACTGACTCACATAATCTCTAATTTCTGCCGCCATTTTGGGCCAATAATATTTTTCCAGAATTCTTATATAGGTTTTTGAAAAACCACTATGACACGACAGTTTAGAATCATGGGCCATTTCAATTACATTGTGAGTCAAAGTTTGAGGTATCCACAACCGCCACAAAGAATCTTCGTTTTCAAGTTCCTCACTCCTGAATCTAACTCTTTTGTATATATATTTGTCGGATACAACTAGATCCGGAAGTGAGGCTTGATTTTTTTCAATTTCATCTCTCCGTGACTGGTACTCAGCAGAATCGAACTCTGGCGAGTCAATGTCAATTTCTTCAGCTACAGTGTTGATACAAATCTCTTCCATATCCCCTCTTGAAAGAGCATCCGGCACAGTGTTAAGGGAACCCTTACGATATTCTATATTAAACCGGAAGCCTTGAAGCTCCAGACTCCATCTTGCGAGCCGACCAGTCAAATCTTTTAATGACATAAGCCATTTCAGACTAGAATGGTCCTTAATGACGCGAAAAGGCAAGCCTTCAACATAGGAACGGAATTTCCGAATGCTGAGCACTGCTGCCAGACATTCAAGCTCTGTCACCGTGGAATTTTTCTTGGCCTTGTTTAACTTTTTTGACATAAAAGCTATGGGTTTCTCATTGCCATCTGCATCCAATTGGAAGAGAACTCCTCCGACTCCTTCAGAGGACGCATCACACTGAATGGCGAACTCTTTTTTAAAATCCGCTTGAGTTAACACCGGAGCGGAAACTAGGGCTTCTTTCAATTTTTCAAACGCTTCCTTGGCTGCAGATGTCAATTCGAAACTCTTTCGCTTTCTAAGGCAATCGGTTAAAGGAGCTGAAAGATCTGAATAGTTCTTGATAAAACGCCTGTACCAACACGTCATACCAATAAATCTCCTCACTTGCCTAGCCGTTTTTGGAAGAGTGAAGTTTACCATCGCGTCTATCTTTTCAGGATTAGTTTTTAGCGTACCCTGACCGACGATGTATCCAAGAAACTTGATTTCTCGCATGCAGAACTTGGACTTATTGATGTTGATGGTTAAGTTTGCGCTGCGAAGGCAGGCTGCCACATCTGTCAATATTTTTATGTGCGTTTCAAAATCCAGTGTGCATATTAAAAGATCATCTAAATAAATGAAAACATGTTGTCTAAGTCGGGCTGGAATGACTCGGTCCATTAGACGACACATTCTCTGTGCGGCGTTACATAACCCGAACGGCATCATATTAAAATGATACAGCGGCCGTCCAGGTACAGCGAATGCCGTTTTTTGCTTTGACTCTTCATCTGACGGAATCTGCCAAAATGCATCTTTAAGATCTAGACCCGTTATGAAATGAGTGTCTTCTAATCTACTGATGATACCTTCAATATGCGACAGCGGATACGCATCATTAACAGTCTTGCTGTTAAGTTTTCGACTATCCAAACACAGACGTACTTTTCCTGGCTTCTTAACCATAACAATAGGAGAACACCAAGGTGAATTACTTTCCTCAATAACTCCAAGCTCTAACATGCGATCAAGCTCTTTGAAAACTTCCTCCTGCTTCACTGGCGAAAGAGGGCAGTGCTTTGATTTAATTGGTACTGCATCACCAGTATCGATGGTGTGTGTTTCCACATGCGTTCTACCAAGACCTAAATCAGCGAAATTTGGAAAACGACTTTTCACCGAATCTAGCTTGATTTGCTGAATTGAAGTTAATTTGATGAATTCAGACTTTTCAGAATCTTCTTCTTCAAACACATCATTACTGTCAATTTGGCTCACTTGAGGAGTCAGGTGAAATTCGTTCCAGAAGTTCATACCCAAATAAACCTTTTGCGTCAAGTTAGGAATTACATAGAAAGTAATGGTCTTCGTTACATCATCAAGTGAAGTTGGGATATTACAATATCCGACAATATCATGTGATTTACCATCAGCTGTTTTGACGAAATTTTTGTATGGTAACATTTGAATACCATTTCTTTCTATGAATTCGTAACTTGCCGCTCCCAAAACAGAAATAGATGCGCCACTGTCCAACAAACCAGAAACAAGTTCATCTTACAGTTTCAACTGCGCGTACATTCTACCGTCTGTTTTGGAAGTTAAGATCGTTTCGAGTATGCACCTCTGGAACTCCTTTCGCTTCTGATATCTTTCCCTACACTTTTGTACCTGAGCACTTACAATAGGCTTGCCAAAGATTTCGGAACGCCTCCTGTAATAGTCTTTTTTTCTCTCGTGAAGAGATTTCAAAGAAAATACTTTTACAGGATGACTTTCCGAAATAGGAATTTCTCTTTGCAGAATTCTGAGAGGACCATCAGACATTGAAACTTTACCGACATCATCATTTGAACAATCTTTAGACACTACAACCAAACTCGGACTACTATGAGAACATTGATCACTCCCCATCTCAGCTCTGTCTTCTAATTCTGTTTTCTCTGGTCGGAGTAGCTGCCTTGGAATCGATTCTCTCCGACTGTTTTGTCGATCCCTTGACGGTTTATCTGGTGTTTTTGGCATTCTGGGGTACTCACGCCTTTTTCGCCACAGAGAAAACAGAATAGCTTTCTTCCGTGTGACGGACACTGAAAGAAAGAATGACCAATTTTGTCACAGTTCCAACACAAAAGAGAAGAAGATGGTTGACGATAACCACCAGACCTGCTGAATGCTGCAACTTCTTCTGTTATGTCATCTTGCTCAATCTTTTCCTCCAAATGGATTTCATGAACGGTTCTTTGAGCAGTGCGTCTAGCTAAGAAACGTTCGGTTTCTCTCGCTTTAGATTTTAGTTGATCCAAGCTCGTAACACTCGCTGCTAACAACACTTCACCGATCTTTTCACGAGCGTTGCTTTTGATGATTTCAATCAGCTTCATTGAATCGAAAGGTTCATTTAAACGGTCACTCAGACCAACGACTGAGTTGAAGAAATCATCAAAAGATTCCTTAAATCCTTGCTTACGAGTGAGCAGGCGCATAAAGACGTCGACATCATAATTTGGTTCAAGCTAGCAGTGGGATTTTTGCACAAAAAAGACCAATACCAATCGTTGACTTTTCCTCCCAATAACGAATGGAAATTGGTACAAATTTGCACATCACTGTAGTTTGACGAAGCTTGCAACCTTTCAACCTTGAAGAGAAAATCGAAAATGTTGTCACTACCGTCATACTTTATGTTCCACCTGTCCAAACGGCATGATTCAGGCGCATACAATGAACCTCGTGAACCAGAAGGTACACCGTGTGCCGTGTTCGGAATAGGTGGAAACATATTTGTTGGCAAATAATTCACTGCTTCTCTAGCACTTTGCGGATTAAGGGGCTGCCCAAGTTCAGAAAAATGCTGCTCGGAACGAGGGTTACTCAGGCTATCAATTTTACCTCTAACCTCACTCATGAATTGTTCCATTTGTTGGAAAAGACGGACTTGGTTTACCATTATTAATTTATCTATTCGAGTGGCCAAGTCATCTTCACTCTCTGTCGCAACACCAGCCGGACCTGCTGGCAAAATTTCCTCTACACCATTGACCGAATGGTCGGACTGGTCATTATGGGTTGACATGATGTCTACCGAATGTTCAAATTCAGAGTCGAGAGAGTCTTCAAAACTAAGACGATTCACCGTCTGGTGGAATCTCTCAGAACTCTGCAAAAAGGTTCCTTCGTTTAAGGACCTCGAAACAGAGCGAGTAAAATACCGATGCTTAGGAGGATTATAACTCATAAGCTTTCACCAAGCAGAATGAACCACGGCCACACAAAAAAAATCAGAACAAAAAAATAACAACTATTTGACAGGTCTTCACCAAAAATTGCAAGTGAAGCAAACGAGAAACAAGGGAAAGCAAAGGAAACAATCGAGAAACTACAAAAATTAAAAAAAAATATAAAAAAAACTATCTCTAAACTAAGCTCTAAGCTAATATAAAAAAAATTAAATGTATGAAAACGATAATTAAATGAAAGCGTGATGAGGTGATTTAATGAGATGAAAATGAAAGATGATTGAATTAAATGAAATGATAATGAAAATGATAAAATGTATAAAAACGATAATTAAATGAAAGTGATGAGGTGATTTAATGAAATGAAAAATAATAGATGATTGGATTAAATGAAATGATAATGAAAATAAAATGAATCTATCACTAATTAAACCTATGTAAAACAAAACCTTAAACTAACTCACTACCTTACTATTAAAAAAATAGTTTACAAACCAAATTTTAAGAAAATTATCTTTTACAAATTAATAAAAAAAAAACTTACAATCTACACCTTACTCTAATCTATCCAACTCTGTTACTACTCACTAACTAAAAAAAACTAAAGTTACAAATACTAAATTTAAAATGAAAATTACTTAATGAACAATGATGAATGCTAAATGACTGAATATTGGATGAATAATGAATTAAAAGAAAAAAATAATAAAAATAATATAGTGCATATATACAAAAAAATGTCAACAAAATATTTGTTTACGGTGAAATACTCTTCAACTTCACCAACATAACAACTCAATAAAAAAAAATCAAAATATTAATGAACCCTCTTTATTTAATAAAAAAAATACTATATATCATAATGGATCTGGATGAGAATCACCTACTCTGGAAAGAAGATGAAATATTGAAAACGAAAGATGGCAAAGTTCTACGAGCCGAGATAGAAGAAAAAAAATGAAATAAACTACGTTAACTATTTAAACTACTCTACGAAAAAAAAATGCTATCTTTTCTAGGGCGATTTGCAACCAAAACTTGATTACAAATCGACTCTAGAAAATTCGCTTATGTATATGGAAGGTGCACTTGAAAACTCAACATGAATCATCTGTGGCTCTTCCATCATTATTTTTATTTATATGATGTCTTCGCAAATCTGGGCATTAATGCCAGCATATAATCTGCCAGCTTTATGACTCAGACTGCTACACACCATGTATGTGTATTTTAGAACTGACCTACCTCATCGCAAACGCAGTACCAAGGTCATGCCTCGGATACTGGGACTTATGAGGAAAGTCAGCTCCTCAAAATCAAAAACAAAGTAAAAAAAATTAAAGTTAAAAGAAATAAAAAAAAAAAGAAAACCAAAAGCTAAAATTAAAATGTATCAATAAGAAAAAGCAAAAAAAACTAAAATGAAAATTTACAACTGAAAAATTACTAAAAAAAAAATCTAAATCAAATGAAAACAAAACAAACTACCTATCTCGACCCTTACAGATTTGCTACTTTGCAGTAGCGAAACCTCACGTTGCGGGCGCCATTGTTGCGGGTTCCTTTCTTGCCGTCGGGGTCAGTGCTGGCATGCTTGACCGGCCTACTGATCGTCGGAGGACGTAGGTACTTGACCCCTATCGGAACCGCGCATACAAAATCATGCCAGTCTTTGCGTCATGGTGTTAAGGACGCGCGAGAAATTTGCCTCTACTCACCCAACCATGGTTGCCGTACTCGCCTTGACAACCCCTTACCTTGCCATCTTCCGCTTCCTCTATCCCATCTTAAACCCTTTCCATTTTAATGATCCTCATCCATAATCCTAACTTTAAATTAAACCATTTTGTTATTTACTTTTTTAGGCTCAACTAACATTGGTTATTTTATTAAACATTTTATTGACAAAACTACTCGTCATAAAAATCATAAAAACTTTAATTGGATCTTTATAATATATTTACAAAAAAAATTACAAGTTACGATATTTATCAAAGAGAAAAGTTAAATAGGTACTTTTTTATTAAATGTGTATGCGTATACTTTTCTATATTTAATTTTTCTATTTGGATTGCAATTCACTTGATATTAATGATTCTTATTTATCAAAATCCCCGACCCCAGAATTACACAGTATAAGAAATAATATTTAAATTTTATTTTATTTAACAGATACAGGCAATATTAAAGTAAACTCACCAAACAAACGGAGTATCTTAGTCAGGAACGTCGATGTTGTGGCCACAGCATATACGCCTGTTAATTTCTTAATTTGTACCTGCTTCAATTGATCTTTTAAATATTGCAAGATATTATTTAAATACGTATGTAAGTACTTTTGGTCTTCTTAAAATTTCCCGAAAGTGTTAAAATATTATTGCAAAAACCACATAAAAAAAAATATATGCATAAATACACATATAACGTACACTGTACTTTACAATTTAAATTATTTAGAGTTAGTTGCAGTCTTGAATATTTTTAAAATAGTTAATTTAAAATCGAAAATTTTACTCTAAAAAAAAAAACAATTTCTCAATCAGCCACCAGAATTTGAACCTAGAACTCCTAGGCCAGCAGCCAATGCTCTACCGTCGCACTACAGGATCTTATAAATTTCGGTGATCGTTTGTTGCAGTTATCTTATGATATGTGAGCGGTGAATTTAAAATTTATTTAAAATAGTTTTTTTTCGTTTCCGCTAGCCACTTTTTACAATTTTCCATCAGGATTCGATGCGGGTAGTAAATATACACTTAAAAAAAATCGACCTTCACTCTATGGAGGTCGTGTACTTCAATTTTTGAAGAAATGTAGCTACAAAAAATAAATTATATGTTAAACGGCTATATAGGTATATAACGTAACTTATCTTGTAACCTTGAAAACTAATTTTTTTTTTTTTTTTACAATTAACTTAATGATTTGTCCTCCAATTGCTTCTATTTGTTGGTAATTTATATCCCAAATATAAACTTTTTCTCTACCAATATTTGACTTCAAATAATTTTTTTTTTGGTACACTTTAACTACTATATGGTTCAGTCGGGTTAAATGTCTTGAAAAACGAGTTTTTAAAAAAAATTTCTCGTTTAGTTTTAAGTAATTTTGAATTTTAATTTAATTTAGTTGTTACGCCCAAATGCATTTTTAATATACAGGGTGAGTCATGAGCAATGCGACAAAATGCTAGGGCGTGTAGGTTGCGTTGAGACAAGAAAAAAATCGTATGGGAGGGGGGGTCTATTCCCCTCCGTTTAGCCGGGAGGGGCAATTTTCCAAAAAACTGACTTAAAATGGGAAAAAAATTATTTTAAATCAACGGCTTCATTCACAATGCTGTGCGATACGTTTTTGAAAAGCCAATAACTTTTTCTTTCATTCTGTGTTTAAATAAATCTATTCTAAGAAATAGTTTTTGAAATATTAATTTTCAAAGTCAAAATTTTGAAAAAAAAATTGAAAAAAAAATTCAAATTCGTTTTTTTCAAAATTTTACGTAATTAAGTGCTAATTTTAATTTCAAAATTCAATGCTGTTATTAATTTTAAGTCTAAATAAGAAAACCGGATGCAAAAATTTTATGTCGTTCTCAAGAAATTAAAAAAAAAACAAAACCACCTTTTTCTAAGAAAAACATTTATTTTTATTGTAACGAAGCAATTTAAGAAGCATTAATCTTAGTTTTTTTAGTTTTTTTTATTCCTTTTATTTTTACTATGTTTTTTATTGGAAGTACTTATAAAAAATTCTCGATATGATCTCCATTGTTTAGAAGGCATAAATTACATCTCCTTGTAATGGCTTCACATAAGTTTATGCTTGACAAATTTTCCTGCAATTTGACTCCAGCGACTTCAATTCGTTCCTTCAGTTGTTCCAATGATACTATTTCCACTTCGTAAACATAATTCTTCATAAATCCCCATGCATAGAAATCTAGGGGAGTTAAATCTGGTGACCTAGGCGGCCATTCCGTGGGGCCCCTTCTTCCGATCCAACGGTCACTAAAATGATCATCCAGCCAGTTTCTCACCTGTAAGCTGTAGTGTGCTGGAGCACCATCTTGTTGGTAGATTAAAGTATCTGCTATAACCAATGGAACGCAATGCGGAATGAAATGCGGTTTTATTGTCCCTATTGTCCCCATAACAGGTAGAACCCGCATGGGCTGCGGGCAGGCCAAGGCAAAAATATTGACAGGTCAGTTTTCAGAAGTTATCAATGAAAATAATATTCATCATCATCGGCTCGACAACCGGGGTCCGGTCCTGGCCTCCTTCAACAAGTCTCTGCACCTATCCCGGTCTCGAGCCGACGCCATCCAGTTGCGCACCCCAAGGCTCCGGGCGTCCTGGTCTACGCCATCTCTCCAGCGCAAGCATGGTCTACCACGCTGTCGTCTGCCATAGAATGTACCACAAAGAACTTTCCGAGCAGGTTCCTCTTCGCTCATGCGAGCTAGGTGCCCTGCCCACCGAAGTCTACCGAGCCTAATTTTTGTCACTATATCTGCTTCAAGGTAGATTGCGTACAATTCATGATTGTACCGTCTCCGGAATCGTCCTTCCTCACATATGGGGCCAACAATTCTCCTTAAGACTTTTCTCTCGAACGCGGCTAAGAGGTCAGAGTGCCTTTTGCTAAGCACCCAAGTCTCGGATCCATATGTGAGAACTGGCAGAACCATGGTCCTGTACAGCAGTAGTTTTGAAGTTATGGTGAGATTTCTGGATTTGAAGAGCTTTGACAGACTGTAGTAGGCTCTGTTGGATTATAATATTAATCCAGGGTTATTCCAATACTATTTAATTTTATTACGTTCTCATAAAACTCCAATTAAAAAAAAAGTAAAAAAACTAAGATTAATGCTAAATAAATAAATAAATTGCTTCGTTACAATAAAAATAAATGTTTTTCTTAGAAAAAGGTGGTTTTGGTTTTTTTTTAATTTCTTGAGAACGACATAAAATTTTTGCATCCGGTTTTCTTATTTAGACTTAAAATTAATAACAGCATTGAATTTTGAAATTAAAATTAGCACTTAATTACGTAAAATTTTGAAAAAAACGAATTTGAATTTTTTTTTTTAATTTTTTTTTTTCAAAATTTTGACTTTGAAAATTAATATTTCAAAAACTATTTCTTAGAATAGATTTATTTAAACACAGAATGAAAGAAAAAGTTATTGGCTTTTCAAAAACGTACCGCACAGCATTGTGAATGAAGCCGTTGATTTTAAATAATTTTTTTCCCATTTTAAGTCAGTTTTTTCGAAAATTGCTCCTCCCGGCTAAACGGAGGGGAATAGACCCCCCCTCCCATACGATTTTTTTCTTGTCTCAACGCAACCTACACGCCCTAGCATTTTGTCGCATTGCTCATGACTCACCCTGTATAGTTATAGTATAATTTAGAGCGCCCGTATGGGGCCAGTAAGTTAGTTAAGTTATTCTGTAAGCTAGTTTTTAAGGTTTTTGTCTAGCATTTAAGTAGTTATAAGTTGAATTAAAAATAAAAATTGAATTAAAATTGAAAAAAAAAAAAAAAAAAAAAATGGTTCAGTCGATCAGTCGTTCAGCAACCGTGGAAGAGTGCAGATCGTTGGCGGCTTTCACAGTGTAAATTTCAACTAGAGACGCGAGTGTGTTAAGTAGTTAATTCAACCTACCATATTCAAGTGGCAAGTTAGCCTAGGTGGTAGAGTGGCAGACGTTCAGCGTTCATCAGTCGTTCAGCAACCGTGAAAGAGTGCAGATCGTTGGCGGCTTTCACAGTGTAAATTTCAACTAGATACGCGAGTGTGTTAAGTAGATAGTTTAACCTACCATTTTCAAGTGGCAAGTTAGCCTAGGCGGTAGAGTGGCAGACGACGGATCTGAACGGCGTGGGTTCGAGCCCCATTGTGGTCCTGGTTTTTTTTTAAACAATTTCTGGGAAAAGGTTAATAGAAACCGAGAGCACCTAGAAAGAGAGATGGGAAAACCAACGGGGAAATCGAAAGATGGTCCCCCAACAACAAGGAAGGCAGTTGGAGCATCAGGTGATGTGTCATCCGACAGCTAAATAGCGGGGCCATCAGGCCAAGCAACAACAAGGGCAACTGCAGCTCAGCAGTCCAAAGCTCAAAGAGCAACAACAACGATAGAAGCTGGACCATCTATGTCCAAGAAAGCAGCAGCAACAACAACAACAACGACAACGACAACAACATCGTCATCGGCACATGCCGAGGTCGGAACCAGCAGCATGGCAACTGCAAAAACGTCGAGCCCTATTAAAGGGAAAAACACAGGACCGGCATGTTTTGAAGAACCGGACCCACTGAAGAGAAGGCGCTATATAAGATATAAGCCAAATCTGATTGTTAAGAAGAAAACAGCAGATGTTGTAGCAGCCCAGCTAATAGGAGGGCTTGGGCGTTCAGCCAAGTCTTCGGCTCAGGCCAAAATACAGAGGCAGCTGGATAGCTCCTCCAACGACGATGACGACAACAACGGAAACAACGACAAGAACGTAGAAGGCGACGATGAAGCTGAGGCGGATGACATGCCCGTCAAAGAGGCTGACGGAGCGATCGCCGCCGTCAATCTAAACGATCAGGACGCCATTCTAACAGGCGAAGAAAACGCCGCTGACGCAGATGCTGATGACATCTCCTACATGTCAGTGGAAGGAGAAGGACGTTACGTCAGTTGCGAGATAGTCGAGCTGTCCGACCAAGAAGAGGACCAGCAGATTGAGGCTTTGACGGAGCAGATCGCTTCTCTCATAGAGCTAGTTGAAGCGCTCAAAAAGAAGCACGAGGCAAGACGGGAGAAGGAGCGCATAGCTGCTCTTGAACAGCGCACCCGCCAACAAGCGTTCCAAGAGCAAGCTACGCAACAACAACAGCCTCCTCAAGAACAACAACCACTCCCAGACCAGCAGCAGCCACAGAAGCAGCAATCAAGGAAGCAGCCACAACAGCTTCACAAACAGCAACCGCCTCGGCAACCACAGCATCAGCCTCAGCAGCCACAGGCAAAACAACAACAACAACCACAACCACAACAACAACGACAACAGACACAGAAGCAGCAACAGCAGCAGAAACAACCACAACAGCAACAACCTCAGCAGTCACAACAGCAGCAGACTCAACAGCAGCCGACGCAACAACAGCAGAGACAACAGCAGCAGTCACAACAGCAGCAACAACAGCAACAGCCACAAGCAAAGAAAGGTAAGGTGCCACCTATTAATACTTTTAAAATGGAAATTAAAGAGACCATAGAGATATGTAGGTCGGTCGTAATCAACAATTTTATAATTAAGCGGCTAAACGCAGACAGGCATTCTATTCAGTGCTCTTCTTTAGAGCACTACAGAAAAGTTAAAGACCTTCTGTCTCAAACTAAAACTGAGTATTATAGTTTCACCCCAAAGGAAGACAAGCTTCAAACAGTCCTCCTGAAGGGTATCGAATCCTCTACGGATCCGCAGGCACTCTTAGCTGAGCTTCGTCAAGTGGCGACGATCTCGATTTTATCGGGGTAAGACCGTTTACCACGGTCAAAGCCAGACGGGAGAAACGGAAGTTACCTTTCTTCCTAGTTCAACTCTCGCCCCAAAGCAAATTGAGTGGTCTAAGGAATATAACAGTCCTGGATTACCAAGTTGTACGATGGGAAAAATTAAACAAGCAGAAAGACATGCTTCAATGCATGAACTGCCAAGGGTTTGGACACATTGCAGTTAACTGTGGTATGGACCCAGTCTGCGTTAAATGTGGAGATACCCACAAAACAGGGGAGTGTAAACTCGGGCAAGATAGGGTCACAGATATGACCCAGTTAAAATGTGCGCTCTGCCGAGGCTTCGGGCACCCCGCAAACTATCGGGGATGTCCGAAGTTTCAGGAGATAAGGCAAAACAAAGCCCAAAAGAAAACAGTTGAGGTGAGACGCCCTGAAGTACGCCAGACAACAACTTCCGTCAATCCCGCAATTTCTTACGCCCAAATGGCGTCTGGAAAGGGAAAAACGGTACAGCCTCAACCACAGGTAGCCAAACAGGTCCAAGTACCTAAGGCTCCTGTGCCAGAGGCAGATCTGATGCAGGTGTTGCTGACCATTCATGGTTAGTTAACCGACGTGCAACAACAGATCAGGGAGCAGGCGGCTAGGGTGGATTACCTCTACTCTATTCTGCCGGCAACACGAAATGGTTAAAGGCGCGCTGCCTGAGCGACCCTTTAAGATCCTAGCTGTGAATGTAAATTCGCTGATTAGGACCGAACGTAGAGCAAACCTCTTTCATTTGCTGCAAGACCAAAGTCCTGATGTGTTTATGGCTAGCGAAACTAAGCTAAACCAGAAACACAAACTGACTAATAAAAATTACAATATCGTAAGAAGGGATCGGCCCAACTCCTCTCAAGGGGGTGGGGTCGCAATCTTCATACGAAAGGGCATTAAACATAAAGTTATATATAATAGTGAAGTGCGAAGATTCGGGTTGCTAGAAGCCTGCATCGTTTGCATTCCTCTCCAGCAAAGGAAAAGAATGTACGCAATCGCGGTGTACGCACCTGACGCACCTCAGCAAGCTAATTTTATCGCAGAGCTCGAAAAACTTTTCGAATGCTTAAGACTGAACTTGGATGAGAATTATTATCTCATGGCAGGGGACTTAAACGCCAAACATGTAGTTTGGGGAAACCAAATACAAAATCCTAGAGGGAACCATCTTTTTAATTGGATGGGTCGATACAATGTTGAGTGTAGGATCGACCTTCTGGCTACAGATAGACCGTCATTTCCGAGAAGTGGTAGTTTTCTGGATCTTTTACTGCTTGACTCACGACTAGTTATAACTGACGCAACAAATCAACAGACAAAAAACTGTTTACGAACGATTGAATACGACAGTGATCACTGCGGACTTGCCACCGTAATACAGCTTCCGAGCGAACTTGTGGAGTTGGATGAGTATGTGCCTGTGCACTCTTACAATTTCAGTAAGACGCGCTGGCCACGCTTTTCCAACGCCTTGGCAAGAAAAATACGTTCCGATGACATTTCTCCACCAAATGACAGAAACCTGACGAACCTCGAGATCGACGGGTTCCTGACTCAAATGGATACGACTATAAAACGAACAATGGACAAAACAATCCCAAAATATAAGGAACAAGACCCTACTGGTTTATACAAGAACGCGACAATCGACGCACTACACCGACGTGTAGTGCTGACTGCTGACTAGATTGAAACTTCTGTACAGACGTTTCACGGACACACGTGATCTGGAGATAAGGACATTGAAGTCGTCGATCAAAAACATTAACGTTCTGATTAGACAAAACTATAGATTATCTATTAATTTATATTGGGATAACAGAATTCGGGCTGTTAATTCTAGCGACCCTAGTATGTTTCCCCAAATAAATAAGATATTTAGAAGAAATGATCAAAACGATCTTCCATGTCTTAAACTCCAGAGGACAACAGATAACGAAGACGTACTAACGATTGCGGGAATTGATCCGGAGGGTGCCGTTTTCGATGATAATTATTATATGATAGAAGATCCTCAGGAAAAGGTAGAAGCTGTAGGGGCTGCTTTTCAGCAAGTGTATAAGGTGAATGCTAGCATTCGTCCGAATCATGACCTGGAGAACAGAGCCTTACTGCACAACTTCTACCTTGGAAATAACATAACGCAATTTCGATCTGAGAATACTGGTTTCACCGGGTTCAATGACGAAAACTTGGCAAACGCCACCATCGCCGAGCGAAATGGACCCAGTTCATTGTTAATTTCGAAGGTAGAACTTCAGTTAATTTTTCAAACATTAAAGAAAAAGAAATCTGCGGGGGTCGATGGTATACCCAACATTGTGTTACGACATCTCCCTGAGGAAGCCATAGACATTTATACCACACTGTTTAACAACGCATTGAATAATGCATATTATCCAGTGAGTTGGAAGACAGCTGTGGTCCATCCTCTCCCCAAAAAGGGAAAGGACAGCTCCAATCCGGCAAATCTTCGGTCGATAAGTCTTCTTCCAAGTATCAGTAAGGTATTCGAAAAGATTCTCAATAGAGCTCTGTTCAAGTTGGCTGAGGACAAGAATATTATTCCAGACAATCAGTTTGGCTTTAAGGCGGGACATGACACTATTCATGCCGCGTCTAAGTCAGTTTCTGATGTTCAATGGAACAAAGCGAAAAATCAATGCACGGGTGCCGTTCTTGTTGATTTAGAGAAGGCTTTCGACACCGTATGGTTAGAGGGTCTTTATCTGAAATTAACTAGATTTGGCGTAAGTAAACCACTGTTATATATGCTTCATGACATGCTCAATGGTAGAAAGTTTGTTGTCAAAAGTGGCAATGTAACTTCCGCCACAACTTTTGATATTAAAAACGGTCTACAGCAAGGAGCTGTGAACTCGCCGATTCTTTTTAGTATTTACACCAGCGATCTGATAGGTAGTCTCACTCATGCGATTGCGTATGCCGATGACCTTGTAGCGTACAGGACGGGTCCAAAAGTTGAAGTCATCAGAATTCTCTTGCAGCGTGACTTCGACAAGATTCAGCGATATTGTGATGACTGGAAGTTAAAAATTAACTTTCAGAAATCAGAAACTATCCTGTTTAGAACCCCTTTGTCTAAGGCTTCTAGGGATACAAGAAAGAACTGGAGAAATCTAGTGATCGTTGGACCAAGTGGACATCAACTTGCGAGTAAAGATGTAGTAAAGTACCTTGGTATCTGGCTAGATCAGTATCTATATTTCAATCGACATATAGATGCTGCTCTGGCCAGAGCTAGGGGAGCGTTTGCTCTGACAAGACGGTTGTTTTATAGCAGCCGCCTTGAAAACAGGGTGAAGGTGATTTGCTACATGGCCCTCATCCGGCCGATGATTGCCTATGGGTGCCCTGTGTGGTTTAACGTTGCCCCATCTCAAATGGAAAAGATTCGGGTGTTTGAGAGGCAGTGTCTTAGGACCTGTCTTGGATTACACAGAACACCAGAGTCGGAGTACAAACATTATTATGCCAACGAGGTCTTATACAACGGGGCCAATATAAACAGGATAGATAACTTTTTAATTAAGCTGATTCGGGGTCACATTGCAAGAGCGATGACCTCAGCCAATGGACTTATTTTCGGGGCTTACTACCCCAATGAAGAATATAGTGAGAGCGTTTGTCTTAACGGTTTCATCCCGCCCGAGACATTCCTCTATTTAGACAGTCGGGGGCTGATACAGGATAGATTGGCGGTTCCGTTAATCTACCACGTCGGCCGTAGAACTGTGGATCGGCGAATCCTGTATGGTCGAGACGTCGGCTCTGGGAACGGAGCAGAGCGTCTGCGGTTCAGTAGAGCTGTGCCCCTTCGGGACAAAAAGGACTTCGATAAGCAAGTTAAAAAATACTGGTGGTTGGGTGACCACCTTGATATTGATGGTTAGTCAAAGTTGTTGCCTTGGCCGATCTACATATTTCTAAGGTAGATTAAGTAGGATAGTGACGGTGGCACCAAAAAAAAGATACAAAATCCAAAAAAGTTGTTTGTTTGTTTGTGGATATGTGCGTGAGCGCATACATATGCATATGTCTAAATATATGCATATGTATGCGCGTGTGTGCATGTGCATAGGCTGATTGCAAAAAAAAAAAAAAAAAAAAAAAAAAAAAAAGCTGCTGGTGGCTGTTCTAGTTTTAAGTTATTTTAAGTATTTTAAGTAGTTTGAAGTTGTTTACGTATATTTACGTATATTTTAGTTTTATTTGGGTTAATTTAGTTTTATTTAGGTAAAGGGTTAGTTTTAAGTTTTTTATATAAAATAAATGTTATAGGAAAACGAGTTTTTCAAAATTTTCTCGTTTAGTTTTAAGTAATATTGAATTTTAATTTAAGTTAGTTTTTACGCCGAAAGGCATTTTTAATATATAGTTATAGTATAATTTAGAGCGCCCGTATGGAGCCAGTAAGTTAGTTAAGTTAATATGTAAGCTAGTTGTTTAAGATTTTTTGTCTAGCATTAAGATAGATATAAAAAAATGGAAAAATAAAAAATGAATTAAAAAAAAAAAAAAAAAAAAAAAAAAAAAAAAAAAAAGAGTGGCAGACGAAGGATCTGAACGGCGTGGGTTCGAGCCCCACTGTGGTCCGGGCTTTTTTTTAAATAATTTCTGGGAGAAGGTGACCAGAAATAGAGAGGAACTAGAAAGAGAGATGGGAAAAGCAACGGGGACATCGAAAGATGGTCCCCCAACAACAAGGAAGGCAGTTGGAGCATCAGGTGATGTGTCATCCGACAGCCAAATTGCGGGGCCATCAGGCCAAGCTCAAAGAGCAACTGCAGCCCAAAGAGCAACAACAACAGCAGCAGCAGCAGCACGACCAGTAAAGCCCAAAGTGGCAACAACAACAGCAACGACAACTACAACAACATCGTCATCGGCACGTGCCGAGGTCAGAACAAGCAGCATGGCAACTGCAAAAACATCAAGCCCTATTAAAGGGAAAAGTCCAGGAGCGGCATGTGTCGAAGAACCAGACCCACTGAAGAGAAGGCGCTATATCAGATATAAGCCAAATCTGGTTGTTAAGAAGCGCACCTCAGATATAGAGGCAGCGCAGAAAATAGGAGGGCGCGGACGCTCAGCCAAGGCCTCGGCCCAGGCCAAAATACAGAGGCAGCTGGATAGCTCCTCCAACGACGATGACGACAACGAAAACAACGACAAAAACGTAGAAGGCGACGATGAAGCTGAGGCGGATGACAGGCACGTCGAAGAGGCTGACGGAGCGATCGCCGCCGTCAATCCAAATGATAAGGACGCCAGTCTAACCGGCGAAGAAAACGCCGCTGACGATAATGCTGATGACATCGCCTACATGTCTGTGGAAGGAGAAGGACATTACGTCAGTGGCGAGGTAGTTGAGCTGTCCGACGAAGAAGAGGACCAGCAAATCGAGGCTTTAACAGAGCAGATCTCTTCGCTCATAGAGCTTGTTGAAGCGCTCAAGAAGAAGCAGGAGGCAAGACGGCAGAAGAAGCGCATAGTTGCTCTTGAGCAGCGCACCCGCCAACAAGCGCTCCAAGAGCAAGCTTTGCTACAACAGCAGCCTCCTCAGGAACAAAAACCACTCCCAGACCAGCAGCAGCCTCAGAAGCAGTAGTCAAAGAAGCAGCCACAGAAACAGCTTCAAAAGCCACAACAACCGTCTCAGCAACCACAGCATCAGCCTCAGCAACAGCAAGCAAAACAAAATCAACAACAACAACCACAACAGCAACGACAACAGACACAGAAGCAGCAACAGCAGCAGAAACAACAGCAACAACCGCAACAGCAACAACCACAGCAGTCACAACAGCAGCAGACCCAACAGCAGCCGATGCAACAGCAGCAGAGACAACAGCAGCAGTCACAACAACAGCAACAACAGCAACAGCCACAAGCAAAGAAAGGTAAGGTGCCACCTATTAATACTTATAAAATGCATTTAAAAGACACAATTGAAATATGTAGGTCGGTCATAGGCAACAATTTCATAATTAAGCGGCTTAACGCAGACAGGCATTCCATTCAGTGCTCATCTTAAGAGCACTACAAAAAAGTGAAAGACCTTCTGTCCTAAACTAGAACAGAATACTATAGTTTCACCCCGAAGGAAGACAAGCTTCAAACAGTCCTCCTGAAGGGTATCGAATCCTCTACGGATCCGCAGGCGCTCTTAGCTGAGCTCCGTCAAGTGGCGAGTGACGATCTCGAGTTTATCGGGGTCAGACCGTTCACCACAGTCAAAGCCAGACGGGAGAAACGGAATTTACCATTTTTCCTAGTTCAACTCTCGCCCCAAAACAAATTGAGTGGTCTAAGGAATATAACAGTCCTGGATTACCAAGTTGTACGATGGGAAAAACTAAATAAGCAGAAAGACATGCTTCAATGCATGAACTGCCAAGGGTTCGGACACGTTGCAGTTAACTGTGGTATGGACCCAATCTGTGTTAAATGTGGAGATACCCACAAAACAGTGGAGTGTAAACTCGGGCAAGATAGGGTCACAGATATGACCCAGTTAAAATAAGCGCTCTGCCGAGGCTCCGGGCACCCCGCAAACTATCGGGGATGTCCGAAGTTTCAGGAGATAAGGCAAAACAAAGCCCAAAAGAAAACAGTTGAGGTGAGACGCCCTGAAGTACGCCAGAAAAAAATTTCCGTCAATCCCGCAATTTCTTACGCCCAAATCGCGTCTGGAAGGGGAAACACGGTACAGCCTCAACCACAGGTAGCCAAACAGGTCCAAGTGCCTACGGCTCCTGTGCCAGAGGCAGATCTGATGCAGGTGTTGCTGACCATTCATGGTCAGTTAACCGACGTGCAAAAACAGATCAGGGAGCAGGCGGCTAGGGTGGATTACCTCTACTCTATTCTGCCGGCAACGCGAAATGGTTAAAGGCGCGCTGCCTGAGCGACCCTTTAAGATCCTAGCTGTGAATGTAAATTCACTGATTAGGACCGAACGTAGAGCAAATCTCTTTCATTTGCTGCAAGACCAAAGTCCTGACGTGTTTATGGCTAGCGAAACTAAGCTTACCCAGAAACACAAATTGACTAATAATAATTACAATATCGTGCGAAGGGATCAGCCTAACTCCTCTCAAGGGGGTGGGGTCGCAATCTTCATACGAAAGGGCATTAAATATAAGGTTATATATAATAGTGAAGTGCGAAGATTTGGGCAGCTAGAAGCCTGCATCATTTGCATTCCGCTCCTTCAGGGGAAAAGAATGTACGTGATCGCGGCGTACGCACCCGAAGCACCTCAGCCTGCTAATTTTATCGCAGAACTCGAAAAACTTTTCGAATGCTTAAGACTGCACTTGGATGAAAATTATTATCTCATGGCAGGAGATTTGAACGCCAAACATGAAGATTGAGGAAATCAAATTCAAAATCCGAGAGGGTACCATTTATTTAATTGGATGGGTCGTCACAGCGTTGAGTGTAGGATCGATCTTTTTGCGACAGATAGACCTTCGTTTCCTAGGAGCGGTGGCTTTCTGGATCTTTTACTGCTTGACTCACGACTTGTTATAACTGACACAACAAATCAACAGACAAGAAACTGTTTACGAACAATTGAATACGACAGCGATCACTGCGGACTTGCCACCGTAATACAGCTTCCGAGCGAACTTGTGGAATTGGATGAGTATGTGCCTGTGCACTCTTACAATTTCAGTAAGGCGCGCTGGCCACGCTTCTCCAACGCCTTGGCAAGAGAAATACGTTCCGATGACATTTCTCCACCAAATGACAGAAACCTGACGAACCTCGAGATCGACGGGTTTCTGACTCAAATGGATACGACTATAAAACGAACAATGGACAAAACAATCCCAAAATATAAGGAACAAGACCCTACTGGTTTATACAAGAACGCGACAATCGACGCACTACACCGACAAAAAAGTGGACTGCTGACTAGGTTGAAACTTCTTTATAGACGTTTCACGGACATTTTCTGATTAGACAAAACTATAGATTATCTATTAATTTATATTGGGATAACAGAATTCGGGCTGTTAATTCTAGCGACCCTAGTATGTTTCCCCAAATAAATAAGATATTTAGAAGAAATGATCAAAACGATCTTCCATGTCTTAAACTCCAGAGGACAACAGATAACGAAGACGTACTAACGATTGCGGGAATTGATCCGGAAGGTGCCGTTTTCGATGACAATTTTTATATGATAGAAGATCCTCAGGAAAAGGTAGAAGCTGTAGGGGCTGCTTTCCAGCAAGTGTATAAGGTGAATGCTAGCATTCGTCCGAATCATGACCTGGAGAACAGAGCCTTGCTGCATAATTTCTATCTTGGAAATAACATAACGCAATGGCGATATGAGAATACTGGTTTCACCGGGTTCAATGACGAAAATTTGGCAAACGCCACCATCGCCGAGCAAAATGGACCCAGTTCATTGTTAATTTCGAAGGTAGAACTTCATTTAATTTTTCAAACATTAAAGAAAAAGAAATTTGCGGGGGTCGATGGTATACCCAACATTGTGTTACGACATCTCCCTGAGGAAGCCATAGACATTTATACCACACTGTTTAACAACGCATTGAATAATGCATATTATCCAGTGAGTTGGAAGACAGCTGTGGTCCATCCTCTCCCCAAAAAGGGAAAGGACAGCTCCAATCCGGCAAATCTTCGGTCGATAAGTCTTCTTCCAAGTATCAGTAAGGTATTCGAAAAGATTCTCAATAGAGCTCTGTTCAAGTGGGCTGAGGACAAGAATATTATTCCAGACAATCAGTTTGGCTTTAAGGCGGGACATGACACTATTCATGCCGCGTCTAAGTTAGTTTCTGATGTTCAATGGAACAAAGCGAAAAATCAATGCACGGGTGCCGTTCTTGTTGATTTAGAGAAGGCTTTCGACACCGTATGGTTAGAGGGTCCTTATCTGAAATCAACCAGATTTGGCATAAGTAAACCACTGTTGTATATGCTTCATGACATGCTCAATGGTAGAAAGTTTGTTTTATAAGCAAGTTCAAAAATACTGATGGTTGGGTGACCACCTCGATATTGATGGTTAGTCATAGTTGTTGCCTTGGCCGACCTGCGTATTTTAAGTATTAATAGGTATAATTTATGTAGGACAGTGGTGGCACCAAAAAAATAAATATAAAACACATAAACTGCATTTGTTGGTGTGTATGTGCATTTGACGCTGTTTAATATGTATATATATAAATACATACATGTTTCTGAGCGGGTGTGCATATATGCATTGACTGTTGCGCAAAAAAAAAAAAAAAAAAAAAAAAAAAAAAAAAAAAAAAAAAAAAAAAAAAAAAAAAAAGCTGCGGGTGGCTGTTGTAGTTTTAAGTTATTTTAAGTATTTTTAAGTAGTTATAAGTTAATTACGTATATTTACGTATATTTTACTTTTATTTAAGTTAATTTAGTCTTATTTAGGTAAAGGGTAGTTTTAAGTTTTTAAATAAAATAAAGTCTTGAAAAACGAGTTTTTAAAAATTTTCTCGTTTAGTTTTAAGTAATTTTGAATT
This sequence comes from Baccha elongata, assembly GCA_951217065.1. Classification (NCBI taxonomy): domain Eukaryota; kingdom Metazoa; phylum Arthropoda; class Insecta; order Diptera; family Syrphidae; genus Baccha; species Baccha elongata. The sequence continues at coordinate 842,306 of CATNUY010000214.1, read as the reverse complement.
TTAATTTAAGTTAGTTTTTACGCCCAAAGGCATTTTTAATATACAGTTATAGTATAATTTAGAGTGCCCGTATGGGGCCAGTAAGTTAGTTAGGTTATTCTGTAGGCTAGTTTTTAAGGTTTTTGTCTAGCATTTAAGTAGTTATAAGATAAATTGAAAGTAAAAATTGAATTAAAATGCATAAAAAATGGTTCAGTCGAAGGTCAGTCGTTCAGCAACAGTGGAAGTGTGCACATCGTTGGCGACTTTCATAGTGGACATTTTACTTAGAGGCGCGAGTGCTTATAGTAGTGAGTTAGATCTACCAAAACCAAGTGGCAAGTTAGCCTAGGTGGTAGAGGAGCAGAATTGGGGGCCAGTAAGTTAGTTAAGTTATTCTGTAAGCTAGTTTTTAAGGTTTTTGTCTAGCATTTAAGTTAGTTATAAGTTGAATTGAAAATAAAAACATGAATTAAAAAAAAAAAAAAAAAAAAAGAAAAAAAAAGAGGAGCAGAATTCAGAGTGGAAGGTCGTGGGTTCGATTCTCACCCCGGGCAAGGCCTTTTTTTAAATTATTTCTGGCAAGAGGTTTCTAGGAGAAGAAAGCAGCAGCAACAACAAGAAGAGCAGATGGTCAAACCAACGGGGACATCGAAAGATGGTCCCCAACAACAACAAAAGGTGCTGGAACATCAGGCGATGTAACAGCCGATAAAATGATAGCGGGGCCATCCAGAGGCCAAACAACAAATACAGTAGCATCTGCTGGACCTTCAAGGTCAAGAAAAACTACAACAACAGAGCCATCGGCACGTGTCGAGGCCAAAACCATAAGCATGGCAGCTGCCAAAACAACAAGCCCTACCAAAGGCAAATCACCAGGGCCGGCATGTGCCTAAGCAACTGAGGTAAATAAGAGGAGGCGCTACATAAATTACAAGCCGAACCTTGTTGTGAAGAAGCGCATCGGTGATGCAGCCCAGCAAATTGCAGGTCTTGAACGGTCAGCCAAGTCATCGGCTCAGGCCAAAATCCAGAGGCAGCTGGACAGCTCCTCCAACGACGAAGAAGACAACAACAACGACAACAAGGGAGAAGACGACGAGGCTGAGGCTGATGTCGTAATTGTCAATGAGGCTAAAGATGAGGTCTCTAATAATCCAGAGCCTGTCAACGATATCGCCAACGTAACAGGCGAAGTAAACGCAGCTGACGTAGATGCCGAAGGAAACATATCCTACATGTCAGAAGAAGGAGAAGGGCACTATGTCAGTGGCGATATAGTGGATCTGACTGACGAAGAAGAGAACGAGCGGATCGAAACACTCACCGAGCAGATTTCTTCGCTCATCGAGTTAGTGGAAGCACTGAAGAAGAAGCAGGAGGTAAGAAGGGAGAAGGAGCGTCAGGCGGCTCTTGAGCAGCGCACTTGTCAACAAGCGCTCCAAGACCAACTAGAAGCTAGGCAACAGCAGCAGCCTCCGAAACAACAACAACCACTCCCAGTCCAGCAGCAGCAACATTTGACTCAAAAGACACAGCAGCCGCCTCAGCAGCCACAGCATCAGCCTCAGCAGCCTCAACAGCTGCAAGAAAAAAAACAACAACAACAACCACAACAACAACGACAACAGCAACAACAGCAGACACAGAAGCAGCAACAGCAACAACAACAACAACAACAGCAGCAGACGCAACAGCAGCAGTCACAACAACAGAAACAACAGCAGCAGCCACAAGCAAAGCGAGGTTAGGTGCCACCCATTAATACTTTTAAAATGGAAATAAAAGATACCATAGAGATATGTAGGTCGGTTGTTGGCAACAACTTTACTATTAAACGCTTAAATTCAGATAGGCATTCAATTCAGATAGGCATCAATAAAGTCTTGAAAAACGAGTTTTTAAAAATTTTCTCGTTTAGTTTTAAGTAATTTTGAATTTTAATTTAAGTTAGTTTTTACGCCCAAAGGCATTTTTAATATATAGTTATAGTATAATTTAGAGTGCCCGTATGGGGCCAGTAAGTTAGTTAGGTTATTCTGTAAGCTAGTTTTTAAGGTTTTTGTCTAGCATTTAAGTAGTTATAAGATAAATTGAAAATAAAAATTGAATTAAAATGCATAAAAAATGGTTCAGTCGAAGGTCAGTCGTTCAGCAACCGTGGAAGTGTGCACATCGTTGGCGACTTTCATAGTGGACATTTTACTTAGAGGCGCGAGTGCTTATAGTAGTGAGTTAGATCTACCAAAACCAAGTGGCAAGTTAGCCTAGGTGGTAGAGGAGCAGAATTCAGAGTGGAAGGTCGTGGGTTCGATTCTCACCCCGGGCAAGGCCTTTTTTTAAATTATTTCTGGCAAGAGGTTTCTAGGAGAAGAAAGCAGCAGCAACAACAAGAAGAGCAGATGATCAAACCAACGGGGACATCGAAAGATGGTCCCCAACAACAACAAAAGGTGCTGGAACATCAGGCGATGTAACAGCCGATAAAATGATAGCGGGGCCATCCAGAGGCCAAACAACAAATACAGTAGCATCTGCTGGACCTTCAAGGTCAAGAAAAACTACAACAACAGAGCCATCGGCACGTGTCGAGGCCAAAACCATAAGCATGGCAGCTGCCAAAACAACAAGCCCTACCAAAGGCAAATCACCAGGGCCGGCATGTGCCGAAGCAACTGAGGTAAATAAGAGGAGGCGCTACATAAATTACAAGCCGAACCTTGTTGTGAAGAAGCGCATCGGTGATGCAGCCCAGCAAATTGCAGGTCTTGAACGGTCAGCCAAGTCATCGGCTCAGGCCAAAATCCAGAGGCAGCTGGACAGCTCCTCCAACGACGAAGAAGACAACAACAACGACAACAAGGGAGAAGACGACGAGGCTGAGGCTGATGTCGTAATTGTCAATGAGGCTAAAGATGAGGTCTCTAATAATCCAGAGCCTGTCAACGATATCGCCAACGTAACAGGCGAAGTAAACGCAGCTGACGTAGATGCCGAAGGAAACATATCCTACATGTCAGAAGAAGGAGAAGGGCACTATGTCAGTGGCGATATAGTGGATCTGACTGACGAAGAAGAGAACGAGCGGATCGAAACACTCACCGAGCAGATTTCTTCGCTCATCGAGTTAGTGGAAGCACTGAAGAAGAAGCAGGAGGTAAGAAGGGAGAAGGAGCGTCAGGCGGCTCTTGAGCAGCGCACTTGTCAACAAGCGCTCCAAGACCAACTAGAAGCTAGGCAACAGCAGCAGCCTCCTAAACAACAACAACCACTCCCAGTCCAGCAGCAGCAACATTTGACTCAAAAGACACAGCAGCCGCCTCAGCAGCAACAGCATCAGCCTCAGCAGCCTCAACAGCTGCAAGAAAAAAAACAACAACAACAACCACAACAACAACGACAACAGCAACAACAGCAGACACAGAAGCAGCAACAGCAACAACAACAACAACAACAGCAGCAGACGCAACAGCAGCAGCAACAGCAGCAGTCACAACAACAGAAACAACAGCAGCAGCCACAAGCAAAGCGAGGTTAGGTGCCACCCATTAATACTTTTAAAATGGAAATAAAAGATACCATAGAGATATGTAGGTCGGTTGTTGGCAACAACTTTACTATTAAACGCTTAAATTCAGATAGGCATTCAATTCAGTGTTCGTCTTTGGAGCACTACAAAAAAGTAAAAGACCTTCTGTCTCAAACTAGAACTGAATTTTATAGTTTCACCCCTAAGGAAGACAAGCTTCAAACAGTCTTCCTAAAGGGTATCGAATCCTCTACGGATCCGCAGGCGCTCTTAGCAGAGCTCCGTCAAGTGGCGAGCGACGATCTCGATTTTATCGGGGTCAGACCGTTTACCACAGTCAAAGCCAGACGGGAGAAACGGAAGTTACCATTCTTCCTAGTTCAGCTCTCGCCCCAAAGCAAATTGAGTGGTCTAAGGAATATAACAGTCCTGGATTACCAAGTTGTACGATGGGAAAAATTAAACAAGCAGAAAGACATGCTTCAATGCATGAACTGCCAAGGGTTTGGACACGTTGCAGTTAACTGTGGTATGGACCCAGTCTGCGTTAAATGTGGAGACACCCACAAAACAGGGGAGTGTAAACTCGGGCAAGATAGGGTCACAGATATGACCCAGTTAAAATGTGCGCTCTGCCGAGGCTCCGGGCACCCCGCAAACTATCGGGGATGTCCGAAGTTTCAGGAGATAAAGCAAAACAAAGCCCAAAAGAAAACAGTTGAGGTGAGACGCCCTGAAGTACGCCAGACAACAACTGCCGTCAATCCCGCAATTTCTTACGCCCAAATGGCGTCTGGAAATTGAAAAACGGTACAGCCTCAACCACAGGTAGCCAAACAGGTCCAAGTGCCTACGGCTCCTGTGCCAGAGGCAGATCTGATGCAGGTGTTGCTGACCATTCATGGTCAGTTAACCGACGTGCAAAAACAGATCAGGGAACAGGCGGCTAGGGTGGATTACCTCTATTCTATTCTGCCGGCAACGCGAAATGGTTAAAGGCGCGCTGCCTGAGCGACCCTTTAAGATCCTAGCTGTGAATGTAAATTCGCTGATTAGGACCGAACGTAGAGCAAACCTCTTTCATTTGCTGCAAGACCAAAGTCCTGATGTGTTTATGGCTAGCGAAACTAAGCTAAATCAGAAACACAAGCTGACTAATAAAAATTACAATATCGTAAGAAGGGATCGGCCCAACTCCTCTCAAGGGGGTGGGGTCGCAATCTTCATACGAAAGGGCATTAAACATAAAGTTATATATAATAGTGAAGTGCGAAGATTCGGGTTGCTAGAAGCCTGCATCGTTTGCATTCCTCTCCAGCAGGGGAAAAGAATGTACGCAATCGCGGTGTACGCACCTGACGCACCTCAGCAAGCTAATTTTATCGCAGAGCTCGAAAAACTTTTCGAATGCTTAAGACTGAACTTGGATGAGAATTATTATCTCATGGCAGGGGACTTAAACGCCAAACATGTAGTTTGGGGAAACCAAATACAAAATCCTAGAGGGAACCATCTTTTTAAGTGGATGGGTCGATACAGTGTTGAGTGTAGGATCGACCTTCTGGCTACAGATAGACCGTCATTTCCGAGAAGTGGTAGTTTTCTGGATCTTTTACTGCTTGACTCACAACTAGTTATAACTGACGCAACAAATCAACAGACAAGAAACTGTTTACGAACGATTGAATACGACAGTGATCACTGCGGACTTGCCACCGTAATACAGCTTCCGAGCGAACTTGTGGAGTTGGATGAGTTTGTGCCTGTGCACTCTTACAATTTCAGTAAGACGCGCTGGCCACGCTTCTCCATCGCCTTGGCAAGAGAAATACGTTCCGATGACATTTCTCCACCAAATGACAGAAACCTGACGAACCTCGAGATCGACGGGTTTCTGACTCAAATGGATACGACTATAAAACGAACAATGGACAAAACAATCCCAAAATATAAGGAACAAGACCCTACTGGTTTATACAAGAACGCGACAATCGACGCACTACACCGACAAAAAAGTGGACTGCTGACTAGGTTGAAACTTCTTTACAGACGTTTCACGGACACACGTGATCTGGAGATTAGGACATTGAAGTCGTCGATCAAAAACATTAACGTTCTGATTAGACAAAACTATAGATTTTATCTATTAATTTATATTGGGATAACAGAATTCGGGCTGTTAATTCTAGCGACCCTAGTATGTTTCCCCAAATAAATAAGATATTTAGAAGAAATGATCAAAACGATCTTCCATGTCTTAAACTCCAGAGGACAACAGATAACGAAGACCTACTAACGATTGCGGGAATTGATCCGGAAGATGCCGTTTTCGATGAGAATTTTTATATGATAGAAGATCCTCAAGAAAAGGTAGAAGCTGTAGGGGCTGCTTTCCAGCAAGTGTATAAGGTGAATGCTAGCATTCGTCCAAATCATGACCTGGAGAACAGAGCCTTACTGCACAACTTCTACCTTGGAAATAACATTACGCAATGGCGATCTGAGAATACTGGTTTCACCGGGTTCAATGACGAAAACTTGGCAAACGCCACCATCGCCGAGCGAAATGGACCCAGTTCATTGTTAATTTCGAAGGTAGAACTTCAGTTAATTTTTCAAACATTAAAGAAAAAGAAATCTGCGGGGGTCGATGGTATACCCAACATTGTTTTACGACATCTCCCTCAGGAAGCAGTAGACATTTATACCACACTGTTCAACAACGCATTGAATAATGCATATTATCCAGTGAGTTGGAAAACAGCTGTGGTCCATCCTCTCCCCAAAAAGGGAAAGGACAGCTCCAATCCGGCAAATCTTCGGTCGATAAGTCTTCTTCCAAGTATCAGTAAGGTATTCGAAAAGATTCTCAATAGAGCTCTGTTCAAGTGGGCTGAGGACAAGAATATTATTCCAGACAATCAGTTTGGCTTTAAGGCGGGGCATGACACTATTCATGCTGCGTCTAAGTTAGTTTCTGATGTTCAATGGAACAAAGCGAAAAATCAATGCACAAGTGCCGTTCTTGTTGATTTAGAGAAGGCTTTCGACACCGTATGGTTAGAGGGTCTTTATCTGAAATTAACCAGATTTGGCATAAGTAAACCACTGTTATATATGCTTCATGACATGCTCAATGGTAGAAAGTTTGTTGTCAAAAGTGGCAATGTAACTTCCACCACAACTTTTGATATTAAAAACGGTCTACAGCAAGGAGCTGTATTCTTTTTAGTATTTACACCAGCGATCTGATAGGTAGTCTCACTCATGCGATTGCGTATGCCGATGACCTTATAGCGTACAGGACGGGTCCAAAAGTTGAAGTCATCAGAATTCTCTTGCAGCGTGACTTCGACAAGATTCAGCGATATTGTGATGACTGGAAGTTAAAAATTAACTTTCAGAAATCAGAAACTATCCTGTTTAGAACCCCTTTGTCTAAGGCTTCTAGGGATACAAGAAAGAACTGGAGAAATATAGTGATCGTTGGACCAAGTGGACATCAACTGGCGAGTAAAGATGTAGTAAAGTACCTTGGTATCTGGCTAGATCAGTATCTATATTTCAATCGACATATAGATGCTGCTCTGGCCAGAGCTAGGGGAGCGTTTGCTCTTGCAAGACGGTTGTTTTATAGCAGCCGCCTTGAAAACAGGGTGAAGGTGATTTGCTACATGGCCCTCATCCGACCGATGATTGCCTATGGGTGCCCTGTGTGGTTTAACGTTGCCCCATCTCAAATGGAAAAGATTCGGGTGTTTGAGAGGCAGTGTCTTAGAACCTGTCTTGGATTACACAGAACACCAGAGTCGGAGTACAAACATTATTATGCCAACGAGGTCTTATACAACGGGGCCAATATAAATAGGATAGATAACTTTTTAATTAAGCTGATTCGGGGTCACATTGCAAGAGCGATGACCTCAGCCAATGCACTTATTTTCGGGGCTTATTACCCCAACAACGAATATAGTGAGAGCGTTTGTCTTAACGGTTTCATCCAGCCCGAGACATTCCTCTATTTAGACAGTCGGGGGCTGATACAGGATAGATTGGCGGTTCCGTTAATCTACCACGTCGGCCGTAGAACTGTGGATCGGCGAATCCTGTATGGTCGAGACGTCGACTCTGGGAACGGAGCAGAGCGTCTGCGGTTCAGTAGAGCTGTGCCCCTTCGGGACAAAAGGGACTTTTATAAGCAAGTTCGAAAATACTGGTGGTTGGGTGACCACCTTGATATTGATGGTTAGTCATAGTTGTTGCCTTGGCTGACCTACGTATTTTTAAGTAGTATAGGTATATTTATGTAGGACAGTGGTGGCACCAAAAAAAATATAAAACACATAAACTGCATCTGTTGGTGTGTATGTGCATTTGGCGCTGTTCAGTATGTATATATATCAATATATACATATTGATAAACGTGTGTGCATATATGCATTGGCTGCTGCACCAAAAAAAAAAAAAAAAAAAAAAAAAAAAAAACTGCGGGTGGCTGTTCTAGTTTTAAGTTATTTTAAGTATTTTTAAGTAGTTTTAAGTTTTTACGTATATTTACGTATATTTTAGTTTTATTTAGGTTAATTTAGTTTTATTTAGGTAAAGGGTAGTTTTAAGTTTTTTATATAAAATATAAAATAAATGTCTTGAAAAACGAGTTTTTAAAAAAAATTTCTCGTTTAGTTTTAAGTAATTTTGAATTTTAATTTAAGTTAGTTTTTACGCCCAAAGGCATTTTTAATATATAGTTATAGTATAATTTAGAGCGCCCGTATGGGGCCAGTAAGTTAGTTAAGTTATTCTGTAAGCTAGTTTTTAAGGTTTTTGTCTAGCATTTAAGTAGTTATAAGTTGAATTAAAAATAAAAATTGAATTAAAAAAAAAAAAAAACAAAAAAAAAAAGAGTGGCAGACGACGAATCTGAACGGCGTGGGTTCGAGCCCCACTGTGGTCCGGGATTTTTTTTAAATAATTTCTGGGAGAAGGTGACCAGAAATAGAGAACAACAAGAAAGAGAGATGGGAAAGCCAACGGGGACATCAAAAGATGGTCCCCCAACAACAAAGAAGACAGTTGGAGGAACATCAGGTGATGTGTCATCCGACAGTCAAAGCCACAGAAACAGCTTCAAAAGCCACAACAACCGTCTCAGCAACCACAGCATCAGCCTCAGCAACAGCAAGCCAAACAAAAACAACAACAACAACAACCACAACAGCAACGACAACAGACACAAAAGCAGCAACAGCAGCAGAAACAACAGCAACAGCAACAACCGCAACAGCAACAACCACAGCAGTCACAACAGCAGCAGACCCAACAGCAGCCAATGCAACAGCAGCAGAGACAACAGCAGCAGTCACAACAACAGCAACAACAGCAACAGCCACAAGCAAAGAAAGGTAAGGTGCCACCTATTAATACTTATAAAATGCATTTAAAAGACACAATTGAAATATGTAGGTCGGTCATAGGCAACAATTTCATAATTAAGCGGCTTAACGCAGACAGGCATTCCATTCAGTGCTCATCTTTAGAGCACTACAAAAAAGTGAAAGACCTTCTGTCTCAAACTAGAACAGAATACTATAGTTTCACCCCGAAGGAAGACAAGCTTCAAACAGTCCTCCTGAAGGGTATCGAATCCTCTACGGATCCGCAGGCGCTCTTAGCTGAGCTCCGTCAAGTGGCGAGTGACGATCTCGAGTTTATCGGGGTCCGACCGTTCACCACAGTCAAAGCCAGACGGGAGAAACGGAATTTACCATTTTTCCTAGTTCAACTCTCGCCCCAAAGCAAATTGAGTGGTCTAAGGAATATAACAGTCCTGGATTACCAAGTTGTACGATGGGAAAAACTAAATAAGCAGAAAGACATGCTTCAATGCATGAACTGCCAAGGGTTCGGACACGTTGCAGTAAACTGTGGACCCAGTCTGTATTAAATGTGGAGATACCCACAAAACAGTGGAGTGTAAACTCGGGCAAGATAGGGTCACAGATATGACCCAGTTAAAATGTGCGCTCTGCCGAGGCTCCGGGCACCCCGCAAACTATCGGGGATGTCCGAAGTTTCAGGAGATAAGGCAAAACAAAGCCCAAAAGAAAACAGTTGAGGTGAGACGCCCTGAAGTACGCCAGAAAAAAATTTCCGTCAATCCCGCAATTTCTTGCGCCCAAATCGCGTCTGGAAGGGAAAACACGGTACAGCCTCAACCACAGGTAGCCAAACAGGTCCAAGTGCCTACGGCTCCTGTGCCAGAGGCAGATCTGATGCAGGTGTTGCTGACCATTCATGGTCAGTTAACCGACGTGCAAAAACAGATCAGGGAGCAGGCGGCTAGGGTGGATTACCTCTACTCTATTCTGCCGGCAACGCGAAATGGTTAAAGGCGCGCTGCCTGAGCGACCCTTTAAGATCCTAGCTGTGAATGTAAATTCGCTGATTAGGACCGAACGTAGAGCAAACCTCTTTCATTTGCTGCAAGACCAAAGTCCTGATGTGTTTATGGCTAGCGAAACTAAGCTTACCCAGAAACACAAATTGACTAATAATAATTACAATATCGTGCGAAGGGATCAGCCTAACTCCTCTCAAGGGGGTGGGGTCGCAATCTTCATACGAAAGGGCATTAAATATAAGGTTATATATAATAGTGAAGTGCGAAGATTTGGGCAGCTAGAAGCCTGCATCATTTGCATTCCGCTCCTTCAGGGGAAAAGAATGTACGTGATCGCGGCGTACGCACCCGAAGCACCTCAGCCTGCTAATTTTATCGCAGAACTCGAAAAACTTTTCGAATGCTTAAGACTGCACTTGGATGAAAATTATTATCTCATGGCAGGAGATTTGAACTCCAAACATGAAGATTGGGGAAATCAAATTCAAAATCCGAGAGGGTACCATTTATTTAATTGGATGGGTCGTCACAGTGTTGAGTGTAGGATCGATCTTTTTGCGACAGATAGACCTTCGTTTCCTAGGAGCGGTGGCTTTCTGGATCTTTTACTGCTTGACTCACGACTTGTTATAACTGACGCAACAAACCAACAGACAAGAAACTGTTTACGAACAATTGAATACGACAGCGATCACTGCGGACTTGCCACCGTAATACAGCTTCCGAGCGAACTTGTGGAATTGGATGAGTATGTGCCTGTGCACTCTTACAATTTCAGTAAGGCGCACTGGCCACGCTTCTCCAGAAGAGAAATACGTTCCGATGACATTTCTCCACCAAATGACAGAAACCTGATGAACCTCGAGATCGACGGGTTTCTGACTCAAATGGATACGACTATAAAACGAACAATGGACAAAACAATCCCAAAATATAAGGAACAAGACCCTACTGGTTTATACAAGAACGCGACAATCGACGCACTACACCGACAAAAAAGTGGACTGCTGACTAGGTTGAAACTTCTTTATAGACGTTTCACGGACACACGTGATCTGGAGATTAGGACATTGAAGTCGTCGATCAAAAACATTAACGTTCTGATTAGACAAAACTATAGATTATCTATTAATTTATATTGGGATAACAGAATTCGGGCTGTTAATTCTAGCGACCCTAGTATGTTTCCCCAAATAAATAAGATATTTAGAAGAAATGATCAAAACGATCTTCCATGTCTTAAACTCCAGAGGACAACAGAAAACGAAGACGTACTAACGATTGCGGGAATTGATCCGGAAGGTGCCGTTTTCGATGACAATTTTTATATGATAGAAGATCCTCAGGAAAAGGTAGAAGCTGTAGGGGCTGCTTTCCAGCAAGTGTATAAGGTGAATGCTAGCATTCGTCCGAATCATGACCTGGAGAACAGAGCCTTGCTGCACAATTTCTATCTTGGAAATAACATAACGCAATGGCGATCTGAGAATACTGGTTTCACCGGGTTCAATGACGAAAATTTGGCAAACGCCACCATCGCCGAGCAAAATGGACCCAGTTCATTGTTAATTTCGAAGGTAGAACTTCATTTAATTTTTCAAACATTAAAGAAAAAGAAATCTGCGGGGGTCGATGGTATACCCAACATTGTGTTACGACATCTCCCTGAGGAAGCCATAGACATTTATACCACACTGTTTAACAACGCATTGAATAATGCATATTATCCAGTGAGTTGGAAGACAGCTGTGGTCCATCCTCTCCCCAAAAAGGGAAAGGACAGCTCCAATCCGGCAAATCTTCGGTCGATAAGTCTTCTTCCAAGTATCAGTAAGGTATTCGAAAAGATTCTCAATAGAGCTCTGTTCAAGTGGGCTGAGGACAAGAATATTATTCCAGACAATCAGTTTGGTTTTAAGGCGGGACATGACACTATTCATGCCGCGTCTAAGTTAGTTTCTGATGTTCAATGGAACAAAGCGAAAAATCAATGCACGGGTGCCGTTCTTGTTGATTTAGAGAAGGCTTTCGACACCGTATGGTTAGAGGGTCTTTATCTGAAATTAACCAGATTTGGCATAAGTAAACCACTATTGTATATGCTTCATGACATGCTCAATGGTAGAAAGTTTGTTGTCAAAAGTGGCAATGTAACTTCCACCAAAATTTTTGATATTAAAAACGGTCTACAGCAAGGAGCTGTGAACTCGCCGATTCTTTTTAGTATTTACACCAGCGATCTGATAGGTAGTCTCACTCATGCGATTGCGTATGCCGATGACCTTGTAGCGTACAGGACGGGTCCAAAAGTTGAAGTCATCAGAATTCTCTTGCAGCGTGACTTCGACAAGATTCAGCGATATTGTGATGACTGGAAGTTAAAAATTAACTTTCAGAAATCAGAAACTATCCTGTTTAGAACCCCTTTGTCTAAAGCTTCTAGGGATACAAGAAAGAACTGGAGACATCTAGTGATCGTTGGACCAAGTGGACATCCACTGGAGAGTAAAGATGTAATAAAGTACCTTGGTATCTGGCTAGATCAGTATCTATATTTCAATCGACATATAGATGCTGCTCTGGCCAGAGCTAGGGGAGCGTTTGCTCTGACAAGACGGTTGTTTTATAGCAGCCGCCTTGAAAACAGAGTGAAGGTGATTTGCTACATGGCCCTCATCCGGCCGATGATTGCCTATGGGTGCCCTGTGTGGTTTAACGTTGCCCCATCTCAAATGGAAAAGATTCGGGTGTTTGAGAGGCAGTGTCTTAGGACCTGTCTTGGATTACACAGAACACCAGAGTCGGAGTACAAACATTATTATGCCAACGAGGTCTTATACAACGGGGCCAATATAAACAGGATAGATAACTTTTTAATTAAGCTGATTCGGGGTCACATTGCAAGAGCGATGACCTCAGCCAATGGACTTATTTTCGGGGCTTATTACCCCAATGAAGAATATAGTGAGAGCGTTTGTCTTAACGGTTTCATCCCGCCCGAGACATTCCTCTATTTAGACAGTCGGGGGCTGATACAGGATAGATTGGCGGTTCCGTTAATCTACCACGTCGGCCGTAGAACTGTGGATCGGCGAATCCTGTATGGTCGAGACGTCGGCTCTGGGAACGGAGCAGAGCGTCTGCGGTTCAGTAGAGCTGTGCCCCTTCGGGACAAAAATGACTGTTATAAGCAAGTTCTAAAATACTGGTGGTTGGGTGACCACCTTGATATTGATGGTTAGTCAAAATTGTTGCCTTGGCCGACCCACGTATTTTTAAGTATTAATAGGTATAATTTATGTAGGACAGTGGTGGCACCAAAAAAAAATATAAAACACATAAAATGCATTTGTTGGTGTGTGTGTGCATTTGGCGGTGCGCATATGCATTGGCTGCTGCACAAAAAAAAAAAAAAAAAAAAAAAAAAAAAAAAAAAAAAAAAAAAAAAAAAAAATATGCTGCTGGTGGCTGTTCTAGTTTTAAGTTATTTTAAGTATTTTTAAGCAGTTTTAAGTTAATTACGTATATTTACGTATATTTTAGTTTAGGTTAATTTAGTTTTATTATTTAGGTAAAGGGTAGTTTTAAGTTTTTATATATAAAATAAAATGTCTCGAAAAACGAGTTTTTAAAAAATTTTCTCGTTTAGTTTTAAGTAATTTTGAAGTTTAATTTAAGTTAGTTTTTACGCCCAAAGGCATTTTTAATATATAGTTATAGTATAATTTAGAGCGCCCGTATGGGGCCAGTAAGTTAGTTAAGTTATTCTGTAAGCTAGTTTTTAAGATTTTTGTCTAGCATTTAAGTTAGTTATAAGTTAAATTGAAAATAAAAATGAATTTAAATCTAAAATCTAAAGAGTGGCAGACGAAGAATCTGAACGGCGTGGGTTCGAGCCCCACTGTGGTCCGGGCTTTTTTTAAATAATTTCTGGGAGAAGGTGACCAGAAATAGAGAACAACAAGAAAGAGAGATGGGAAAGCCAACGGGGACATCGAAAGATGGTCCCCCAACAACAAAGAAGACAGTTGGAGGAACATCAGGTGATGTGTCATCCGACAGTCAAATAGCGGGGCCATCAGGCCAAGCTCAAAGTGCAACTGTAGCAGGGCAGTCCAAAGCCCAAAAAGCAACAACAACAGGAGCAGCAGCAACAGGACCAGTAAAGCCCAAAGTGGCAACAACAGCAACAACAGCAACGACAACTACAACAACATCGTCATCGGCACGTGCCGAGGTCGGTACCAGCAGCATAGCAACTGCAAAGACATCGAGTCCTATTAAAGGGAAAAAGCCAGGACCGGCATGTGTCGATGAGGTAGATCCTCAAAAAAGAAGGCGCTTCATTAGGTACAAACCAAACCTAGTAGTTAAGATGCGTACCTCTGATATAGAAGCAGATAAGAAAACAGAAGGGCGCGGGCGCTCAGCCAAGGCTTCGGCTCAGGCCAAAATACAGAGGCAGCTATATAGCTCCTCTAACGATGAAGACAAACGAAAGCAATGACAACGAAGAAGGCGACGACGAAGCTGAGACGGATGACAGGCACGTCGAAGAGACTGATGGAGCGATCGCCGCCGACAAGCCAAACGATCAGGACGCCAAGCTAACAGGCGAAGAAAACGCCGCTGACGCAGATGCTGATGACATCTCATACATGTCAGTGGAAGGAGAAATACGTTACGTCAGTGGCGAGATAGTCGAGCTGTCTGACGAGGAAGAGGACCAGCGAATCGAGGCGTTAACGGAGCAGATCTCTTCGCTCATAGAGCTGGTTGAAGCGCTCAAGAAGAAGCAGGAGGCAAGACGGGAGAAGGAGCGCATAGTTGCTCTTGAGCAGCACACCCGCCAACAAGCGCTCCAAGAGCAAGCTTCGCAACAACAGGAGCCTCCTCAGGAACAAAAACCACTTCCAGACCAGCAGCAGCCTCAGAAGCAGCAGTCGAAGAAGCAGCCACAGAAACAGCTTCAAAAGCCACAACAACCGTCTCAGCAACCACAGCATCAGCCTCAGCAACAGCAAGCAAAACAAAATCAACAACAACAACAACCACAACAGCAACGACAACAGACACAGAAGCAGCAACAGCAGCAGAAACAACAGCAACAGCAACAACCGCAACAGCAACAACCACAGCAGTCACAACAGCAGCAGACCCAACAGCAGCCAATGCAACAGCAGCAGAGACAACAGCAGCAGTCACAACAACAGCAACAACAGCAACAGCCACAAGCAAAGAAAGGTAAGGTGCCACCTATTAATACTTATAAAATGCATTTAAAAGACACAATTGAAATATGTAGGTCGGTCATAGGCAACAATTTCATAATTAAGCGGCTTAACGCAGACAGGCATTCCATTCAGTGCTCATCTTTAGAGCACTACAAAAAAGTGAAAGACCTTCTGTCTCAAACTAGAACAGAATACTATAGTTTCACCCCGAAGGAAGACAAGCTTCAAACAGTCCTCCTGAAGGGTATCGAATCTTCTACGGATCCGCAGGCGCTCTTAGCTGAGCTCCGTCAAGTGGCGAGCGACGATCTCGAGTTTATCGGGGTCCGACCGTTCACCACAGTCAAAGCCAGACGGGAGAAACGGAATTTACCATTTTTCCTAGTTCAACTCTCGCCCCAAAGCAAATTGAGTGGTCTAAGGAATATAACAGTCCTGGATTACCAAGTTGTACGATGGGAAAAACTAAATAAGCAGAAAGACATGCTTCAATGCATGAACTGCCAAGGGTTCGGACACGTTGCAGTAAACTGTGGTATGGACCCAGTCTGTGTTAAATGTGGAGATACCCACAAAACAGTGGAGTGTAAACTCGGGCAAGATAGGGTCACAGATATGACCCAGTTAAAATGTGCGCTCTGCCGAGGCTCCGGGCACCCCGCAAACTATCGGGGATGTCCGAAGTTTCAGGAGATAAGGCAAAACAAAGCCCAAAAGAAAACAGTTGAGGTGAGACGCCCTGAAGTACGCCAGAAAACAATTTCCGTCAATCCCGCAATTTCTTACGCCCAAATTGCGTCTGGAAGGGAAAACACGGTACAGCCTCAACCACAGGTAGCCAAACAGGTCCAAGTGCCTACGGCTCCTGTGCAAGAGGCAGATCTGATGCAGGTGTTGCTGACCATTCATGGTCAGTTAACCGACGTGTAAAAATAGATCAGGGAGCAGGCGGCTAGGGTGGATTACCTCTACTCTATTCTGCCGGCAACGCGAAATGGTTAAAGGCGCGCTGCCTGAGCGACAATTTAAGATCCTAGCTGTGAATGTAAATTCACTGATTAGGACCGAACGTAGAGCAAATCTCTTTCATTTGCTGCAAGACCAAAGTCCTGACGTGTTTATGGCTAGCGAAACTAAGCTTACTCAGAAACACAAATTGACTAATAATAATTACAATATCGTGCGAAGGGATCGGCCTAACTCCTCTCAAGGGGGTGGGGTCGCAATCTTCATACGAAAGGGCATTAAATATAAGGTTATATATAATAGTGAATTGCGAAGATTTGGGCAGCTAGAAGCCTGCATCATTTGCATTCCGCTCCCGCGGCGTACGCACCCGAAGCACCTCAGCCTGCTAATTTTATCGCAGAACTCGAAAAACTTTTCGAATGCTTAAGACTGCACTTGGATGAAAATTATTATCTCATGGCAGGAGATTTGAACGCCAAACATGAAGATTGGGGAAATCAAATTCAAAATCCGAGAGGGTACCATTTATTTAATTGGATGGGTCGTCACAGTGTTGAGTGTAGGATCGATCTTTTTGCGACAGATAGACCTTCGTTTCCTAGGAGCGGTGGCTTTCTGGATCTTTTACTGCTTGACTCACGACTTGTTATAACTGACGCAACAAACCAACAGACAAGAAACTGTTTACGAACAATTGAATACGACAGCGATCACTGCGGACTTGCCACCGTAATACAGCTTCCGAGCGAACTTGTGGAATTGGATGAGTATGTGCCTGTGCACTCTTACAATTTCAGTAAGGTGCACTGGCCACGCTTCTCCAACGCCTTGGCAAGAGAAATACGTTCCGATGACATTTCTCCACCAAATGACAGAAACCTGACGAACCTCGAGATCGACCGGTTTCTGACTCAAATGGATACGACTATAAAACGAACAATGGACAAAACAATCCCAAAATATAAGGAACAAGACCCTACTGGTTTATACAAGAACGCGACAATCGACGCACTACACCGACAAAAAAGTGGACTGCTGACTAGGTTGAAACTTCTTTATAGACGTTTCACGGACACACGTGATCTGGAGATTAGGACATTGAAGTCGTCGATCAAAAACATTAACGTTCTGATTAGACAAAACTATAGATTTTATCTATTAATTTATATTGGGATAACAGAATTCTGGCTGTTAATTCTAGCGACCCTAGTATGTTTCCCCAAATAAATAAGATATTTAGAAGAAATGATCAAAACGATCTTCCATGTCTTAAACTTCAGAGGACAACAGATAACGAAGACGTACTAACGATTGCGGGAATTGATCCGGAAGGTGCCGTTTTCGATGACAATTTTTATATGATAGAAGATCCTCAGGAAAAGGTAGAAGCTGTAGGGGCTGCTTTCCAGCAAGTGTATAAGGTGAATGCTAGCATTCGTCCGAATCATGACCTGGAGAACAGAGCCTTGCTGCACAATTTCTATCTTGGAAATAACATAACGCAATGGCGATCTGAGAATACTGGTTTCACCGGGTTCAATGACGAAAATTTGGCAAACGCCACCATCGCCGAGCAAAATGGACCCAGTTCATTGTTAATTTCGAAGGTAGAACTTCATTTAATTTTTCAAACATTAAAGAAAAAGAAATCTGCGGGGGTCGATGGTATACCCAACATTGTGTTACGACATCTCCCTGAGGAAGCCATAGACATTTATACCACACTGTTTAACAACGCATTGAATAATGCATATTATCCAGTGAGTTGGAAGACAGCTGTGGTCCATCCTCTCCCCAAAAAGGGAAAGGACAGCTCCAATCCGGCAAATCTTCGGTCGATAAGTCTTCTTCCAAGTATCAGTAAGGTATTCGAAAAGATTCTCAATAGAGCTCTGTTCAAGTGGGCTGAGGACAAGAATATTATTCCAGACAATCAGTTTGGTTTTAAGGCGGGACATGACACTATTCATGCCGCGTCTAAGTTAGTTTCTGATGTTCAATGGAACAAAGCGAAAAATCAATGCACGGGTGCCGTTCTTGTTGATTTAGAGAAGGCTTTCGACACCGTATGGTTAGAGGGTCTTTATCTGAAATTAACCAGATTTGGCATAAGTAAACCACTATTGTATATCCTTCATGACATGCTCAATGGTAGAAAGTTTGTTGTCAAAAGTGGCAATGTAACTTCCACCACAATTTTTGATATTAAAAACGGTCTACAGAAAGGAGCTGTGAACTCGCCGATTCTTTTTAGTGTTTACACCAGCGATCTGATAGGTAGTCTCACTCATGCGATTGCGTATGCCGATGACCTTGTAGCGTACAGGACGGGTCCAAAAGTTGAAGTCATCAGAATTCTCTTGCAGCGTGACTTCGACAAGATTCAGCGATATTGTGATGACTGGAAGTTAAAAATTAACTTTCAGAAATCAGAAACTATCCTGTTTAGAACCCCTTTGTCTAAAGCTTCTAGGGATACAAGAAAGAACTGGAGACATCTAGTGATCGTTGGACCAAGTGGACATCCACTGGAGAGTAAAGATGTAATAAAGTACCTTGGTATCTGGCTAGATCAGTATCTATATTTCAATCGACATATAGATGCTGCTCTGGCCAGAGCTAGGGGAGCGTTTGCTCTGACAAGACGGTTGTTTTATAGCAGCCGCCTTGAAAACAGAGTGAAGGTGATTTGCTACATGGCCCTCATCCGGCCGATGATTGCCTATGGGTGCCCTGTGTGGTTTAACGTTGCCCCATCTCAAATGGAAAAGATTCGGGTGTTTGAGAGGCAGTGTCTTAGGACCTGTCTTGGATTACACAGAACACCAGAGTCGGAGTACAAACATTATTATGCCAACGAGGTCTTATACAACGGGGCCAATATAAACAGGATAGATAACTTTTTAATTAAGCTGATTCGGGGTCACATTGCAAGAGCGATGACCTCAGCCAATGGACTTATTTTCGGGGCTTATTACCCCAATGAAGAATATAGTGAGAGCGTTTGTCTTAACGGTTTCATCCCGCCCGAGACATTCCTCTATTTAGACAGTCGGGGGCTGATACAGGATAGATTGGCGGTTCCGTTAATCTACCACGTCGGCCGTAGAACTGTGGATCGGCGAATCCTGTATGGTCGAGACGTCGGCTCTGGGAACGGAGCAGAGCGTCTGCGGTTCAGTAGAGCTGTGCCCCTTCGGGACAAAAATGACTGTTATAAGCAAGTTCTAAAATACTGGTGGTTGGGTGACCACCTTGATATTGATGGTTAGTCAAAATTGTTGCCTTGGCCGACCCACGTATTTTTAAGTATTAATAGGTATAATTTATGTAGGACAGTGGTGGCACCAAAAAAAAATATAAAACACATAAAATGCATTTGTTGGTGTGTGTGTGCATTTGGCGGTGCGCATATGCATTGGCTGCTGCACAAAAAAAAAAAAAAAAAAAAAAAAAAAAAAAAAAAAAAAAATGCTGCTGGTGGCTGTTCTAGTTTTAAGTTATTTTAAGTATTTTTAAGCAGTTTTAAGTTAATTACGTATATTTACGTATATTTTAGTTTAGGTTAATTTAGTTTTATTATTTAGGTAAAGGGTAGTTTTAAGTTTTTATATATAAAATAAAATGTCTCGAAAAACGAGTTTTTAAAAAATTTTCTCGTTTAGTTTTAAGTAATTTTGAAGTTTAATTTAAGTTAGTTTTTACGCCCAAAGGCATTTTTAATATATAGTTATAGTATAATTTAGAGCGCCCGTATGGGGCCAGTAAGTTAGTTAAGTTATTCTGTAAGCTAGTTTTTAAGATTTTTGTCTAGCATTTAAGTTAGTTATAAGTTAAATTGAAAATAAAAATGAATTTAAATCTAAAATCTAAAGAGTGGCAGACGAAGAATCTGAACGGCGTGGGTTCGAGCCCCACTGTGGTCCGGGCTTTTTTTAAATAATTTCTGGGAGAAGGTGACCAGAAATAGAGAACAACAAGAAAGAGAGATGGGAAAGCCAACGGGGACATCGAAAGATGGTCCCCCAACAACAAAGAAGACAGTTGGAGGAACATCAGGTGATGTGTCATCCGACAGTCAAATAGCGGGGCCATCAGGCCAAGCTCAAAGTGCAACTGTAGCAGGGCAGTCCAAAGCCCAAAAAGCAACAACAACAGGAGCAGCAGCAACAGGACCAGTAAAGCCCAAAGTGGCAACAACAGCAACAACAGCAACGACAACTACAACAACATCGTCATCGGCACGTGCCGAGGTCGGTACCAGCAGCATAGCAACTGCAAAGACATCGAGTCCTATTAAAGGGAAAAAGCCAGGACCGGCATGTGTCGATGAGGTAGATCCTCAAAAAAGAAGGCGCTTCATTAGGTACAAACCAAACCTAGTAGTTAAGATGCGTACCTCTGATATAGAAGCAGATAAGAAAACAGAAGGGCGCGGGCGCTCAGCCAAGGCTTCGGCTCAGGCCAAAATACAGAGGCAGCTATATAGCTCCTCTAACGATGAAGACAATAGCGAAAGCAATGACAACGAAGAAGGCGACGACGAAGCTGAGACGGATGACAGGCACGTCGAAGAGACTGATGGAGCGATCGCCGCCGACAAGCCAAACGATCAGGACGCCAAGCTAACAGGCGAAGAAAACGCCGCTGACGCAGATGCTGATGACATCTCATACATGTCAGTGGAAGGAGAAATACGTTACGTCAGTGGCGAGATAGTCGAGCTGTCTGACGAGGAAGAGGACCAGCAAATCGAGGCGTTAACGGAGCAGATCTCTTCGCTCATAGAGCTGGTTGAAGCGCTCAAGAAGAAGCAGGAGGCAAGACGGGAGAAGGAGCGCATAGTTGCTCTTGAGCAGCACACCCGCCAACAAGCGCTCCAAGAGCAAGCTTCGCAACAACAGGAGCCTCCTCAGGAACAAAAACCACTTCCAGACCAGCAGCAGCCTCAGAAGCAGCAGTCGAAGAAGCAGCCACAGAAACAGCTTCAAAAGCCACAACAACCGTCTCAGCAACCACAGCATCAGCCTCAGCAACAGCAAGCAAAACAAAATCAACAACAACAACAACCACAACAGCAACGACAACAGACACAGAAGCAGCAACAGCAGCAGAAACAACAGCAACAGCAACAACCGCAACAGCAACAACCACAGCAGTCACAACAGCAGCAGACCCAACAGCAGCCAATGCAACAGCAGCAGAGACAACAGCAGCAGTCACAACAACAGCAACAACAGCAACAGCCACAAGCAAAGAAAGGTAAGGTGCCACCTATTAATACTTATAAAATGCATTTAAAAGACACAATTGAAATATGTAGGTCGGTCATAGGCAACAATTTCATAATTAAGCGGCTTAACGCAGACAGGCATTCCATTCAGTGCTCATCTTTAGAGCACTACAAAAAAGTGAAAGACCTTCTGTCTCAAACTAGAACAGAATACTATAGTTTCACCCCGAAGGAAGACAAGCTTCAAACAGTCCTCCTGAAGGGTATCGAATCTTCTACGGATCCGCAGGCGCTCTTAGCTGAGCTCCGTCAAGTGGCGAGCGACGATCTCGAGTTTATCGGGGTCCGACCGTTCACCACAGTCAAAGCCAGACGGGAGAAACGGAATTTACCATTTTTCCTAGTTCAACTCTCGCCCCAAAGCAAATTGAGTGGTCTAAGGAATATAACAGTCCTGGATTACCAAGTTGTACGATGGGAAAAACTAAATAAGCAGAAAGACATGCTTCAATGCATGAACTGCCAAGGGTTCGGACACGTTGCAGTAAACTGTGGTATGGACCCAGTCTGTGTTAAATGTGGAGATACCCACAAAACAGTGGAGTGTAAACTCGGGCAAGATAGGGTCACAGATATGACCCAGTTAAAATGTGCGCTCTGCCGAGGCTCCGGGCACCCCGCAAACTATCGGGGATGTCCAAAGTTTCAGGAGATAAGGCAAAACAAAGCCCAAAAGAAAACAGTTGAGGTGAGACGCCCTGAAGTACGCCAGAAAACAATTTCCGTCAATCCCGCAATTTCTTACGCCCAAATTGCGTCTGGAAGGGAAAACACGGTACAGCCTCAACCACAGGTAGCCAAACAGGTCCAAGTGCCTACGGCTCCTGTGCCAGAGGCAGATCTGATGCAGGTGTTGCTGACCATTCATGGTCAGTTAACCGACGTGTAAAAACAGATCAGGGAGCAGGCGGCTAGGGTGGATTACCTCTACTCTATTCTGCCCGCAACGCGAAATGGTTAAAGGCGCGCTGCCTGAGCGACAATTTAAGATCCTAGCTGTGAATGTAAATTCACTGATTAGGACCGAACGTAGAGCAAATCTCTTTCATTTGCTGCAAGACCAAAGTCCTGACGTGTTTATGGCTAGCGAAACTAAGCTTACTCAGAAACACAAATTGACTAATAATAATTACAATATCGTGCGAAGGGATCAGCCTAACTCCTCTCAAGGGGGTGGGGTCGCAATCTTCATACGAAAGGGCATTAAATATAAGGTTATATATAATAGTGAAGTGCGAAGATTTGGGCAGCTAGAAGCCTGCATCATTTGCATTCCGCTCCTTCAGGGGAAAAGAATGTACGTGATCGCGGCGTACGCACCCGAAGCACCTCAGCCTGCTAATTTTATCGCAGAACTCGAAAAACTTTTCGAATGCTTAAGACTGCACTTGGATGAAAATTATTATCTCATGGCAGGAGATTTGAACGCCAAACATGAAGATTGGGGAAATCAAATTCAAAATCCGAGAGGGTACCATTTATTTAATTGGATGGGTCGTCACAGTGTTGAGTGTAGGATCGATCTTTTTGCGACAGATAGACCTTCGTTTCCTAGGAGCGGTGGCTTTCTGGATCTTTTACTGCTTGACTCACGACTTGTTATAACTGACGCAACAAACCAACAGACAAGAAACTGTTTACGAACAATTGAATACGACAGCGATCACTGCGGACTTGCCACCGTAATACAGCTTCCGAGCGAACTTGTGGAATTGGATGAGTATGTGCCTGTGCACTCTTACAATTTCAGTAAGGCGCACTGGCCACGCTTCTCCAGAAGAGAAATACGTTCCGATGACATTTCTCCACCAAATGACAGAAACCTGATGAACCTCGAGATCGACGGGTTTCTGACTCAAATGGATACGACTATAAAACGAACAATGGACAAAACAATCCCAAAATATAAGGAACAAGACCCTACTGGTTTATACAAGAACGCGACAATCGACGCACTACACCGACAAAAAAGTGGACTGCTGACTAGGTTGAAACTTCTTTATAGACGTTTCACGGACACACGTGATCTGGAGATTAGGACATTGAAGTCGTCGATCAAAAACATTAACGTTCTGATTAGACAAAACTATAGATTATCTATTAATTTATATTGGGATAACAGAATTCGGGCTGTTAATTCTAGCGACCCTAGTATGTTTCCCCAAATAAATAAGATATTTAGAAGAAATGATCAAAACGATCTTCCATGTCTTAAACTCCAGAGGACAACAGAAAACGAAGACGTACTAACGATTGCGGGAATTGATCCGGAAGGTGCCGTTTTCGATGACAATTTTTATATGATAGAAGATCCTCAGGAAAAGGTAGAAGCTGTAGGGGCTGCTTTCCAGCAAGTGTATAAGGTGAATGCTAGCATTCGTCCGAATCATGACCTGGAGAACAGAGCCTTGCTGCACAATTTCTATCTTGGAAATAACATAACGCAATGGCGATCTGAGAATACTGGTTTCACCGGGTTCAATGACGAAAATTTGGCAAACGCCACCATCGCCGAGCAAAATGGACCCAGTTCATTGTTAATTTCGAAGGTAGAACTTCATTTAATTTTTCAAACATTAAAGAAAAAGAAATCTGCGGGGGTCGATGGTATACCCAACATTGTGTTACGACATCTCCCTGAGGAAGCCATAGACATTTATACCACACTGTTTAACAACGCATTGAATAATGCATATTATCCAGTGAGTTGGAAGACAGCTGTGGTCCATCCTCTCCCCAAAAAGGGAAAGGACAGCTCCAATCCGGCAAATCTTCGGTCGATAAGTCTTCTTCCAAGTATCAGTAAAGTATTCGAAAATATTCTCAATAGAGCTCTGTTCAAGTGGGCTGAGGACAAGAATATTATTCCAGACAATCAGTTTGGTTTTAAGGCGGGACATGACACTATTCATGCCGCGTCTAAGTTAGTTTCTGATGTTCAATGGAACAAAGCGAAAAATCAATGCACGGGTGCCGTTCTTGTTGATTTAGAGAAGGCTTTCGACACCGTATGGTTAGAGGGTCTTTATCTGAAATTAACCAGATTTGGCATAAGTAAACCACTATTGTATATGCTTCATGACATGCTCAATGGTAGAAAGTTTGTTGTCAAAAGTGGCAATGTAACTTCCACCACAATTTTTGATATTAAAAACGGTCTACAGAAAGGAGCTGTGAACTCGCCGATTCTTTTTAGTGTTTACACCAGCGATCTGATAGGTAGTCTCACTCATGCGATTGCGTATGCCGATGACCTTGTAGCGTACAGGACGGGTCCAAAAGTTGAAGTCATCAGAATTCTCTTGCAGCGTGACTTCGACAAGATTCAGCGATATTGTGATGACTGGAAGTTAAAAATTAACTTTCAGAAATCAGAAACTATCCTGTTTAGAACCCCTTTGTCTAGGGCTTCTAGGGATACAAGAAAGAACTGGAGAAATCTAGTGATCGTTGGACCAAGTGGACATCCACTGGCGAGTAAAGATGTAGTAAAGTACCTTGGTATCTGGCTAGATCAGTATCTATATTTCAATCGACATATAGATGCTGTTCTGGCCAGAGCTAGGGGAGCGTTTGCTCTGACAAGACGGTTGTTTTATAGCAGCCGCCTTGAAAACAGAGTGAAGGTGATTTGCTACATAGCCCTCATCCGGCCGATGATTGCCTATGGGTGCCCTGTGTGGTTTAACGTTGCCCCATTTCAAATGGAAAAGATTCGGGTGTTTGAGAGGCAGTGTCTTAGGACCTGTCTTGGATTACACAGAACACCAGAGTCGGAGTACAAACATTATTATGCCAACGAGGTCTTATACAACGGGGCCAATATAAACAGGATAGATAACTTTTTAATTAAGCTGATTCGGGGTCACATTGCAAGAGCGATGACCTCAGCCAATGGAATTATTTTCGGGGCTTATTACCCCATTGAAGAATATAGTGAGAGCGTTTGTCTTAACGGTTTCATCCCGCCCGAGACATTCCTCTATTAAGACAGTCGGGGGCTGATACAGGATAGATTGGCGGTTCCGTTAATCTACCACGTCGGCCGTAGAACTGTGGATCGGCGAATCCTGTATGGTCGAGACGTCGGCTCTGGGAACGGAGCAGAGCGTCTGCGGTTCAGTAGAGCTGTGCCCCTTCGGGACAAAAGGGACTGTTATAAGCAAGTTCAAAAATACTGGTGGTTGGGTGACCACCTTGATATTGATGGTTAGTCAAAATTGTTGCCTTGGCCGACCCACGTATTTTTAAGTATTAATAGGTATAATTTATGTAGGACAGTGGTGGCACCAAAAAAAAATATAAAACACATAAAATGCATTTGTTGGTGTGTGTGTGCATTTGGCGGTGCGCATATGCATTGGCTGCTGCACAAAAAAAAAAAAAAAAAAAAAAATGCTGCTGGTGGCTGTTCTAGTTTTAAGTTATTTTAAGTATTTTTAAGCAGTTTTAAGTTAATTACGTATATTTACGTATATTTTAGTTTAGGTTAATTTAGTTTTATTATTTAGGTAAAGGGTAGTTTTAAGTTTTTATATATAAAATAAAATGTCTCGAAAAACGAGTTTTTAAAAATTTTCTCGTTTAGTTTTAAGTAATTTTGAAGTTTAATTTAAGATAGTATTTACGCCCAAAGGCATTTTTTATATATAGTTATAGCATAATTTAGAGTGCCCGTATGGG
Organism: Baccha elongata; assembly: GCA_951217065.1. Classification (NCBI taxonomy): domain Eukaryota; kingdom Metazoa; phylum Arthropoda; class Insecta; order Diptera; family Syrphidae; genus Baccha; species Baccha elongata. Next base: position 816,216 of record CATNUY010000214.1, on the reverse strand, counting down.
ACCAGTAAGTTAGTTAAGTTATTCTGTAAGCTAGTTTTTAAGGTTTTTGTCTAGCATTTAAGTAGTTATAAGATAAATTGAAAATAAAAATTGAATTAAAATGTAAAAAAAAAAAAAGAGTGGCAGACGACGGATCTGGTCGGCGTGGGTTCGAGCCCCACTGTGGTCCTGGCTTTTTTTTAAACAATTTCTGGGAAAAGGTTAATAGAAATCGAGAGCACCTAGAAAGAGAGATGGGAAAACCAACGGGGACATCGAAAGATGGTCCCCCAACAACAAGGAAGGCAGTTGGAGCATCAGGTGATGTGTCATCCGACAGCCAAATAGCGGGGCCATCAGGCCAAGCAACAACAAGGGCAACTGCAGCTCAGCAGTCCAAAGCTCAAAGAGCAACAACAACGACAGAAGCTGGACCATCTATGTCCAAGAAAGCAGCAGCAACAACAACAACAACGACAACGACAACGACAACAACATCGTCATCGGCACATGCCGAGGTCGGAACTAGCAGCATGGCAACTGCAAAAAAGGGAAAAACACAGGACCGGCATGTGTCGAAGAAGCAGACCCATTGAAGAGAAGGCGCTATATAAGATATAAGCCAAATCTGATTGTTAAGAAGAAAACAGCAGATGTTGTAGCAGCCCAGCTAATATTAGGGCGTGGGCGTTCAGCCAAGTCTTCGGCTCAGGCCAAAATACAGAGGCAGCTGGATAGCTCCTCCAACGACGATGACGACAACAACGGAAACAACGACAAGAACGTAGAAGGCGACGATGAAGCTGAGGCGGATGACATGCCCGTCAAAGAGGCTGACGGAGCGATCGCCGCCGTCAATCTAAACGATCAGGACGCCATTCTAACAGGCGAAGAAAACGCCGCTGACGTAGATGCTGATGACATCTCCTACATGTCAGTGGAAGGAGAAGGACGTTACGTCAGTGGCGAGATAGTCGAGCTGTTGGACCAAGAAGAGGACCAGCAGATTGAGGCTTTGACGGAGCAGATCTCTTCTCTCATAGAGCTAGTCGAAGCGCTCAAAAAGAAACAGGAGGCAAGACGGGAGAAGGAGCGCATAGTTGCTCTTGAACAGCGCACCCGCCAACAAGCGCTCCAAGAGCAAGCTACGCAACAACAGCAGCCTCCTCAAGAACAACAACCACTCCCAGACCAGCAGCAGCCACAGAAGCAGCAACCAAGGAAGCAGCCACAACAACAGCTTCACAAACAGCAACCGCCTCGGCAACCACAGCATCAGCCTCAGCAGCCACAGGCAAAACAAAAACAACAACCACAACCACAACAACAACGACAACAGACACAGAAGCAGCAACAGCAGCAGAAACAACCACAACAGCAACAACCACAGCAGTCACAACAGCAGCAGACTCAACACCAGCCGACGCGACAACAGCAGAGACAACAGCAGCAGTCACAACAACAGCAACAACAGCAACAGCCACAAGCAAAGAAAGGTAAGGTGCCACCTATTGATACTTTTAAAATGGAAATTAAAGAGACCATAGAGATATGTAGGTCGGTCGTAGGCAACAATTTTATAATTAAGCGGCTAAACGCAGACAGGCATTCTATTCAGTGCTCTTCTTTAGAGCACTACAGAAAAGTTAAAGACCTTCTGTCTCACACTAAAACTGAGTATTATAGTTTCACCCCAAAGGAAGACAAGCTTCAAACAGTCCTCCTGAAGGGTATCGAATCCTCTACGGATCCGCAGGCGCTCTTAGCTGAGCTCCGTCCAGTGGCGAGCGACGATCTCGATTTTATCGGGGTAAGACCGTTTACCACAGTCAAAGCCAGACGGGAGAAACGGAGGTTACCATTCTTCCTAGTTCAACTCTCGCCCCAAAGCAAATTGAGTGGTCTAAGGAATATAACAGTCCTGGATTACCAAGTTGTACGATGGGAAAAATTAAACAAGCAGAAAGACATGCTTCAATGCATGAACTGCCAAGGGTTTGGACACATTGCAGTTAACTGTGGTATGGACCCAGTCTGCGATAAATGTGGAGATACCCACAAAACAGGGGAGTGTAAACTCGGGCAAGATAGGGTCACAGATATGACCCAGTTAAAATGTGCGCTCTGCCGAGGCTCCGGGCACCCCGCAAACTATCGGGGATGTCCGAAGTTTCAGGAGATAAAGCAAAACAAAGCCCAAAAGAAAACAGTGGAGGTGAGACGCCCTGAAGTACGCCAGACAATAACTTCCGTCAATCCCGCAATTTCTTACGCCCAAATGGCGTCTGGAAAGGGAAAAACGGTACAGCCTCAACCACAGGTAGCCAAACAGGATCAAGTACCTAAGGCTCCTGTGCCAGAGGCAGATCTGATGCAGGTGTTGCTGACCATTCATGGTCAGTTAACCGACGTGCAAAAACAGATCAGGGAGCAGGCGGCTAGGGTGGATTACCTCTACTCTATTCTGCCGGCAACGCGAAATGGTTAAAGGCGCGCTGCCTGAGCGACCCTTTAAGATCCTAGCTGTGAATGTAAATTCGCTGATTAGGACCGAACGTAGAGCAAACCTCTTTCATTTGCTGCAAGACCAAAGTCCTGATGTGTTTATGGCTATCGAAACTAAGCTAAACCAGAAACACAAACTGACTAATAAAAATTCCAATATCGTAAGAAGGGATCGGGCCAACTCCTCTCAAGGGGGTGGGGTCGCAATCTTCATACGAAAGGGCATTAAACATAAAGTTATATATAATAGTGAAGTGCGAAGATTCGGGTTACTAGAAGCCTGCATCGTTTGCATTCCTCTCCAACAGGGGAAAAGAATGTAAAAGAATGTATGCAATCGCGGTGTACGCACCTGACGCACCTCAGCAAGCTAATTTTATCGCAGAGCTCGAAAAACTTTTCGAATGCTTAAGACTGCACTTAGATGAGAATTATTATCTCATGGCAGGGGACTTAAACGCCAAACATGTAGATTGGGGAAACCAAATACAAAATCCTAGAGGGAACCATCTTTTTAATTGGATGGGTCGATACAGTGCTGAGTGTAGGATCGACCTTCTGGCTACAGATAGACCGTCATTTCCGAGAAGTGGTAGTTTTCTGGATCTTTTACTGCTTGACTCACGACTAGTTATAACTGACGCAACAAATCAACAGACAAGAAACTGTTTACGATTGATTGAATACGACAGTGATCACTGCGGACTTGCCACCGTTATACAGCTTCCGAGCGAACTTGTGGAATTGGATGAGTAGGTGCCTGTGCACTCTTACAATTTCAGTAAGACGCGCTGGCCACGATTCTCCAACGCCTTGGCAAGAGAAATACGTTCCGATGACATTTCTCCACCAAATGACAGAAACCTAACGAACGTCGAGATTGACGGGTTCCTGACTCAAATGGACACGACTATAAAACGAACAATGGACAAAACAATAACAAAATATAAGGAACAAGACGCTACTGGTTTATACAAGAACGCGACAATCGACGCACTACACCGACAAAAAAGTGGACTGCTGACCAGATTGAAACTTCTGTACAGACGTTTCACGGACACACGTGATCTGGAGATTAGGACATTGAAGTCGTCGATCAAAAACATTTACGTTCTGAATAGACAAAACTATAGATTATCTATTAATTTATATTGGGATAACAGAATTCGGGCTGTTAATTCTAGCGACCCTAGTATGTTTCCCCAAATAAATAAGATATTTAGAAGAAATGATCAAAACGAGCTTCCATGTCTTAAACTCCAGAGGACAACAGATAACGAAGACGTACTAACGATTGCGGGAATTGATCCGGAAGGTGCCGTTTTCGATGATAATTATTATATGATAGAAGATCCTCAGGAAAAAGGAGAGGCTGTGGGGGCTGCTTTCCAGCAAGTGTATAAGGTGAATGCCAGCATTCGTCCGAATCATGACCTGGAGAACAGAGCCTTACTGCACAACTTCTACCTTGGAAATAACATAACGCAATGGCGATCTGAGAATACTGGTTTCACAGGGTTCAATGACGAAAACTTGGCAAACGCCCCATCGCCGAGCGAAATGGACCCAGTTCATTGTTAATTTCGAAGGTAGAACTTCAGTTGATTTTTCAAACATTAAAGAAAAAGAAATCTGCGGGGGTCGATGGTATACCCAACATTGTGTTACGACATCTCCCTGAGGAAGCCATAGACATTTATACCACACTGTTTAACAACGCATTGAATAATGCATATTATCCGGTGAGTTGGAAGACAGCTGTGGTCCATCCTCTCCCCAAAAAGGGAAAGGACAGCTCCAATCCGGCAAATCTTCGGTCGATAAGTCTTCTTCCAAGTATCAGTAAAGTATTCGAAAAGATTCTCAATAGAGCTCTGTTCAAGTGGGCTGAGGACAAAAATATTATTCCAGATAATCAGTTTGGCTTTAAGGCGGGGCATGACACTATTCATGCCGCGTCTTAGTTAGTTTCTGATGTTCAATGGAACAAAACGAAAAATCAATGCACAGGTGCCGTTCTGGTTGATTTAGAGAAGGCTTTCCACACCGTATGGTTAGAGGGTCTTTATCTGAAGTTAACCAGATTTGACATAAGTAAACCACTGTTATATATGCTTCATGACATGCTCAATGGTAGAAAGTTTGTTGTCAGAAGTGGCAATGTAACCTCTACCACAACTTTTAATATTAAAAACGGTCTACAGCATAGAGCTGTGAACTCGCCGATTCTTTTTAGTATTTACACCAGCGATCTGATAGGTAGTCTCACTCATGCGATTGCGTATGCCGATGACGTTGTAGCGTACAGGACGGGTCCAAAAGTTGAAGTCATCAGAATTCTCTTGCAGCGTGACTTCGACAAGATTCAGCGATATTGTGATGACTGGAAGTTAAAAATTAACTTTCAGAAATCAGAAACTATCCTGTTTGTCTAAGGCTTCTAGGGATACAAGAAAGAACTGGAGAAATCTAGTGGTCGTTGGACCAAGTGGACATCCACTGGCGAGTAAAGATGTAGTAAAGTACCTTGGTATCTGGCTAGATCAGTATCTATATTTCAATCGACATATAGATGCTGCTCTGGCCAGAGCTAGGGGAGCGTTTGCTCTGACAAGACGGTTGTTTTATAGCAGCCGCCTTGAAAACAGGGTAAAGGTGATTTCCTACGTGGCCCTCATCCGGCCGATGATTGCCTATGGGTGCCCTGTGTGGTTTAACGTTGCCCCATCTCAAATGGAAAAGATTCGGGTGTTTGAGAGGCAGTGTCTTAGGACCTGTCTTGGATTACACAGAACACCAGAGTCGGAGTACAAACATTATTATGCCAACGAGGTCTTATACAACGGGGCCAATATAAACAGGATAGATAACTTTTTAATTAAGCTGATTCGGGGTCACATTGCAAGAGCGATGACCTCAGCCAATGGACTTATTTTCGGGGCTTATTACCCCAATGAAGAATATAGTGAGAGCGTTTGTCTTAACGGTTTCATCCCGCCCGAGACATTCCTCTATTTAGACAGTCGGGGGCTGATACAGGATAGATTGGCGGTTCCGTTAATCTACCACGTTGGCCGTAGAACTGTGGATCGGCGAATCCTGTATGGTCGAGACGTCGGCTCTGGGAACGGAGCAGAGCGTCTGCGGTTCAGTAGAGCTGTGCCCCTTCGGGACAAAAGGGACTGTTATAAGCAAGTTCAAAAATACTGGTGGTTGGGTGACCACCTTGATATTGATGGTTAGTCAAAATTGTTGCCTGGCCGACCCACGTATTTTTAAGTATTAATAGGTATAATTTATGTAGGACAGTGGTGGCACCAAAAAAAAAATATAAAACACATAAAATTCATTTGTTGGTGTGTGTGTGCATTTGGCGGTTAAATATATATATATATAAATATATATATATTTGAAAGCATGTGCGCATATGCATTGGCTGCTGCACAAAAAAAAAAAAAAAAAAATATGCTGCTGGTGGCTGTTCTAGTTTTAAGTTATGTTAAGTTATTTTAAGTTATTTTAAGTATTTTTAAGTAGTTTTAAGTTAATTACGTATATTTACGTATATTTTAGTTTAGGTTAATTTAGTTTTATTATTTAGGTAAAGGGTAGTTTTAAGTTTTTATATATAAAATAAAATGTCTCGAAAAACGAGTTTTTAAAAATTTTCTCGTTTAGTTTTAAGTAATTTTGAAGTTTAATTTAAGTTAGTTTTTACGCCCAAAGGCATTTTTAATATATAGTTATAGTATAATTTAGAGTGCCCGTATGGGGCCAGTAAGTTAGTTAAGTTATTCTGTAAGCTAGTTTTTAAGGTTTTTGTCTAGCATTTAAGTAGTTATAAGATAAATTGAAAATAAAAATTGAATTAAAATGCAAAAAAAAAAAAAAAAAGCGTGGCCGACGACAGACTGGAAGGGCGTGGGTTCGAGCCCCACCCTGGGCAGGGCTTTTTTTTAAATAAGTTCTGGGAGAAAGTCCATAAAAACAGAGAAGAACAACAACAACAGATGGTAAAGCCAACGGGGACATCGAAAGATGATCACCCAACAACAAGACAAGATACCGGAGCATCAGGTGATGCAGCAGCAGCAGTTAAGGTAGCGGTGCCTTCCAAAGAAACCCAGCCAACAACGACAGCGTCATCGGCACGTGCCGAAGCTAATACAAGCAGCATAGCGACTGCAACAACATCAAGCCTTCCAAAAGGCAAGACATCAACACCGGCACGTGCCGCAGCAACAACAAAAGAAGACAAAAAGAGGAGGCGTATCATTAGATACAAGCCCCTTCTTGTAAACCGCAATGACAGGAGCACAAGAGCGAAGTTGGCTAAGGCATCGGCTCAAGCTAAAATGCAGAGGCAGCTAGAAAGCTCCTCCTACGAGGATGACGAATACGTCAACAACAATGAAAAGGAAGATGAGGGCGATGAGGGCGATGACGAGGCAGAGGCGGACGACGAAATAGCAGGAGAAGCTAACTATGAGGTCGCCAAAGGGGCCGTCAACGAGACCGACAAGAAGACAAAAGAGCAAAACGTCGCTGAGGCAGATGCCGAAGACATTGCTTACATGTCCGTAGAAGGTGAGGGGCGCTACGTGAGTGCCGAGTTGGTAGATCTTTTACCTCCAGACTCAGAAACTGAGGAAGAAAAAATAGAATCGCTGACAGAGCAAATCACTGCACTTATGGCAATGGTAAGAGCACTCAAAGAAAAACAAGAAGCGCGTAGGAAAAAAGAGCGCCTAGTTGCTCTTGAAAGCAAAAGACAAAAAACGCTCCAAGAACAACAAAAAGCTGAACAAATGCAGCAGCCTTTCAAACAACAACAACCACTTCCTGAAATTCAGCCAAAAAAGAAGCAGCAGGCGCAGCAACTGCAGCCCCAGCAACAGCATCAGCAACTGCAAGCACAGCAACAAAAACAAAAGCAACAACAACAACAGCAACAGCAACAGCAAAAGCAGCAGCGACAACAACAGCAACAACAACAGAAACAACAACAACATCAGCAACAACAGCAACAAAAGCAAATACAAAAACAAATACAACAACCACTACAGCAACAAAAGACACAGAAGCAGCAACAGCAGCAGAAACTACAACAGCAACAACAACCGCAGCAGTTACATAAGCAGCAGGCACAACAGCAGCAGTCACAACAGCAGCAGCAACATCAGCAACAGCCACAAGCAAAAAAAGGTAAGGTGCCACCAATCAATACTTATAAAATAGAACTAAAAGATACAATAGAACTATGTAAGTCGGCCATAGGCAATAATTTTATTATTAAAAGACTGAACGCAGACCGACACGCTATCCATTGCTCTTCGGTCGAGCATTATAAAAAAGTAAAAGATCTTTTGTCACAAACGAAGACAGAATTTTACAGTTTCACCCCGAAGGAAGACAAGCTGCAAACAGTCCTCCTGAAGGGTATAGAATCCTCTACGGATCCGCAGGCGCTCTTAGCTGAGCTCCGTCAAGTGGCGAGCGATGATCTCGATTTTATCGGGGTCAGACCGTTTTCCACAGTTAAGGCCAGACGGGAGAAACGGAATTTACCATTCTTCCTCGTTCAGCTCTCGCCCCAAAGCAAGTTAAGTGGTTTAAGGAGCATAACCGTCCTAAACTACCAAATTGTAAGATGGGAAAAATTAAATAGGCAGAGAGACATGCTTCAATGCATGAACTGCCAAGGGTACGGCCACGTGGCAGCTAACTGTGGTATGGACCCAGTTTGCGTCAAGTGTGGAGACTCCCACAAGATAGGGGAATGTAAGCTTGGGAAAGATAGGGTCGAAGACAGGACCCAGTTAAAGTGTGCACTTTGCCGAGGCTCCGGGCACCCCGCAAACTATCGGGGATGTCCGAAGTTTCAGGAAATGAGAAAAAACAAAGACCAAAAGAAGACAGTAGAGGTGAGACGACCTGAAGTACGCCAGACAGCAACTTCCGTCAATCCCGCAATTTCTTACGCCCAAATGGCGTCTGGAAAGGTAAAAACGATACAGCCTCAACCACAGGTAGCCAAACAGGTCCAAGTGCCTACGGCTCCTGTGCCAGAGGCAGATCTGATGCAGGTGTTGCTGCCCATTCATGGTCAGTTAACCGATGTGCAAAAACAGATAAGGGAGCAGGCGGCTAGGGTGGATTACCTCTACTCTTTTCTGCCGGCAACGCGAAATGGTTAAAGGCGCGCTGCCTGAGCGACCCTTTAAGATCCTAGCTGTGAATGTAAATTCGCTGATTAGAACCGAACGTAGAGCAAACCTCTTTCATTTGCTTCAAGACCAAAGTCCTGACGTGTTTATGGCTAGCGAAAGTAAGCTAAACCAGAAACACAAACTGACTAATAAAAATTACAATATCGTAAGAAGGGATCGGCCCAACTCCTCTCAAGGGGGTGGGGTCGCAATCTTCATACGAAAGGGCATCAAACATAAGGTTATATATAATAGTGAAGTGCGAAGATTTGGGCTGCTAGAAGCTTGCATCGTTTGCATTCCTCTCCAGCAAGGGAAAAGAATGTACGCAATCGCGGTGTACGCACCTGACGCACCTCAGCCGGCTAGTTTTATCACAGAGCTCGAAAAACTTTTTGAATCCTTAAGACTGAACTTGGATGAGAATTATTATCTCATGGCAGACGACTTGAACGCCAAACATGTAGATTGGGGAAACTAAGTACAAAATCCGAGAGGGAACCATCTTTTTAATTGGATGGGTCGATACAGTGTTGAGTGTAGGATCGACCTTCTGGCTACAGATAGACCGTCTTTTCCGAGAAGTGGTAGTTTTCTGGATCTACTCCTGCTTGACTCAAGACTGATAATAACTGACACTGTAGGTCAACATACAAAAAACTGTTTACGAACGATTGAATACGACAGTGACCACTGCGGACTTGCCGCCGTAATACAGCTCCCGAGCGAACTTTTGGAGTTGGATGAGTATGTGCCTGCGCACTCTTACAATTTCAGTAAGACGCGTAAGCCACGCTTTTCCAACTCCTTGGCAAGAGAAATACGTTCCGATGACATTTCTCCACCAAATGACAGAAACCTGACGAACGTCGAGATCGACGGGTTCCTGACTCAAATGGATACGACTATAAAACGAACAATGGACAGAACAATCCCAAAATATAAGGAACACGACCCTACTGGTATATACAAGAACGCGACAATTGACGCACTACACTGACAAAAAAGTGGACTTCTGACTAGGTTGAAACGTCTGTACAGACGTTTCACGGACACACGTGATCAGGAGATTAGGACATTGAAGTCGTCGATCAAAAACATTAATGTTCTGATTAAACAAAATTATAGATTGTCTATTAATTTATATTGGGATAACAGAATTCGGGCCGTTAATTCTAGCAACCCTAGAATGTTTCCCCAAATAAATAAGATTTTTAGAAGAAATGATCAAAACGAACTTCCATGTCTTAAACTCCAGAGGACAGCAGATAACGAAGACGTACTAACGACTGTGGGAATAGATCCGGAGGCTGCCGTTCTCGATAATAATATTTTTATAATAGAAGATCCTCAGGAAAAAGTAGAAGCTGTTGGGGCTGCTTTCCAGCAAGTGTATAAGGTGAATGCTAGCATTCGTCCGAATCATGACCTGGAGAACAGAGCCTTGCTGCACAACTTCTACCTTGGAAATAGCATTACGCAATGGCGATCTGAGAACACCGGTTTCACCGTGTTCAATGACGAAAGTTTGGCAAACGCCACCATCGCCGAGCGAAATGGACCCAGTTCATTGTTAATTTCGAAGGTAGAACTTCAGTTAATTTTTCAAACATTAAAGAAAAAGAAATCTGCGGGGGTCGATGGTATACCCAACATTGTGTTACGACATCTCCCTGAGGAAGCAATAGACATTTATACCACATTGTTCAACAACGCCTTGAATAATGCATATTATCCAGTGAGTTGGAAAACAGCTGTGGTCCATCCTCTCCCCAAAAAGGGAAAGGACAGCTCCAATCCGGCAAATCTTCGGTCGATAAGTCTTCTTCCAAGTATCAGTAAGGTATTCGAAAAGATTCTAAATAGAGCTCTGTTCAAGTGGGCTGAGGACAAAAATATTATTCCAGATAATCAGTTTGGCTTTAAGGCGGGGCATGACACTATTCATGCCGCGTTTAAGTTAGTTTCTGATGTTCAATGGAACAAAGCAAAAAATCAATGCACGGGTGCCGTTCTGGTTGATTTAGAGAAGGCTTTCGACACCGTATGGTTAGAGGGTCTTTATCTGAAGCTAACTAGATTTGGCATAAGTAAACCACTGTTATATATGCTTCATGACATGCTCAATGGTAGAAAGTTTGTTGTCAAAAGTGGCAATGTAACTTCTACCACAACATTTGATATTAAAAACGGTCTACAGCAAGGAGCTGTGAACTCGCCGATTCTTTTTAGTATTTACACCAGCGATCTGATAGGTAGTCTCACTCATGCAATTGCGTATGCCGATGACCTTGTAGCGTACAGGACCGGTCCAAAAGTTGAAGTCATCAGAATTCTCTTGCAGCGTGACTTCGACAAGATTCAGCAATATTGTGATGACTGGAAGTTAAAAATTAACTTCCAGAAGTCAGAAACTATCCTGTTTAGAACCCCGTTGTCTAGGGCTTCTAGGGATACAAGAAAGAACTGGAGAAATCTAGTGATCGTTGGACCAAGTGGACATCCACTGGCAAGTAAAGATGTGGTAAAGTACCTTGGCATCTGGCTAGATCAGTATCTATATTTCAATCGGCATGTAGATGCTGCTCTGACCAGAGCTAGGGGAGCCTTTGGGTTGACAAGACGGTTGTTCTATAGCAGCCGCCTCGACAGCAGAGTAAAGGTGATTTGCTACATGGCCCTTATCCGGCCAATGATTGACTATGGGTGCCCTGTGTGGTTCAACGTTGCCCCATCTCAAATGGAAAAGATTCGGGTGTTTGAGAGACAGTGTCTTAGACGCTGCCTTGCATTGCACAGAACACCAGAGTCGGAGTACACACATTACTATGCCAACGAGGTTCTATACAATAGGGCCAATATAAACAGGATAGATAACTTTTTAATCAAGCTGATTCGGGGTCGCATTGCAAGAGCGATGACCTCGACCAATGGACTTATTTTTGGGGCTTACTACCCCAATGATGAGTATAGTGAAAGTGTGCGTCTTAACGGTTTCATCCCGCCCGAGACATTCCTCTTTTTAGACAGTCGTGGGCTGATACAGGATAGATTGGCGGTTCCGTTAATCTACCACGTCGGCCGTAGGACTGTGGATCGGCGACTCCTTTACGATCGGGACGTCGGCTCTGGAAACGGAGCAGAACGTCTGCGGTTCAGTAGAGCTGTGCCCCTTCGGGACAGAAAGGACTTAGTTCAGCAAGTCAAAAAATTCTGGTGGTTGGGTGACCACCGTGATATTGAAAGTTGACCATATTATTGCTTTGGCCGACTTACATAGTTCTAAGGTAAAGATAAGTAGAGTAGGTAGAACAGTGACGGTGGCACAAAAAAAAAAAAAAAAAAAAAAAAAAAAAAAAAAAAAAAAAAAAAAAAAAAAAAAAAAGTACATAAGTAAATATATATGTAAAGATTGCTGGTGGCTGTTCTAGTTTTTAAGTTATTTTAAGTAGTTTTAATAAGATATAATGTAGTTTAAGTTAGCTTTAATTTAGTTTTAATTAGTTTTATTAGGCAAAGGGTAGCTTTAAGTTTTATAAAAAATTAAAAAAATGATATAGAAAATGAGTTTTTTTTTAATAATTTTCTCGTTAGATTTAAGTAATCATGAATTCTAATAATAAGTTATTTTCCGTCCAAAGACATTTTTTAAGTATAGTCATAGTTTAATTTAGAGCGCCCGCATGGGGCCAGTAAGTTAGTTAAGTTAATATGGTAAGCTAGTTGTTTAAGATTTTTTGTCTAGCATTAAGATAGATATAAGGAAATGAAAAAATAAAAATGAATTAAAAATGAAAAAAAAAAAACAAATGGTTTTAAATATTTAATTTTGCGATTGCGGGAATTGATCCGGAAAGTGCCACTTTCGATGATAATTTTTATATGATAGAAGATCCTCAGGAGAAGGTAGAAGCTGTAGGGGCTGCTTTCCAGCAAGTGTATAAGGTGAATGCCAGCATTCGTCCGAATCATGACCTGGAGAACAGAGCCTTGCTGCACAACTTCTACCTTGGAAATAACATAACGCAATGGCGATCTGAGAATACTGGTTTTACCGGGTTCAATGACGAAAACTTGGCAAACGCCACTATCGCCGAGTAAAATGGACCCAGTTCATTGTTAATTTCGAAGGTAGAACTTCAGTTAATTTTTCAAACACTTAAGAAAAAGAAATCTGCGGGAGTCGATGGTATACCCAACATTGTGTTACGACATCTCCCTGAAGAACCAATAGACATATATACCACACTGTTCAACAACGCATTGAATAATGCATATTATCCAGTGAGTTGGAAAACAGCTGTGGTCCATCCTCTCCTCAAAAAGGGAAAGGACAGCTCCAATCCGGCAAATCTTCGGTCGATAAGTCTTCTTCCAAGTATCAGTAAGGTATTCGAAAAGATTCTAAATAGAGCTCTGTTCAAGTGGGGTGAGGACAAGAATATTATTCCAGACAATCAGTTTGGCTTTAAGGCGGGACATGACACTATTCATGCCGCGTCTAAGTTAGTTTCTGATGTTCAATGGAACAAAGCGAAAAATCAATGCACAGGTGCCGTTCTTGTTGATTTAGAGAAGGCTTTCGACACCGTATGGTTAGAGGGTCTTTATCTGAAGTTAACCAGATTAGGAATAAGTAAACCACTGTTATATATGCTTCATGACATGCTCAATGGTAGAAAGTTTGTTGTCAAAAGTGGCAATGTAACTTCCACCACAACTTTTGATATTAAAAACGGTCTACAGCAAGGAGCTGTGAACTCGCCGATTCTTTTTAGTATTTACACCAGCGATCTGATAGGTAGTCTCACTCATGCGATTGCGTATGCCGATGACCTTGTAGCGTACAGGACGGGTCCAAAGTTGAAGTCATCAGAATTCTCTTGCAGCGTGACTTCGACAAGATTCAGCGATATTGTGATGCCTGGAAGTTAAAAATTAACTTTCAGAAATCAGAAACTATCCTGTTTAGAACCCCTTTGTCTAAGGCTTCTAGGGATACAAGAAAGAACTGGAGAAATCTAGTGATCGTTGGACCAAGTGGACATCCACTGGCGAGTTAAGATGTAGTAAAGTACCTTGGTATCTGGCTAGATCAGTATCTATATTTCAATCGACATATAGATGCTGCTCTGGCCAGAGCTAGGGGAGCGTTTGCTCTGACAAGACGGTTGTTTTATAGCAGTTGCCTTGAAAACAGGGTGAAGGTGATTTGCTACATGGCCCTCATCCGGCCGATGATTGCCTATGGGTGCCCTGTGTGGTTTAACGTTGCCCCATCTCAAATGGAAAAGATTCGGGTGTTTGAGAGGCAGTGTCTTAGGACCTGTCTTGGATTACACAGAACACCAGAGTCGGAGTACAAACATTATTATGCCAACGAGGTCTTATACAACGGGGCCAATATAAACAGGATAGATAACTTTTTAATTAAGCTGATTTGGGGTCACATTGCAAGAGCGATGAACTCAGCCAATGGACTTACTTTCGGGGCTTATTACCCAAATGAAGAATAAAGTGAGAGCGTTTGTCTTAACGGTTTCATCCCGCCCGAGACATTCCTCTATTTAGACAGTCGGGGGCTGATAGAGGATAGATTGGCGGTTCCGTTAATCGACCACGTCGGCCGTAGAACTGTGGATCGGCGAATCCTGTATGGTCGAGACGTCGGCTCTGGGAACGGAGCAGAGCGTCTGCGGTTCAGTAGAGCTGTGCCCCTTCGGTACAAAAGGGACTTTTATAAGCAAGTTCAAAAATACTGGTGGTTGGGTGACCAAATTGATATTGATGGTTAGTCAAAGCTGTTGCCTTTGCCGACCTACGTATTTTTAAGTATTAATAGGTATAATTTATGTAGGACAGTGGTGGCACCAAAAAAAAAATAGAAAACACATAAACTGCATTTGTTGGTGTGTATGTGCATTTGGCGGTTAAATATATATATATAAATATATATATATTTGAAGGCGTGTGCGCATATGCATTGGCTGCTGCACCAAAAAAAAAAAAAAATGCTGCTGGTGGCTGTTCTAGTTTTAAGTTATTTTAAGTAGTTTTAAGTTTATTAAGTATATTTACGTATATTTTAGTTTTATTTAGGTTAATTTAGTTTTATTTAGGTAAAGGGTAGTTTTAAGATTTTAAATAAAATAAATGTCTTGGAAAACGAGTTTTTAAAAAATTTTCTCGTTTAGTTTTAAGTAATTTTGAATTTTAATTTAAGTTAGTTTTTACGCTCAAAGGCATTTTTAATATATAGTTATAGTATAATTTAGAGCGCCCGTATGGGCCAGTAAGTTAGTTAAGTTATTCTGTAAGCTAGTTTTTAAGGTTTTTGTCTAGCATTTAAGTTAGTTATAAGTTAAATTGAAAATAAAAATGAATTTATATAAAAAAAAAAAAAAAATGGTTTTAAATATTTAATTTTCTTCACTATTACCATTAATGGTGGCGGGTTAACAAATTTTGGTCTTGGGAGGGAATCTTTTCCAAATGCTTTTCGAAATTTACTCTCATTTCTCCTTTCATTTGGAAAAGTCCCTCCAACTATCAACGGTGTTCCCCACCCGCATACAGCTGAAGAAAAAGCTTTTGTGTTACGGATGAGTATTTCTCCGTAGAGAGCTGTAGGGGAGAATAGTGTACAAATGTGATTTTGCACAAACATGCATTTTGTAACAATTTATAGATGTTTGACAAGTTCTTATGAAGCTGTTTTTAAGCTAAACTCGAGTTGTTGCTATGCATAGAAAATTTAAACCCAAGTCTAAACGAAAAACTCGAGTCTAACTTTAAACTGGACCGAACCCATGTTTAAGTTGTATTTAACTCTGATATACGTCAGCAATAGGTACACAAATGAAATAATTTGTTAAGGGTCGCGAGTGATTTTCATTCTTGCAAATAAAATGTTATTATGTACCACTTTACGAACAAAAAAAAAAAAAAACAAATACATAACTAGATAGTAATATTTCTACATATCTACCTACCTACAATAAGACAAATTTTCTATATAATATTAATATATATTAATAATAATATTTCCACATATCTACCTACCTACAATAAGACAAATTTCAGCAGAATATAGGTATAATATTCACGCAGATGAGGATATATAATTGTGCAATAAAATAATCTAGATGGAGAAACTGGATGCCACAGTATCAGACATTTTCTTAATTTGCATTTGAAATTTGCGAAAGTATTGCATACAAAAATTCAAGAAAAAGAAAATATAAAAAGATTATTAATTAACTTTTACTGCACTTGTTACTATTCCAAAATAATAAAACACAAAGAGGTAAACAAACTTTTCACTTTATTTTCTTCCTAATAACAACATTCTAGTGATAACATTCAACGGCGCAATTTAAAGTGAACTATGTACCTATTAAATATAATAAAGTAGGTACACAAACAAAAATGAATACATTATTTACACTTTTCAATAATTATAAAATAATATATTAAAATGAAAATATTATATGAAAAAGTATTGACGAAACTCTCACATTTGTATATGATTTCTCATTGCAAAATGAAAACGTCAAGCTCTCTACGCTCATATTACGTAGATGCGCAGAACGAGACAAAAATAAACCTTTATCGGCGCTATCTTTATTTGTTGTATCATGATCTATACCTCCTACATCCAAAAAGGATTTTCGCCACCTCTGGAAAGTTGAAGACACCACTTAAAACGTCTGGGACCCCGATATTCTTCATCAGAGCGCCATTCTCTACAGTTTGCATGTGCATATAATTAGTTATAGCCCTGACCAATAAATCGGCAAAATTACAGTTTTCGACCCCTCACCCCTTGCTCCTGCATCCAAATAACCCTGTCAGACGACTGGGTTCGATATCACGGCGTTAATACCTCAACATACATGTATATGAATTTTGGTTATACCTCCAAGCCCAAAATTCGCTCTCGGCTCTTAGACTAAGAAGGATAGGTACCAACGATTGATAAAAATTTACTTTCCTTTAATAATTATTTAAAAACTATTTTCAACTATAGCTCAGTGTTGTATAATATGTGTTATGTTACAAATGCAACGTTTCGACCTTCTTCTTCGGGCTTTTAGTTTTAAAACAATTATTTGATAAATTAAATAAATATAGATTGATATTTATACTTAGGTAATGTTTTGTTTGTTGTTACATATCATTTTTGTGATTTTTTATTTTATAAAAAGACGTTACATAGATTTAAAATTATTTTAAATCTTAAATTTATTTAAAAAATTTATTTATCTTGAAATATATTTCAAAATTTCAAAACTAAAGTTTTATCGAATTCATTAATATACAGGGTGATTGGTATAAGATGCACCAAAAAGCTTGAGCGTGGATGCCAAAATGTATCTTAGTTTTTGAGAAATTAAAAAAAAATTAAAAGAAAAACTAGGAAGTAAAGTAAAAAGTAAATTCGTTTTTTTTATTATTTGATTAAAATCGGATGGTATGTAATAAAAAATAAAAAAGGGATAATTCCTTAATTAATAATTGACCTGAAAAGGTCAAATTTGGGAAAACCAAAAAAAAAAAGTGTTTTTCTTGGAAAAAAATACTTCTAGTTTTTCTTAATTTCTCATAAAACTAAGATACATTTTGTAATCCGGTTTTCTGTTTTTGACTAAAAATTAATAAGAGCATTGAATTTTGAAAATAAAAATAATAGTTAATTACATAAAATTTTGAAAAAAAATAGTTTAAATTTTTTTTTTTTTTAGTTTTTTTTTCAAAATTTTGAGTTTGAAAATTAATTTTTTTAAAACTGTTCACTTAAACAACTTAATTTAAAAATTTAATAAAAGAGTAGTTTTCTGGCTTTCCAAAAAAATATAACAAGGCTTTGAAGGTATCATTCAGCGTTGTTTTTAAATAATTTTTTTTCTGATTTAAGTCAATGTTTTAGAAAATTGCCCCTCCCGCCTAAACGGGGGGAAATAGACCCCCCTCCCATACGATTTTTTTCTTGTCTTAACTCCACCTACACGCTCAAGGTTTTTTGTGCACTTTATACCAATCACCCTGTATTTGTATTGTTGTCAAAGAATTGACCATACATTTGACTAATACCATCGCAATCTGTTCGTATATTAACAGTGTTTTCTGTTTATTTTATATGTAACATTTCAAACATCATTCTTTTGTTATAATGTTTTTCTGAATGCAAGATCTCAACACTCTTAAAATGGGGTCGACGGTCTTCTTTTACATGTACAACGTAGAGTTAATGCTGTTTTTTGTAAACTTCCATTATTTATATCTGATCTATTCCATTGACCATATTCTGTTACGCAGTTTTTGCATCGAGGTTCATACATAAACAGAGAACATCGATGCAAAAATTGCGTAATTCAAATGAACTTATTTTAAGGGATTTAATTTTTGTATACGATAAAAAAGGAACGTTATTTTTAATGCGCGTTTAAATTTATGTTGCTGGCAGCTTTGAATCAAAATAAAATTACTTTGATTTATATTCGAAAATAATTAAACTAAGATTTTTAAAAGGTCATAGGTTCAAAGGATTTCATGATTTGAAAATATCTCAAACTGAAAAAAAAATTTTAAAGACGAAAAAACTTTAATTTAGAAATGAAAATTTTTGTTATTCATTCAAACAACCTTAAGTTAAAATAATTTTATTTTGGAGGTATAATCAAACTGTTGTATAAAGTTTCACCATTTTGATTTCAAATATTTCGTGCTTAGGACAAATTAATTATAACGATCTTACTTTGATTAAAAGATGTTTTATTTGATTTTAAGTTTTTGGTTCATATATATATATATATTTATATTCTTTGAATTAATCTACTTTAAATCAATTGAAAGAATTAAACAAATTATTTTATGTACAAAAATTAAAAGACTACAATACCCACAACGTGCGACCCAGTTGTGCATTTTTTCTATTAAGCCCTAGCTTACCTGTCACAAAAGCAAGTTTTTGCCACCCAGTCGTGTCTTTTTTATTTCTTTAGACGGCAGTACCTACTTATTTAATGACGCAATTGGAGATCATAGATATTTATTCAAAAGTCAACTTTAAGTGTCAATCATCACAAACAATAAAAATACAAATTCACAAAATAGGTAATAAAAAAAAAATCTAATCCAACAAAAACCAAACAACAACTCATACAGCAGCTAAAACCAAAATGCTCTTAAAACATTGAAATAGAAAAAAACATGACATAAATCTTTGATAATATTTTTCTGTTCGCCAGCATAAAATGATAAAACTTGTTTTATTCTCTAGCCGTAAAGGCGATTGCTCAGATTATAAACACCACACAAAATATTATCTAAATCAGAGACATTGTAGTTCTTAGTTTTGGAATAGAAAAAAAATTGTTTTACGAATTTCTTGTAAAAAGAAAACAACAATAGACGTTAAACTGTACAAAGACATTATTTATCCATTATAAATACTCTGAAGTGGGTAAGCCTTGGTCATGCGAGCAGCGTTGCCGCGAACAAAAAAAAATGGTGCCAAAAAAACAAAATTTCTTCATAAAAACAGTTGTACAATCGTGGTTCAATGTGGTTCAAATATTTAAACCACTTATTTCCATATAACTAATCTGCCAAAATAAGTACTTAATAATGCTTTTAGAGTATACTTTTTCACAAAAAATCAAGGTTAAAAATGTTATTAGGTTATTAGCTTTTTTTCTAAGAATTTTGGTAATCAGTTTTAAGATTCTATGGGTTTGACAGAGCAAAAAAATGATCTTCTTTCGCTGTTTTCACGCTATAAATTTAAGTTTAGATAACAAAATGAAAGTGAAAAAAACGTGCCATATTGAAATTTTTCGTGCCACGAGGAAATTTTCGGTTCAAAAAAACACGATTGTGCCACATCGGTAACGCTGCATGCGACCATAAATTTCTATTTATTTGCTTGTGCACTTCAATTATATAGAAAGCCATATTATAAGTATAGATATTTCTTGTTTTATATTTTTTTTGTTTATTGACGAAGGTTTCAGTCTTTGGAACGCTCTCTATTTAGTGGATATCTTACTTCATGAGTTCAAGTCTTCTTATTTGTAATAGGTACTGATGAAATAATGGGAAAAAAAACAATTCAAATATTTTTTGAGTGGTCGTCATTATCTGAATACCAATCGAATGACAATAAAAATTCTTCGTTCCGATTGCATTGGGGACGTAGGTACTTATATTTTATTTTATGTTGATATGACTTTAAAAAAAAACAGTAGTATGGACAGGACATATACTCGAGCACGTCATATATTGATACTGGATATACGCTAAGTGGCTCTGATGACAGTTGTATGTTAATTTGCCGGTTTGCGGGGTGGGGGAAGCCGTTCTGAAGCGTTAAAGAAATGGTAAAAAAAAAATTCATCCCAGCTCGTCAGATTTTCAGAGGGCATATTAAGTGAACTCAAACGAAGCTACCATTTCATAGACTGACGTTTCGGACGTGACACAAGCTTATTTTACAGATACAGATGGTTAAGTTAGATGTCCTAGTCATGCTGACAATTAATCTGACGACTATTTGCAGGGTTTTATATAATCTGATGGCTAAGAAAAAACGTTTTTTTTAATGACTGGAAATGTCAAATAAAATTCACAGAAAATAGCATGCAATAAAAAAATGTCCATTTCTTCAAATTGTAATAGTTACATATTACTAGAAAATAGTAAAATAGAGTACACATTTTGAAAATGAAATAAAACAAATCACATAATATTTTTACTCAGCTGCACGCTCTAAGCTTTATTGTGGAATTTTTTTACTTCGGCTGGTGCAAATCGGCAGATTAGAAATTTTTTGTTGTCCTTGAATTATTTCCTTCAAAATAAAATAAATTCCAACCTCGCTCGAGAATGTCGAGGTGACGATGTTTTTTTCAACATGTTTGGGAACCTCCCATTCCATTACGTCACGCTCAAATTGCCAGATTAAGAAAATGCACACTATCCAGCTTGACGAGCGCGTCAGACAAAGTGGATATTAGTCTGACGCGCTTGGGTAAATCCAACTATCGGTTTTTGTTTACTATTCTAACGGGCTGTCATAGACGGGCGTCACTATATAGAAAGCTGATATAAATTTGGATGTACTCATAAAAAGCTGATATAAATTTGGATGCAAGGTATCAGCTCTTAAACAATTTGTTTATGTTTTTTTTCCAAATTTTAAGTTTGAAAGTAGTTTCTTCAAAAACTATGAATAGATTTGACTTGATTTAAAAACTGGCTAATAAAACAGAGTATTGGCTTTTAACAAAGATACAATACTTAATTGTAGGTATTACCTTCATTTTTCAATGATTTTTTTCCATTTTTAGTAATTTTTTCATTAAATTGCCCCTCCCGCTCAAACGGAGGGAGATAGACCCCATCTCATGTAGTAAAAAAAATTGCATTTGACCCCTCCACAAAAATCCGTTATCAGTTGTCGGCGCCAAAGTAATCTTACTCGTGCCGACTACCCTCTCATACAATTTTTTTTTGTCGTAACCAAATCTACTCGCTTTAGCTTTTTGGTGCAATTTATACCAATCACCTTCAATTTATGAGCTACAATGTTTTTCCTACCATTTAAATTAAATTATTAGTAACTTTGTATCATTTGCTCAAGACATCAAAGTAATTGTCTCCGACAAAATACAGGGGCAGAATATGTATGAAAAAACGATCGCACGTTTTCGTCTGTGGGAACGATTTGCTCAAGAGTTTGCTCTGAAAATTTTTCATATCCTTTTTTATACAGAACCTTACCAGCTTTGTCGGATTTTTTTTTGTAATTTTGTTTTTTTTCTAATTTCTTTGGGCTATTATTGTTTTAGCAGATGTTTTCAGTTTAAGTAAAATTTGATAAACTTGAAGTAATTATTAAATCTTATACAAGCCATCTGTGCCAAAACGGCAGCAAAAACTATGATAACAAATCAAGCTGGATAGGTCATAGATGTAATTAAAGCTGAGCGAATAGAAAACGAAAGCGGAAATCAACTGACCAGATCAGTATTTCTAGATACTTTCATTATTGAATTGATCGTATAGTTTCTGTGTTTAGTTTTAGACTTTTAGTTTTGTAATGAAATATAAAAAAAGGTTTAAGAAATAAAAATACAGAAAAATTTATATACCTATACATAGAAGAATTATAATAATCTATTGGCTAAAGATCAAACAAGGAATTTAATTGAATCTAACCTTGGTTTCTTGAAAGATGGATTTTATGAAGAAAGGAAGATTACAAGTTTCGATGTGTAAGAAATATACTGTCGATTTTATCTACCAGCTGGACTATCTTTATGTTGTATAGTTTAAAGTTTCAGAGATCTGAGTTGATTTAATCTAATTTTTTTTTTATTAAAGATGTAGTAGATGTGGTAGACTCTGGAAATCTAACAAATATGTTTTAGATCTTGAGCAAAAGTGAAAAAAGTTTCGCAGGCTTATATTC
Source organism: Baccha elongata (assembly GCA_951217065.1). Taxonomy (NCBI): domain Eukaryota; kingdom Metazoa; phylum Arthropoda; class Insecta; order Diptera; family Syrphidae; genus Baccha; species Baccha elongata. Next base: position 794,049 of record CATNUY010000214.1, on the reverse strand, counting down.
TTGCATAGGCCTGTATGTATAAATGAAAATGAAATTATAAATATGTGGTTAATGCTGATTTCTTAAGCCTGGTGTTCTGATGGCCAGGTTGCGTTGTTATATTTCTCGGTATCTAGATAGACTAAGCATATACAGGTATTCACTTTGATGAACATTTTGGTCCCACCATCGACGAGGTGCCCGGGGCGGATTTGGGGTGGGTGCGAGTACAGTTCGGGTCTATTTAAAGTGACTCACCCCAATGAGCGTTATGTAATTTTGCTATGGCTAAAAAATTTTAATCAACTTTTCAAATACTTTAAACAAAGGATATAATTAAATAGTGCCGGTTTCATATGTACCAACTTATGTCTCGGTTGGCCTAAACAGAACCTAAGTTCTAACAAAATTCAAAATTTTATCATATAACGGTTTTGGAAAAGATTAATTTTTTTGAAAACGGCTCCAACAATTTTCTTGAAAAAAATTACTAATGGTTTCTGACTGATTTTCTTTTGTTAAATCGCAAAAACTAAATTTTGGCAAGAATATTAACGGTACCTCCCATAGAACCATTATTTTTTTCTTGAGCTGTCTCATGAACGGGTTAATCTATTTCAAACCAAACATTTTTCTTAGGGTCTAGATGATTGGAACAAATTTCAATACCAACATTTTGCAAAAAACTTAATTTCAGTTTTAATTAAGTTTTTAAATAGTTTTTTTTTTGTAAATTTAATATTTGGAAAATGCATTAACAAAAAATTTTTATTTTTTGTGCATAAAATGTAAATACTAAGCACTTAAAAACGGCGTTCTTCAAATTTGTAAAAAAAACTTTATTATAAAAAATATTAAGTAAGCATCTATCTATTTAAAAACCGCTATACTGATTTTGGAAAAAAATTTTTTGTTAACTCATATATAGGCAACAACATTTTCTTCATACTTTGACTTTGTCTTGAATCTTCGTAAAAAGAAGTCTTAGCACTTTTGTGAAAAATTCATATAATTTGTTTTCCCTTTATATTACAAAAAAAAAATATTAAATTTAATTTTATTTTCTTTGCAATTTGTCACAAGAACAAGAACAACGTGCACCACAAGAGAAAGTTTGTGCGACCCAGACGATAGATTATAAATATTTTCCCACGCTTTATTTGTGACATCAACTTCAAGTCGGGAGTAGTAAATGTGTTTAAAATTACGATAAGTATATGAGGTCGCTTCAGGTGTGATTGTAAAACAAAAAGTCAGGAAAATAAGATAATGTTTGCAAAACCCTGGTGCGAAGAGGTGGTCGTAAGGCAATACTATTTTTTATATCATTAACTAAAAACAAATCTAAAAGCGTTGGGTCACCACCAAAATAGTGGGTGGGAGTAGTTATGTTAACAGGTGTTATGTCAGGTATACTCATATGATCCTTTAAGAGATTTGCGCACAGCAAATTGCAATTAAAAACACCAAATAATATTATGTTTGAGCAATCCAAAGTAATTCAATTCAATTAAATTTATTGCTCCCAAACAAACGCACAAAAAGGTACTGTATTCCTTTACTGCACTCAGAGGAGCACTTCAGCTGACAACGAATATAAACCTTAATATATATTGCCACCCCACCGCCCTGACGATTCCTATCAGATCGAATTATCGATCGAAAAACGATAACCATTCAGAGAACAAGTCTGATCATTCAAATCATTAACCAACCACGTTTTAAAGACACACACAACACACACAAAATAATCTAAAAACAAATCGCGGATTTCATCGATTTTTGGCAATAGACTTTGCGCATTGACATTGCCAGTGTGAAGACCATTGTATTGATTACTTAAAACTCTTATCATCGATCGCAGAGATCCATTAACACCAACGACATGGTTAGTATAAGGCCCAATTGCACGAAACTTTTTTGACATTAGTAACCACTGATTTATCCATGCATAGGCACTAGCCATCAACAAAAATATAAACTTGTTGCAAAATCTTAAATATTTATCCACTCATTTTTCTCTGGATAACTTTTAACATCCGTCAAATAGAATTTGACAAGAAGTTGCAGTCGGTGAGGTTCGCATTAGTGTGTGCAGCAAATGTTGTTGTTTTGTGGAGGTTTTCTGTTCGTTCCTGTTTTTATTTTTTTATCTTTGGTTAACTGTGTTTTCATTCGTGCAACTTAAAATCGAAAAATAAACAATTGTGTATTTAATCCTGGATAGCTAACTGCGATTTTACAAATGTATCCTTTGTTTTCGTGCAAGTGGCCCTAAGAGAATCAAAAACTAGATATAATTGTGTATGAAAAAAAGAGTAAAATTTTAGTAGCAAAGAAAATAGATAAAGGTATATAATGTATAATATATAAAAAAAATAGAAATTATTTAAGTGTAAAGAGAGAAAAAGAAATAGTTAAAGATTAAAATAAGAGATTGAAAAGTAATAATGTATTAAACAGTAAAGTAGAATTTTAAGAGTTGAATATACAGGAGAAAAAAAAAGTATATTAAAATATGTAGGTAAAATAACTAATTAGTGATGTTCTATTTATCTTCTTCATTAGCAGAACTGGCGGATCTCTCAATGTCTTCTAGGCAATTAACTGATAAAGGTGCTGAGTTAATTTGGTGTTTCACATAAACAATACCACATGAAGTAAAAACAAAAACAAATTGTTTATTTTTTTTCATTTGCATTGCGCGTTGTAATAGACTACGGTTTTTCATTGATAAGCTCTATCAATCAATTTCAAGGTATATCAATTCCGGTGATTGAAATTCTTTGAAGCCGATATGCTTCAGGCAGAGTTGCTGTTTGCTCGATTTTCTGAAGCCCGCAACGGATTTAAGTACAAAGTTCTTGTCATAGGGAAAATGGAATTTGATCAAAACCGAGATCAAACGAGTTCGGTAGATATTGCGCAAGGCGGGTGGTTTAATGCTTAATCAGGTAGGCACAAGACACCAAAAAGATAATCATCGCAAGTTACTATTCGGTTTTCGTAGTGATCAAAAGAAAGCTTAAGATTTTTCAACTCCACCGCAATGTAAACAAATTGATCATTTAGATCTGCAAGAGCAGATGTTTTTGATGCGAGTAATAATTTGGCTTTGGTGCATTCCGTAGTGGCAAAGTGATGTTTTTATTTTGTTTAAATCATCTTTCAAAAGTTCAATCTCAGAAATAGTTTCACGACTCGTTGATTCCAATTTAACCACTCTACTGTTTATATCGCAAATGCTGGTTTTAATTTCATTTATTTCACGGTCAATTTTTTTGCGTGATAACTGCTTTTTACACGGACATTTGTTTAAACAACAGAGAAATGATTAAACAGAGTTTTGGAAAATTTCGACTTTTCGATTTTTCAAGCTAAGTTTAAACTTTAAAATTAGATACGTAGTTGAAAACCTAGATTTCTTGTTCAGGGCCTTCTTACAAATCTAGATGAATATCCGTTTTTATCATCGGGTGACAGATTAAGGTGAAAGTCATGATGATTTGAATTTGTAAAATCAAATTCATACCTACTTTGTGAAAAAATGCTATATGTTTTACTTCATTAACATAATGATGGCAATAGAATTAACTTCTGCTTCAAAAAGGCACAATTTCCCTGCTACCTGGATATTAAGCAATTCTCGAAATACTTAGAAATCAACTTTTCCAACAAGTTTGAATTTAACAAGCACAGTGTTGATGTTAAAATAATTTAATCTTTCTTTAGACTTTTTTTATAATTAGCGCGCACTCAAGGGGTTATGACTACCTTTATAATGTTGACTATACACAGCACGAGCGTTTAGGAAATATGGAGAGGATTTAAAAGGAGATGTCGATGCACATTGGTTTTGAATACTTGAACGTCACAAAGAGTGGGGAAAATCGTGTGAGGCAAGGCATTCCACAAACGTGTTGTTCGGTTAAAGAAAGAATCTCTATATTTAACAGTACGTCCGAAATTATTCTTTGTTGTCGAATTTCCAAGTTCGGATGGTTTTCGAAGTTCCTGATCTTTCTTCCATAGAGCTGCATATTCTGTTGATAAATAAAGATCAATTTTTATTCTTCATACAGTTTTTTTGATTTGTGACTGTATTTCTGTTTAGTACTGTACAAATGCGGATCATCTACTTTTCGAACATCTTGATCTTCTTCATGGTGATATCGTGAACCATATGGAACACACATAGGTCAAAACGGATCTAATGAACTGTCTTTATACACAAGCCGTTTTGTCTTTATACTCAGTCCATTTCGCTTCCAGAGTAGCGGGTGAACCAAGTCTCCACTGCTGATATGATTACAGGCTTAGTACTCAATGGTATGAAAACTTTTATCCCTAACAGGACTTAAAGTAATTAACACCAAAGAGAATTCCTGGTACGATAATGGCTGTAAAGAGGTTATCAGGATCAGAAACTTCCGATGTTATAAAGCCAACGCCACTGAGGGAAACCGGAAAAGGTACAAGCAAGCTCGGAATGCCTGCAACGCTCATATTCGACGAACCAAATTTTTACATGACCAACAATTACGGCAAAAAATACTACAGTGTCCCAAAGGTAGTAAACATTTTTGGTCATTTGTAAAAAATATTAAAAATTCAACATCTTTGTCGGTTCCAACGCCGTGTATAATGACACTCCTGTGGTAAGCTCACAAGCAAAGGCAATTTTTTTTGCAACTCAGTTTGCTTCAAATTCTACGCTTCCACAGAGTGACATGACTCCTCCTGTTCTTGAGAGCGTAATCGGTTTTATGGGACAAATCTTCTTTCGCATTCGTACAATAGCAAGAGTCTTAAAAGATCTTGATATGCACAAATCCGCTGGTCCAGATGCTATATCCCCTATTATTCTGAAGAGGTGTTCTTCTTCGCTGGCAAAACCACTGCGTAAGCTTTTCTATCTTTCCTATATTTCTGGACACTTTTCGAGTGGATGGAAAACAGCATTTGTCCAGCCAGTCCCTAAAAAAGGCGAGTCCTCCTCCCCCTCAAATTACCGACCAATTGCACTTACGTCCCTTCTTTCTAAGGTCATGGAAATGCTGATTAACAAACAGCTAAAGAAATATATTGTAGAACGAAAGCTTCATAATGACCGGCAGTACGGCTTTCGTAGCAATAGGTCCACTGGTGATCTGATGGCATATCTCACCGAAAAATGGAAACAATCCTTACACCAGTTTGGTGAAACCAAGGTTATTGCGCTTGATATTTCAAAATATTATTATTAATATATAGTTTTTAATGGCACATGCATTTCAAACAACCTACAAATATTTTCATTGAGAAATTCAACCTGTTCACTAGACGAAGACTTTGCCAATATAATGTCCCAATTTGTGCTACGTACCTCAGAGTTAAGTGAGGCATAGTAAATGTGCTTAAAATCTCTAAACTCAAAAGTATTAGCATGAATATCAACTTGAAAATCGAACGTTAGGAATATAAGGTCATGCTTTGAAAAGGCAGGTGCTGATAATTGGTCATAAATGACCACTTTACTTTTGCTGCTAACAAGAAATAAATCCAACAATGTAGGTTCAAAACCAGAAAAATGTGTAGGTACTAAAGTATTAACTACATGAATATTCAGAGAATCAAAATCATCAACCAATGTATTTTCTTGAAGAAGGTTACAGTTGACAATGTTTGGATATGAAACGGAAATTTGTTCTATAGAGGATATTAGTGGCGAAATACAAATGTACCTGTTTGGCCTGTATACAGTACCAAGAAGAAGCTTTTCAGTTCCATTGTAAAACTCAACAAAAAGAAATTCTATTTCACTATCATCAGCAGAGTAGTTCTTAAGTCTACATTGCACATCTTTCTTCACATATATTGCAACGCCCCCACCTCTACAACGTTTTCTATCCACCCGAAAAACCTTATATCCCTTAAGGGAACATAAACTATTATTTTGCTCAACCATTAGCCAAGTTTCGGATACACATATAACTTCAACCGCCGATTCTTCGAAAATGTTACGAAACTCATCAATTTTGCACAGCAAACTTTGTGCATTTATATGACACACACGAAGGCCAGCTTCTTGTCGACTTAAAACTCTTAACATGGTGCGTAAATTACAAGCAGCCATAATAAAAAGATATACAGATAAATTGAGAGCAGATTCGCAAAGAAAAATAATTAGCACAACAAAAAATAAATATTAACTTTAAAAAGTAAAAATGAAAATTATAATTCAAAAGAAAAAAGAAAATTAGAAAACACAATTTTACAATGTAGGTAGCAGGTATTTATATAATTTATGATAGAGAAAGAAAAACATTAATGTGTAGAGTTGGCATCCAAGTTTAAGTTTTCAATGCAATCGATAGGCAAAGCTGTTGCATTTGTGTGACGTTTTACATACACTATTCCTCGTGATGTGTACACAGATGATAAGAGTTTTTTTCTTTTTAGCCCCAGTGCATGTTGAAAGATGGTATAATTGTGTTTAGTCAAAGCTCACGCATATACACAGAGTTCGTTGAATTAACATCGACATCTTGTAGGCCAAGCTCTCTCTCTGTTGTTGTTTGCGAAACAATGCAATTGATTTTAAAACAAAATTTCGATCATACGGTGAGTTAAATTTCAGTAGAATTGGAATGTCTCTGGACTCAGTGCGTGCAGGAGTGCGATAGATATTTCTTATTGTTGGCGGTTTGATTTGTAATGTATTGCAGAGCAGATTAAAAATGGATTTTAGATCCTCATCAGGTACATGTGGGACACCAGATAAAAGTGCATCACTTGCGACAGTGTGCAGTGGCTAGTTGTTTGCTTACATCACTTTGGGAGCTTTTAAGTTCAGATAATTCTGCGTTAAAGGTCATAATGCTTGTTTTAGCACTCAAAAGAGAAAATTCAAGTTCGATCACTTTTAATTGAGTGTTCTCAATAGAATTTTGGAGTTCTTTAATTTGATTTGATATTTTATCCGAGATTCTATTTTCCGAGTCAATTATGTGTTTTGATAAGAGTTGTATTATATAGTCACTTTGTTCCTTAAAGCGTTGGTTCATTGCGTTGCACTCTTCGCTCGATTTGGCACTCATTATTTTTTGTGGGGTGGAAGCGGGGAAGCCCGTTTTGGGAGTGCTGTTGCTTTTAATTTGGCGAGAGGAACCGGTGCGCTTAGTTGAGTGAGACATATTTATTACAATATATTCAAATTAAATTGGAACAAAAAGAATTAATCTAAAATATTGTTCTTTTTGTAAGAAATGAAAGCACTTTTAAGACGCGAATCAAATGTTGAATACAATAAACAAGAAGGTGAACAACTTTTTTGTAGAATAAAACAATTTATGGTTCGTAATTACGCAAAGAAAAACTTAATTATGGAGACCAGACTCAAAAACGCGTCTACTCAGTAGCTGTCATGAGTGACATATTCGTTTCATATTCGTTCCCAGATTCACATCCCTGCTCTTCAGATGTGGAACTGGAACGGCATCGTATGTTAAACTCATTAAATTCCGATCTTACCAGCATTATAGCGAATATGTGATCATTCCACAAGAGATGATCGGTAATACAAATACCAAGAACGCAGAACTTCGATGCAAGTGCCATTCATGGAAAGTGGCAACGGTGGTATATTCCGCTTGGCCGACAGAAGACAGCATTGTGTTTTTGAAGCATTAAATTCCACACGATTGCTTACACCCCATTATCTGCTCTCCTGCAACCGCGCTGGCTGGGGTTACTAGGTATAGGATTTGGAGTGGGTGCAAGATTTGGTATGTACAAAGTTTTCAATAACGTTTTATTACTACTTTTTTGCCTATGACCTATGGACTTTCAAATTATCATAATGTCCATGGGTATGGTTCCTATTTGAAGCAGACATAAACACCATTAGACAAAAATGAATGCTTGATCATTAAATTTTTTGTATTTTTTCCCGTTAGGTTGGTTTACCGAGAAATACTACTCTCTTGGAAATTCCTTAACAGCAATTTTCTGTAAATTTTAGGAAAAACTCATGCGCACCTAGTTATATCCGTCGAACGATACAGTCGCATTTTTATTCGCTCCCGCATTGTTCTTTTTTAAATTAGTTAATAATAAATTGACCCAATTCTACCTCTGGCAAATCCATTATTCACCGCGTGCTTATAAACAATTTGTGTTTTCTGTTTTTCCTGACCAACCCAACTTCTGACCCTCTTGCGAATTGTGATTAGCTTTACAATAACACCAACCTTATTACTGACCCACTCGCTTGTTTGTGACTACCTGTGCAATATAATTTAAGTAAATTTTTAATTTGCTCACAACGAATAAAAAATAAATAAATAAAAAAAAAACATGTCAGCTTAGTCTAGTAATGCTAAATGTCCAATCGCCTGTGTGGCAGCTGATTTAATGTCTTGTAATGGAATTTTCAAGTTGCAGTTTCATCCTCACTGCATTTGCAAGCAATTTCTTCCTGAGTTTCTGAAACTGTTTTGCTTTTACTGTGAAGAATTGTTACGGTAAAATTTACCGCAACAAAAGCCGGTCTTCGACCTTTAATTATTTAATCTTTTCTTTTCGTTGTGGCTGCAAGATTGTGGTTAAGTAAAGGGCGGCCATGGTACCATCAACCATAGGTGTACGCAACCAGGTCTATCGGGATTATTAGAGTAGATTTCGAGTTTTTAAAATTATGCCCTCTTCACTCTTCTCAAAAATTGTTTGATGAAAAAGATTGTTTCGCGTTTCGAATCACGAGTAGGTAATTAATTAACTGGGAGAATGCCCAGCAAGAATCTTTTTCTTGAGTTTTGTTCTTATTAATTTTTCTCGAAAAAATTTTTTATTGGGTGTGATGTCCGAACTCGGCCTTGCAGAATTCGTCAAGTTTTGGGACAACTCCAACAACTTGGTGAATTCCGTGAATGTGAAGCGAGAGGAAAGTTTCGTTAGGAATTCAACAACGGTGGGGCTGGAAAGTAAGCTTCCACGCTACCGCTATACACGTGATCGAATTCCACGGAAAAGATTGGATGGTTGTATTTATATGTGAGTGAATGAGAAGGCCGGGGGAGGACAAATATATTGAGATTGTTGAAAAAGATCACTTCTGGTTGAGCTAGATTAACGAGAGGTTGATCAAAACAAAAAAAAAAAAGAGTCGAGAAAGTTAAAAAGTAAAAAAAAAATCGCGAAGGAGATTTGGTAGAAAAATAGAAATGTTTGAAAATAGAGTAGAGTCTCGAGACGTGAAAAATTAAAATTGGAGAATGAAGGAGAGTGAAGGAGAAAGGAAAAAAATAAAAGATAAGTAGAGTGTAGAGTGTTGTGGTTTATCTCAAGTGTGTGGCCATTTTGGTTTTGTTTGTCGCGGTAGACCTTTTAATTCGATTAAGATACGTGGTTTAATTTGTTTAATTTTTTGCCTTTTTTTTAATTCCGGTAACGTTCCATTCTTCGGCTTTACGGTTCCCCGTGAGCCCCGTAAAATTTCATTTAATTCAAACTGCTAAAAGGCAGATTTACTGTTTGGTACCTTTTTATCTTTATTAACTGTCTATAATTTATTTGAAAAAATTTAAGGTTTTTATTCTGGGTTATCCAAGGTTTCCTTTTAATAAAACATTTTAAAATCTCAACTTGAGAATATAAAATTGGTGTTTTTATTTTATTCGGTTATTTCGTTTCGCTCAAATATTTTAATTACATCGTACCCAGGTTTGAAATTTTACCTATAAAGAATTTCTGGCGCCCAAATCCCTTTTTGGACACGGCCCTGTGTTCAAATATCAAATAATTTTTGGTTCGGTCGATAATCAATAATTAGATTTTAGATTTAGATTTTAGATTTAGATTTATTTCATCAATCAGAGCATATTATAAACTCTTACAGACTAATATACATAGGTGGGAAGATATAACTACTGTAAGTGGGCTTACATAATTTATACAAGCAAAAAACAAAAAAAGAGAACAGAAATCAATAATATGACAAATTAAGCTATTTAATATATTTAAATTTTGTTTAATATAACTGATTTAAACGTTTCTTTCGTGCAAACCATATAAAAATCAACTCTAGAGCAAATAGAGTTTGCTTCTCTGATGCAACGGGTGATGGGTTCATTTCGACCGTAGTTTGTAAAATGAAACTGCTCATAAATTAAAAATCGTTCGCGTGTAACTCTTAAAGGTGCATTGCCCTCGTAGACTAAAGCAGCTAATGGAGGACATTTAATATGATTGGTCATAATATCTCTGATCAACATAATTGAAAAGTATTTACGTCGAGTTTCAAGCGATTTTAATCCGAACAAAAGACATCTGGTTTTATAAGGAGGTGTGACTATTCTCCAATTTAACTTAAAAAAAACGTAGCGTGTAAAATTTCTTTGAATTTTTTCTATTCTCTGCGATGAGTTAGCATAATAAGGATTCCAAACTGTACAGCAATACTCAAGCACAGATCTAACTAGAGAATTATAAACTGATAGTAGAGTATATGAATCGTTAAATTCTTTGGTATTCCTTTTAATGAAACCTAGCATCTGGTTGGCTTTATTAACCATAAAATCATAATGTGGAAGAAACGATAGATTAACATCCAGAATAACTCCTAAATCTTTTTTCTGGGTTACTCTTGATAGATTTGTATTTTCGATACTGTAGTCGAAGAAAGTTGGATTACGAATCCTAAAACAAGACAATATTTGGCATTTAGCAATATTTAAGTGAAGATGGTTGATATCACACCAATTAGCCAAACTCTCAAAATCCTCTAGCAGAAGGCTACAGTCGGATTCGCAAGCAATCCTTCGGTAAAGCTTAAGATCATCCGCAAAAAGAAGACAATGTGAATGCTTGAAAAAAGTAGGTATGTCATTGACAAAAAGTAGAAAAAGTAACGGGCCTAAATGGCTACCTTGTGGAACACCCGAAAAAATAAGAATATCTTCAGAGTTGAAATTTTGAATTTTCACAATTTGGATTCTTTCAGTTAAGTAAGACTCCAACCACTTTAAAAGAGATGAATTGAAACCAAAAGAAGAAAGTTTATTGACCAGAATTTTATGATTAACTTTGTCAAAAGCTTTCGCAAAGTCGGTAAAAATAATGTCCGTTTGGAAGCCTTTTTCCATATTATTTATTATGGCATTCGCCATTATAGTTAGGTTAGTTGCTGTTGATTTACCAGCTACAAACCCATGTTGAAAAACTGAAATTTTATCTTGAATAAGTTTTGAAATTCTGTTATAAACTACTTTTTCAAAAAGTTTAGGTATGGCAGATAACTTACAAATTGGCCTATAGTTTGTGACTTCCTGTTTAGAACCCGATTTAAAAATTGGTGATAAGAATGAAATTTTCCAAGTTTTCAAAAAATGACCCTCAGACAAAGATAGATTAAAAATTCGTGTTAGAGGCTGAGATAAGGCAATCGCACATTTTTTTAAAAGAATAGGTGGAATTTCATCTGGGCCTCCTTTCTTGTTCAAATCTAGGCCTACCAATGCTTCTTCCACTTCCGCTTGTAAAAGGTCAATAGAGCCAATGTCAACACATTTGGTTAAGTTTGGAAGGTCTAAATGTGAAATATATTCAGATGAATAAACTGATTTAAAATATTTCGCAAATAAGTTGCAAATTACGGGAACTTCACTAGTAGTTGTGTCGAGGTACTTCATACAGCTTGGGAGTCCGAAAGATTTTCTTTTGGTATTTAAAAAATTCCAAAAGCCTTTACTATCTTTTTTTAGATCATTTTCTATCGAAAGAATGTAGTTACGATACAGAAACTTGTCCAAATAGTCAAATTTACGTTGGCAGACTAAATAATTTGTACGAAAATCTAGATTTTCTTTGTTATTTTTGTTAATTTTGTACGCTTTATTTTTTTGATTTTTGAGGTTAGTTAGTCTCCTATTGTACCAGAATGGATTTGAATTAGCTATGAAACTTTTAATAGGTACATACTTTTCAACTGCGTTTTTCAAAATATTTGTAAAAATAGAGTAAATATTTTCTAAATCAAAATCTTGAAATATATTAACCCACGAAATCAATGAAAAGTACTCGACCATTGCATCAAAGTTAGCCTTTTTAAAATCATAAACAATTATGTTACTAACATTTTCATTTTTTAGATAACAATATAAAATAAGATCTCCTTCAATTGCAAGATGATGGAGTGAATTTTTTATAATAGGTAACATAGATTTTTCTACTGAGATAAAAAATTCCTTGTCCACAAATACCAGATCCAAAATTCGATTAAAATTATTAAATTGATAGTTAATTTGAATTAAATCATACTGGCTTAAAAAATCAATAACTGATGACTCAATTTCACTTATTACATTAAAAGGAATTAAATGTTTATCGTCTAAATCTAGACTCCATTTGATGTCACCAAGGTTAAAATCACCAGCAAAAATAACATGTTGTTGTGTATTTAAACTATCCAAAACATTTTTAGAATTAAACAAATGTAAGTTATAGAGTTCTAAGGTGCTCCTTGGTGGAATATAACTAGCTAAAACAAACAAATCTGAATTACCTAAGTTTATACAGACAATAAGCTGGTCAACATCTTGGTTAGGAGAGGACAAGTTTGATTCTAACTCAATTTCCCTGCAAGGAAAACTAGCTCGAACCGCAATCAATACTCCACCTCCCCTTTCCATTCCAGTCTTTCGCTTACATCTGTCTTTTCTAAATACAGTATAGACATCTGAAAAAATTTCAGATGTTAAATGATTTTCTGATAACCATGTCTCAGTTATAATTATAATATCATATATACATGAAGAGAATGAAACATATACTGAGTCTAATTTAGTTCTTAACCCACCTACGTTTTGATAATAGAATGAAAGTTTCTTATTTGCAGAATGATGTGATGATGTTTTTCTTGATGAATTTAGAGATGAAATTAAAGATGAATTTATTGATAATGATCCAGCAAGTAGATCTGAAGTAGTTGCAGCAGCAGTAACTTCAGTGACAATATTAATGGATGAATATGTATTGTTTACTTGAGTTTTGTTTTTATTTGATGGGTTTATAACTCTGTTGTTTACTTCACCTTCGAATTGTCGTCCTTCTTTGGAAAATTTACAAATTGTTTTATTTGCACATGAATAGGCCAAATTGATGGATCCAAGGCCGAATCGAAGAAGTTAGCAGGAATCCCTAGCTTGAAATTTAAAAAGCGAAGTGAGTCAGTCAGTTTAGCATTTTTTTTAATTAGCTTTGTACAACGTAGATAGCTTTTAGGAATTTTTATTTTAATTATAACTCATTCTCATTTGTTTACCATTAAAAATTAAAATTCTTCCAAAGAACCTACGACCTGCTGAGCTAGACGGGAAGGTAACATTATTAACGTGTTACTTGTTGCACTTTTGGTGGTCTCTTTCGTGTACCTACCTATTCTTCGTTATCTTCTGACTTGGACCATCTGTCAAATTAGTTGATAAAATTATTCGGTCGTGTCGGTGCAAATTCTTTTTAGTTGTTTTGTTTATTTGGAAGTCGGGTTTGTAATAAAAAAAAAATAAATTAAACATTTAATAACCCTCCCCCTTACCCGGTGAAAAAGTGCAACAAAGTGTCGCCCCACGTGTGTGGCCTTAATTTTTGGAAGAATTCGTGTTATCGTGGAGAATTTTTATTCCGTGGTTTTATCTAATATACCTACATAGTTGTGTTGTGTTTTTTTATGAACAATTAATTTTATTAGAACAATTTATTCGGTTTGTTTCTTTTTTTTTTGTATACAGGTACCTAATTATTTTATAAAATTGATTGACTGACATTAAAGAAGTGATCGTGATAAAAAAAAATATAGTTCGTGAAGGAGTGAGGATTATATACCCTTATACATTTACGTTGGAATCGATACCTACTAAGGAAGTTCGCAAGTATTGTTTTAATTTAATTATTTTCATTTTCGATCGTTATATATATTTTATTTATTTTGATTAATTCCTTTTTATATTTTTAATATCATTTTTTTTCGTATCATTTCGTAACATATTTCTTTGATTTTCTTTGGCGGCATTTTGATTTAATTCTCTTTTATTTACTTGAGTATAAGTGTCGTGATATATTCTCGCTTGATAGTTTTTTTTCTCTTTTACTCTATAGAGTATTTTTTTGATAAATCGAATGAGGATTATTAAAACTCATAATCTTACAGTGTAGTGCAGAAAATTTTGGAGAAAAAAATATATTTTTTGAAATAGGGACATTTTTTTTTGAATAAATTTTTTTTTAAGCGAAAAATTTTGGATTAAAAATTTTATTCTAAAGAATCAAATTTTTAATTAAATTACAGTGTTGCCAACACTAATTTTTTTTTAATAATTTATTTTTTATTTGGTTGTTTATATAATTATTTTTTTTTCCCAAAATGAATATTGGAAGGTTAGCGCAGGATGAGTTGGCGTACGAGATGAAGGTTAGGGGTTTAAAAGTGGATACGGTGGATGTTATGCGGAAGAGCTTGAGAGCTTCACGTTTAGTCAGACAAGATTCTTTAGGTATTGGCATAGTTTATCCCTTTAGTTTTGATGACGATGTAGATGCCGTAAAGGCAAAAATAGAAGAGATTAGGGCCGAAGTCCTCGGAATATTTGAAAATAACAACAAAAATTGAATGGTGTTTATGTAGGTTATCTAGAATTCCGTGTGATGGTGAAGAAGAAGAGGAAGAAATAAGTGGTGTGAGAAATGATGTTTTGTTGTTGTTGGGTGATTTACTGGTGAATGTGAGAGTAGTGATGATGAAGAAGAATTGCCCGGGAAAAAGACTCCAGCAACAACTGGAAATCAGCTGAAGATGCCGATAGATCGATCGGTCAACGTTGGTTCCCCCTTTCAATCAAGTCCTTCAGTAGGAAGGCATTCTGCTGTTTTAGTAACACTAGCTGAACCAACACGGGTTGCCAGCAGGGTTGAAATAGTTGATACGGTAATACCTGAAAGAGTGGAGGTGCAAGCAAAATGCACAGAAAGAGTGGGAAAGTGGGGAGTAAAGTTTACTGGTGACTCGGACGGAGCATCAGTAAATTCATTCTTAGAACGGGTTGAGGAACTTCGGTTGGCCAATGATGTTCCAGAAACCCATCTCTTTAAATCAGCTTCGGAACTTTTAACTGGGAAGTCGCTTATCTGGTTTAGGACGGTTAGGGAAGATTTTCGCGATTGGCAAGAGTTGGTGCAAGAACTCAAGGCACAATTCCTACCTGCCAACTACGATGATATTTTATTAGAAGAGATCAACCGACGTTCACAGGGGAAGGATGAATCTTTCGGCACTTACTTGGCCACCATGAGGACATTGTTTCGAAGATTATCGGAACCATTGTCAGAGGGGAGGATGCATTCAATATTAAGGAAAAATGTAGACCCCTTCTTTCAAATTCAAATCTAGTGCCAAACCTAAAACGGTTAAGGAGTTGGCAATTTTAGGTAGAGAGCTAGATAGTTTAAAGGTTAATATCGATTCGATTACTCCTCCTTCTAAAAATAGAAATCTGTTGGAACCAGAGTGTGGTTACCAACCAAACACGTCAAGACAACATCGGGTGGAAGTTGTCAGTCCAGTTCGAGAAAATCCTTTTCGTCAGGTCGGTAGAGTGTTTAGGTGTTTCAACTGTAACAGGGAAGGGCATTTAGCCAATAACTGTACAGTTCCGAGACGGTGTTTTGGTTGCGGTGCAGTGGGCGTCAATCGTAGAGATTGTCGTCATTGTTCGGGAAATGGGCAACGGTCTCTCGGGACAGCAGGCCGAGAAAACCGTCAGTGTTAGTTAGGTCGCCTGCTGGCGACCAACTGGTAGATCGTGTACAACTGAGTTTCACATTAGCGTCAAATGGTAGAGGTAGAAGGCCATATTTAAGTGTCAACATTTACGGTATTAAATTTTTAGGACTTTTGGATTCTGGTTCTTCACGCACAATAATAGGAGGGGATGGGTGGAAAATTTTAAAAGAGTTGTCACTTAAATTAGATAAGAGTAGTATTGGGTCAGTAGCGTTAGCAGATGGGGCGGGTGTAGTAGTAGCAGGATCTGTTTGTTTACCGATGGAGGTTCAGAACAAATCCTTGTTGATAGAATGCCTAGCAATACCTAGTCTACCACACCTTCTGGTTTTGGGTGCTGATTTTTGCGAGTACACAGCCTTTACAGTGCCAGGCAGAGGACTTTTTCAGCTCAAGAGAATACATAATTCCCCTGCGACATGGCAAAGGTTCATAGACGATGTTCTGGGTCCTGACTTGGAAACTTTCGTTTTTGTGTACTTCGATGACATTACCATCGTCACCGATTCTTTCGAAAAACACATAGAAATTCTTAAAGAAGTTTTTAAACTTTTAAGAGAAGCGGGGCTTAAAGTTGGTAGAGACAAATAACATTTTTGTAGGCCTTCTTTGAAATTTTTTTGGTATGTAGTGGATAGGAATGGACTTCACGTCGATCCTGAAAAAGTAGAACGCATGTTGAGAATTCCAGCTCCCAAAAATGTAAAAAAAATTAGAAGTTTTGTAGGGACTATTTCTTGGTATCGACGATTCGTGCCAAATTTTGCAAATTTAGTTAGCCCTCTTACCGATCTCTTAAAGAAAGGTAAGAAATTCGAGTGGTCACAAAAGTGTGAAGATAGTTTTAGGCAAGCCAAACAGTGTTTGATTACGGCACTAATTCTGACTTGTCCGGATTTTTCTCGACCGTTTGTTTGTCCAAACAGACGCGTCAGACTATGGAATCGGAGCCGTACTTTCTCAAGAATTTGAAGATGGAGAAAAAGCAATTTGTTATATAAGTCGGTCATTGAATAGGAGTGAAAGAAACTACTCTACGACCGAAAAGGAATGCTTGGCAGTTATGTGGGCTATTGAAAAGTTACGGCCGTATCTCGAAGGTGTTCGATTTACTGTTGTGACGGATCATTACTCATTGGTCTGGTTAAGTAACCTCAAGGATCCGCAGGGTAGGTTAGCTCGTTGGGCCATTCGGCTCCAACAATTCGATTACAAGATCATCCATCGTAAGGGAAAAGAACATGTCATTCCCGACATGTTATCGCGAGGAGTTCCGGTAGTGGCTGGAATCTCTGATGCGGATTTGGACCCTTGGGTGATTAAAATGAAATCCTTGTTAGAAAAGAGCCTTTTAGCATACCCATCCTGGAGAGTAGAAGATGGGCGGCTCTATAAATATGTTAAGGTGAATCATGTAGTGGTTCATGAAGAGAATGAGTTTTGGAAGTTAGTTGTGGGGAAAAGTGATAGAGTTAGAATTTTAAATGAGTGCCATGATAGTCCATTAGCAGGACACATGGGAGTGAAGAAAACAAAATATGTTAGGAGCTGTAGAATTTTGCCAACAAGTGAAACCTGTTAACGATAAACCAGCTGGTCTTATGACGGAGAGAGTAGGGACTTCAAAACCATGGGAAATGGTTTGCTTGGACTTGGTTGGTCCATTGCCGAAGTCATCTAGGGGTTTTATTTATATTTTAAATGTGGTTGATTATTTTACAAAATTTCCTCTCTCGTTTCCTCTTCGTTCTGCAACCGCCAAGGCGGTGTGCCAAGAGTTGGAAGACAACGTCTTTCTTCTCTTCGGCGTACTCCAATTTATTGTCTGCGATAATGGTCCTCAGTTCCGTAGTAAAGAACTAAAGGCGCTTGGCGAAGCGTATGGATCAACTCTTCGGTTTACTGCGCACTATCACCCACAGGCAAACCCTGCGGAGCGCATAAACCAAATCATTAAAACAACTCTTCGAGCTTATGTCTCGGAGAATCATCGAAGTTGGGATTCACAACTGGCAAAGGTGGCCTGTTCAATTCGTACTTCGCAGCATGAGGTGTTGGGCGTTTCGCCATATTTCGCGAATTTCCGTCGAAACATGGTGACGAGTGGGTGTGAGGTAGGTCTTAGAAACAGCGAGAGGGGTCAAGGACAACAGCAGATCGAAACACAGTTTCAAAAATTACGCGAGGACATAGCTAGGAAGCTATCTGCGGCATCCAATAAGTCCGCCAAAATGTATAATTTACGACGGAGAGACACGCAGTATTAACTTGGCGATCTCGTGTAGCGACGAAATTTCGCGCTGTCCGATGCGGCGAATTTTTACGCAGCGAAACTGGCTACAAAATTTGTGGGGCCTTATCGCATTAGTAACCGTATGTCTCCTTGGACGTACGTACTAATTGACGATCAAGGAAAGGAGCGGGGTACATGGAACGTTAAAGATTTAAAGCCATTTGTTGATACGGCTGTTAATATTTGAGATTGAAGTCCCTAAGAGTAACTTTAATTTTAAAATTTATTTTCATTTTTTTGAGTTGTTTTTTTTTTTTTTTGAAGTCGTGCCAATTTTTTTTTTTGTGATTTGGAGGCATTTTTGCCTTGATGGAAATCCTTGTGTTGCGTTGTTTTTCCTTAGGAAATGGTTTAAGTTTTTTTGGAAAAGTAAACACATTTCCTGGGAGGTAAGGGTGGAATTTGTTACGGTAAAATTTACCGCAACAAAAGCCGGTCTTCGACCTTTAATTATTTAATCTTTTCTTTTCGTTGTGGCTGCAAGATTCTGTGAATGCCTATACTTAAGGCTAACGAGTGTGACGTTCAAGATAGATATCTTGACGGCCATGAGCCCTTCCTAAAAATATTATTATTATATTAATGTTTTGGAAGAATGGAACGTTAACGTTTTTTTACCGTAATTTTAACTTGTGGTTTAAAAGGTCTATCGGGATTATTAGAGTAGATTTCGAGTTTTTAAAATTATGCCTTCTTCACTCTTCTCAATAATTGTTTGATGAAAAAGATTGTTTCGCGTTTCAAATCACGAGTAGGTAATTAATTAACTGGGAGAATGCCCAGCAAGAATCTTTTTCTTGAGTTTGGTTCTTTTTAATTTTTCTCGAAAAAATTGTTAATTGGGTGTGATATCCGAACTCGGCCTTGCAGAATTCGTCAAGTTTTGGGACAACTCCAACAACTTGGTGAATTCCGTGAATGTGAAGCGAGAGTAAAGTTTCGTTAGGAATTCAACAACGGTGGGGCTGGAAAGTAAGAGAAGCTTCCACGCTACCGCTATACACGTGATCGAATTCCACGGAAAAGATTGGATGGTTGTATGTATGTGTGAGTGAATGAGAAGGCCGAGGGAGGACAAATATATTGAGATTGTTGAAAAAGATCACTTCTGGTTGAGCTAGATTAACGAGAGGTTGATCAAAACAAAAAAAAAAAAGAGTCGAGAAAGTTAAAAAGTAAAAAAAAAATTCGAGAAGGAGATTTGGTAGAAAAATAGAAATTTTTGAAAATAGAGTAGAGTCTCGAGACGTGAAAAATTAAAATTGGAGAATGAAGGAGAGTGAAGGAGAAAGGAAAAAAATAAAAGATAAGTAGAGTGTAGAGTGTTGTGGTTTATCTCAAGTGTGTGGCCATTTTGGTTTTGTTTGTCGCGGTAGACCTTTTAATTCGATTAAGATACGTGGTTTAATTTGTTTAATTTTTTGCCTTTTTTTTTAATTCCGGTAACGTTCCATTCTTCGGCTTTACGGTTCCCCGTGAGCCCCGTAAAATTTCATTTAATTCAAACTGCTAAAAGGCAGATTTACTGTTTGGTACCTTTTTATCTTTATTAACTGTCTATAATTTATTTGAAAAAATTTAAGGTTTTTATCCTGGGTTATCCAAGGTTTCCTTAATAAAACATTTTAAAATCTCAACTTGAGAATATAAAATTGGTGTTTTTATTTTATTCGGTTATTTCGTTTCGCTCAAATATTTTAAATACATCGTACCCAGGTTTGAAATTTTACCTATAAAGAATTTCTGGCGCCCAAATCCTTTTTGGACGCGGCCCTGTGTTCAAATATCAAATAATTTTTGATTCGGTCGATAATCAATAAATATAACTCATTCTCATTTGTTTACCATTAAAAATTAAAATTCTTCCAAAGAACCTACGACCTGCTGAGCTAGACAGGAAGGTAAAATTATTAACGTGTTACTTGTTGCACTTTTGGTGGTCTCTTTCGTGTACCTACCTATTCTTCGTTATCTTCTGACTTGGACCATCTGTCAAATTAGTTGATAAAATTATTCGGTCGTGTCGGTGCAAATTCTTTTTAGTTGTTTTGTTTATTTGGAAGTCGGGTTTGTAATAAAAAAAAAATAAATTAAACATTTAATAACCCTCCCCCTTACCCGGTGAAAAAGTGCAACAAAATGTAAATCGATTTCAGCAGCTCACATGCAATAAAATGCAATAACGACCAACTAGCTAAATGAAATTAATGATTCTATTTTAGAACTTAAATCAGAAATTCAACATAATCACCAGAAAAACCTGTCCACATTTAACGAAAACTTGGATATGATGAACGCTTCACTGGAGAAAATCGATTCGCAATTGGACAAATTCACTAAACGCCGAGAACCCACCCAAAGTAATTCTGAATACGTCCGCACTGAGATACAAAAAATATCTACTATGCTCATTCAGATTGACTCAAAATTTTAAAACCAACAACCTTCCTTCCAAATTATTCGAGATGACTTGGATGGTGTAAAAGCAGTGATGGAACAGGGAGCTCATGCACTTAAGACTTTAGTCTTAGACATGAGCAATTTTAACCTGAGAACTTTAACAATCCAAAAACAACTACCAAATCCGTGGAACAACTACCAAATTCATCTCCTTCTAATTTCATTGTTCCAGAAACTACAGCACCATCCTCTTAAGCCACTCCCGCCTCAGATTCTTCAATCTCTGCATCATCATATACTTCGACTTCTTCATCTTCTCCTGCATCTAGGTCTATCTTCGCCCTATCCTCTAGTGCGCCCTACGTCACGTCGTCTTCATCTCGATTACCGTTTACTTTGACAACAATTGTCACCGAAAATACTGAACTTAAAACAAATCGCACATTTGTAGCCAACATCATCACTGACTTGACTTCCGCTCAAAAAACATCTTCATCCTCCTTCTTTGACCACTGCTGCTATTTCAACTTCAATATCATCATCACCCGCAAATACATCATCTTTTCTAACACCAGCTACCTCATCACCACGTACCTCTTCATCTTCAACCGCCTTGGATGCTAGTTCTCTTTCTCAGCCATCGACCTCAGCTGTACCCACCATTAAGCAACCGTTCTTCCCTAAACATGCTCCTCATAGTGCTGACGTACTTTGGGTAAAAAATGTTTTCACCAGAAAACATTTTTTTCATTTACATTCTACCAGATGTAGAATGTAAACGAACCTCTGCCATCTTATGTCATCTTAAAATACAGAAAATAAGCGAGTATTTTTTTATTTTGCATACTGTTAATTATCTTGTTTTTACTTAAAGGAAGGAAAATCAGGATTTGAAGTTTATGAAAATATCTTATGTCAACATAAGATGATTTGCCTTTTCTCTTAAGTCGACTTAAGAGTGAATATATTTTTGGTTTGCACAAGGCAAAGTATCTTAAGTCAACTTAATATGTTTTACCTTTTCAGAATTATTACAAATTCGCAAGATAAAATCATCTTAGGTTTACTAGTTCTATTGAAGAAAACATCTTTCTTGGACTTAAGATATTGTAACGTGTTCAATAAGATGTTCTCCGTTCTATTATTTTTTGTGTTACGATGCGTAAACTCACCATTTTGATTCCAACTTAAAGTGACAGCCACAACGAAGTTAACGAAACCCCATTTCTTAACGAAAGACTATAGACTAGAAAGCTCCAGAAGGCTCTGACTGGCACTGTACTAGAAGATTCTAAGGCGGAGTGCTGAATGGTGCAGCCACTATAAATACGAGCGCACCATGCGACAAGAAATCAGTTTGAATTTGAAATGAGTCGTGTATAAGTCGGTAATTTTAAAGTGATAAAGTTTGAATGTAAAATAAAGAAAGTAAAAAGTAAATAAAGAGTGTTTTGAAATATTAAGTGGAATTAAAAGTAAAAAGACGTAAAGTGAGTTTTATTACAACGGAAATAAGTTTAATTTAATAAAACGAACCTAGATAAAACCTATCATTGGTGTCAGAAGTATAATTAAATAAAACTTAAGTGAAAAGTGATTGTGTTAAAGTAAAAATATGGGTAAGCTTCTGAAGGATTTAAACGCTGTTGAACTAAAAGCAGAACAAAACAAACGGGGTCTTCCTATTGCTGGAACGAAAAATGACCTCATTATTCGTCTGCAAGAAGCCATGAGGCGACACGGTGAAAATCCAGACACATCCGTCTTGGAAATAGAAATGGCAGAAGAACAAGTAAGTACCAACACAGACTTGTCCAATATGTTTGCTCTTCTTCTCGAACGTTTCGAAAATCCAAGAAACGAACAAACGAAACTTCTCGTTTCGAAGAGCAAAGAGAAGAACAAAAGAATGAAAAAACCGAACTTCTCGAACGTTTCGAGGATCAAAGAAACGAGAAAAAAGAGCTCTTTGAAGAACAAAGGAACCTTCTCGATGGCAAACTCACTACTTTATAGAAAAAGTTTATTGTTGTAGATGAAAGTGTTGAAGGAGTTGAAAAAAAAATATGAAAAAGATTAGTGGGCTATAGGTCAAAAGACAGTTCTTAGTTTCTTTGCGACGTTTCGAACATGTATATATGCTCATCATCAGGCCTTTATTTAATAAATTTAAGAATTCTGCTCTTTAATTTTTGTTTAGAAGTACCTATATATACAGAAGAGCATGCCGCTTCTTTCCCCCCAAACATTTTATCTTATAGACAATATTGGCTCTATCCATCACTTCTGTTTTCCCTTTGGTGTTGGTGAAAACTTGGCTTCTCAAAGAATTAGCTGACTTGAATGCGATTCTCGTTTTTGTTTTTGTTGTTGAGTTTGCTGTTGATTTTTGATAAGCTTCTCGATGATTGCAGGGGGGAAGGAATTGGAGTACAGTGTGTCTCGTATAATATTTTTGTTTTTTTGTTGAAAAGAAATATCATTCATATCGAGAACACGATTAATAAAGTTCTGAGCAGTGTTTATAATTATTTGTTTGGGTTGTTTCAAATGAAAGTTAATCAGACGTCCCGACGAACTAGGTTTCTTATACCAGTCGAATAATAATTTGTTGTTTTGTCTTATTACCTTAAAATGCCATGAATCGCAGATCTGACTGTGAAAATCTTAGCAACATCTATGGTCAACTTATAAAAAGACCCAACGCAATTATTTATAAAACAAAGTATAGGTGAACATTAAATAAGAGTTATGAGTTTAAATGTTAGTTAAAAAGTAAATAAATTTTAAATATTTAATTGTTCATAGACCAATAATGATACCTTTATATATTTTTTCAGTTAATTTTTTGTAATTTAAATTCGAACAGTGTAAGATGTGAGGAAATTTGCATTCTTTATGTCCTTAATAATTGTTGTAAGTTTGTTTGACACATTTTTGTTTATATTGTTGTAAACTTATTTATGGTTTTACCTATTTTATTAAAAATTTGTTTCTCTTAATTTTATTTAATAAAGGCCTGATGATGAACATATACATGTTCGAAACGTCGCAAAGAAATTAAGAACTGTCTTTTGACCTATAGCCCACTAATCTTTTTCATACTGATGAACATAAAGGTCACTTAAAACAATAATTTATTGGAGTTGAAAAACAGTAGACATAAGTTTGCAGAAGGTAGAAGAAAAATTCGAAAAAGTTGAGGATAAATTTGTAACGGATTAACCGAGGTGTTGTCGGCTAAAGGATACTCCATCGGGATGTTTCATAGTCTCTTCTCTTCATGAAGAGGTGCTAAAACCCTTTGATCAAAATAACAACAAAGCACATAGTTGAAACATTCAAAATTTGAGAATCTTTAAAACCTCTCCTTTCTTTATCACCACCATTACAACCTTACGTTTACAGGTACCTAAGGCTGATCCTGGCAGCAGAAAGGATAGGGTGTTCAGTCTACGATAGCTTGGCATGCTTGCATATGGCACAACCTAGCTCGTCGGCGGAGGGGGTTCTTGCTATTGTAGCGCTGAACGGTGTTATGTATTCACATGCCGGGATAAATTTACAAAAAAAAAGTCGGGATCAAAATAAAAGAGCCCAAATTCGTTCAGAAAGGTTCACACATTTTGAAAGAGTTTCAAGTGAGGACAGAGTTAGATGGTGTTGTCTCTCGGAAGTATTAACCCGCCCACGCATCGCACTGGATGCTACCTTGGCTGTCATGTCCTCAAAATTAATGACAACCCCTAACTATAGAAGCTGGATCAAAAGAAAAAGATTACATTATCGTCAATGTACTAACCCAAAGAAAAATCTTCAAAACTTCTTCATGGATAACAAAAACCTCAAAGCCTGGAATGGCTCCATCTTCATACTATTTGTAAGCCTTTACTTAAAGACACTTACATCTTTATCTGCTGGTTAGGTTTTCTCGCATTGGTCACATCCACCTTTGACGTCACTTAGTTTACATACATATTTCTAGGTTCCTGAAAATTCTGAGTGAATCCAAAACTTCCCAAAATCATAATAGAAAATACTTCGAAATGAGAAAACAATCTATATATATTTTTAACAGGATCTTTCTGTTTATAGATATTTATTGCGAAATTCATAAATCTTAACAAAATATTGATTCTTAATTACTCTCGAAATTCAAAAACTTAAATTACTAAAATTACTAAGAAAGCACTATCAAAATATTTTATTTATATAAATAAAAAAAACTAAATAAAAAAAAGACCAACAGCAGAAAATAGGGTAGAAATAAATATGTTTGTAACAAAAGTATTATTAATGTCGGCTTTCTTTACGCTACTTTATTTTTATCTACAAGGATTTTCAAAATACAAAAAAAAATTAACTGCCAATAATTGACGACTGAAAACAAATACTATATGTATATATGTATATATATATATGTACACGTAATAAGCTGCTGTAGGAACTGAAAATAATAGGGTACCTATATAAATTTGTTATAACTCGTTATCTAGGGGTTTGCCAAATTCAAGAAAACAATAATAAAAAAAAACTAAAAAGCTTTTAACGCATGAAAAGAAATATAAATGTTAAACTATGTATATTTTATAATGAAATTATTAAATAGATACTATATATATCAATGTATGTCTTTCGTAATTACATTATAGTTAAACACGGAAATTTTTATCTTTAATTAAAAGTTGAAATAGTTACATACATTATATTCAAATATTCCATATAGTAAAAATTATTTTTTTTTTTGAAGGTATTTATATTTTCCGTAATTTTCTTCAAAATTCAACTCGCGATTTTACAAGTATTGTATGATAAATTCCAATACAAATTTAATGGTGTTTATTTGTACCCGAACCGATTTAGTAGATACACCAACCAATAAAAAGCTAATTCTAAATTCGCTTCGATTTTATTTAAAATATCATCGTATATCAACTGTTTAATCAATAAAATGTAATGTTGTAATTAAATGACTTACCAGAAAAAAAACAAATTTTTATTAAAGATTGTGACAAACTCCTTGAAGCGGTGCACCGCTCCCTGAGATATTTTGTACCATTCGTACCTGCTTAATATAATTAAATTTGATTTAAAGATTAAACACTTGATAACGATTTAAATCACTTCGAATTTTTTTTGGAATATTTTTTTTTTCGTTGCAATTAGTTACGAGATCAACGAGTTGAATCGTCGGAAGGGTTTAATTATTTTAAGGGTAAATTTAACTAAAAATTTGTTTTATTTTTGCTTTTTTATTGATTAGACTTAGATTAATAGATATAGGATATGGATACAAAAAATGCAAGAAGGCTGAGATATAGGTACAGATATATTGGTGGATAACTATATGATTATGATGATGGATGGTTTATGATGATCGTGTATGGATTTTAAAGTTGATAAAGGTGTAGTAAGGAAGCTTTTGATTTGTAGATCAGAGGGCATCTGTTTTCGATTAAAAGCTGGATAAGTGATGAGATGAGGAATCGAACTTGGTTGATTAGTTGAATGTGGTGTTGTGGGAATTCGTTACATGCAATTTTTTTTTTTGCAAATAGGTATGAGAGTAGAGGATTTCATATGGTGATGGACAAACAGATTAATTTGGAGTCGAGTTCATAGGGACATGTGGTTTTATAGGGTGCTCTTTTGTGGCTTGTTGCTCAAAATATTTTTTTTTTTTCACAATAAGCTGGTTTTTGCGGCGTTTTCACGGATCTGAGGGAAAGCGTGCAGATCGAAATTTTAGATGGGTTTTATTTTAAAAACGGGAAGTCTATGGGCAGCAAGTGGTTTATGTGATTTTTACTGCGATAGAAAGGGAGTTATCGCACTTGATTTTTGCTGTTTATTGCGCGCACAAATGAATTGTTTTTTACACAAATGAATTGTCTTTTTACACTGGTTCACGTGGATTAAGTTTTGTTTCTTTTTGTGAAGTTTGTTCATACGTATTATAGCGACAGTTTTATGTAGCGAATGTTATAGATAAGGGGTTTTCTTTATAACTTAGTTTTTCCATTTTTTTAAAGACTTATATTTTTTTTACGTACATTTAACTTTCTTTTATAAAGAAAGAAAAACTTAAAACAGATTTTCTTCTGGACAAGCAACGATTTTGTTTAAAACCACGCCCACGAACGGATACTATGCAAAAGAGAGCGATTTTTCGGAAACTGGTCTTTTTATAGCCCGTTGCCAGCCATCGGATAATGACGGAAATATAATGGAAGCTCATTACGAAAATGGTGCTGGGAATGATTCCGCCGGGCATCGTTTCTGGCCAAGTTTTTGACTTATAAATTTGACACTTGAACTCAAAATTTATTTTTGAATTTATAAAAAAATAGGTGTGACAAAAAAATATTTTTTTTTGTTAAAATCGGCTCTTGAAAGTTGTTTTCATTATGAAAACAACTTTCAAGAACGAAGTATGTATTTGTGTCACTATAACAACAATTTTCAAGTTCTTTTTTTTTCTCGCTTTATAGTAGGAACTCTTACAACGATTTCTCTTTTAACTTATACCAATGATTGATGAGCATCAAGAGCACGAACCTAACATGTCGTCACTAAAATGGCTCTCTTTCTCAATCGAGATCCGTCTTCTTCCTATACTCCATGGAGGACACACATCCACACGATTATCAATACCTTCCACAATAATTGAATTAAAATTGAACAAAGATTGAATGAACATAAGGTTCGAGTTCATTATTACATCTTCCTGATATTCTCAAACTGTGTGTCTTTTCAATTTTTTTTACAAATAAAAATATATAAGTAGGTGGTTTGATAATAAAAAAAAATTAAAACAAATGAATTAGATAAATCTTATCATGCAAAACATCATTTCCCACAAATTCAATTATTTGTCAAAAGAATTCGACAAGGTTAGAAAATTGAAGGTGCGAGAAAGTTCTGGTGAATCTCACAAGAGAAAAGAAATGCATCCGCCAAATTTTCATGGGCAAACTTCTTGGTCAATCTATAAGAGACAATTTGAAGCAGCAGCAATGAAAAACATCTGGGACAATAAAGACAATTTTGTTGCACTTACACTGGCTCTCAGAGGACCTGCTGCTGAGTTACTGCAAACAATGCCAGCAGAGATGCATGGCAACTTTAGTTCACTTTCACAAGCCATTGAAAAATGTTTTGGAGATTGCCATATGCAAGAAGTCTTTAGAGTTCAACTAAACACAAGAGATCAGAAACGGATTGAAACTTTTCAGCAGCTTCAAGCAGACATCGAACGACTAGCTAACTTGGCATATCCAACTGCGGGCGAAGAAATCATAAACCAATTCGCCGCGGAAGCCTTTGTTCATGCCTTGTCTGACATTAATCTCCACAGAGCAGTACGAACAGCTGGAATACGAACACTTCCAGAAGCATTAGCTTTCGCCTTGACTATGGAAGCAGGCTTCACTAGGAGTGCATCTGGTAAAAGAAGTTGCTATAGAAAAGTGCTCTTGCCATCGATACCTCATGGTTTAACGCAATACATGTGAAACAAGAAAGGGTTTTATACTGTTAGTCATCATTGAATGAAAATTACTCTTATGGTCTAGACGGTATACCCCCAATCGTTCAGAAATAAAATACATGACTCGGTCGCACGAACTTGATTTGTAGCAAACTATTGGATTACAAAAAGTTTAATGTATTTAAATATGTAAAAAGTCAAAAGATATAGAAAAATGTCCTAAACGAGAGATCAAGTTGTATGGTAGCTATCAAAAAACCGTTGTTTAGCCAAAAACTTATAATGCCATCTTATGTCAATTGTCTAATTTGAGTGCCATACCAAATTCAAATGAAATCGGGTAAGTCGTTATTAATTTATGGCGATATTTTTAAAAACCGTTAAAACCAATTCTCCGTTATGTGAATTTTAAGCCAAAAACCTAAAATGCAATTATCTTAACAGCACTCCAAATATAATGTTCACAAAGTTTTATCAAAACCGTTGTAGCTGTTTTCGAGAAAATTTGGAAAAACTAAAACCGTTATATGGGAGGTACCTGTAGCTCGGTGAACACACAACCGCACATACGAACATACGCACATACGCACGTAAGCATATATGCACATACGCACATACGCACACCCGCACAAACATACCGACGGACGGCATGACGAAACCTCCTTTTTTAGGCTTCTCTATCATCGTAATGTTAGGTTTGATTAAAACCTCGAATTATTTTTTTACACGAAACCTATTGAGCAAGTAATAATGCAGTAGTGCATTAGTGAAGTCCTTGCAATTTTTATTTGAGCTTGCTCTAAAATCTGGAAAAATTCCGTCATTCTGGAAGAAATCATTTCTACCAAGCTTATAATATAGAAATTTGCAGAGACGATGAGCTGAACGATATATCTCAACGTTATGTTTTTCAAACAAATCTGTGGTTGCTGAGAGTACATACGAATTTAGTCTAGGCACGTCAGAGCACGCACATATTTCACATACATTTTGATTGATAAAAATCAGGCCGGCAGAAATTGAATTATACAAAGTTAAATTACCTGCTTTACTGGAAGGAGAAAAATTGGCACTTGTGCTCATGTTAATATGGTACCTTGGTTTAGGAGGTCATGAGCTATTTGTTGCCCTCACAGCACATATGTATGTTAGAAATCTTTGCAGACAAATAAAGATTTTTTATTACTTTTTTTATTGTATTAATAATTTTGTACTGTTAACAATTTTGTAAAAAAAATCTTCTTATTTTATTTAGATTAGGTCCATGAGTTAATTAAATAATGATTTTCATGTTTTATTCCGTTCCACTAAAAACACGTGTTTACTACCAAACCCGGGAGATATTGCAAGGGTTATATGCAAGTTATCATCATGCATCCTCATATAAGATGCCACCCGAAAGTGCTAACATTTCACTTATATTTATTATCTAAATCAACATAGCACAATCCAAAGATAAAGAATGCGACATCCAAACACCCACTCATCGATTCACCATCGATTGCACCACGATTTATTGGAATATTATATTACAGCTTCCATCCATCCAACCATTCGTCGATTCAGCATTTCCTGTGTTGGCGATTGATGCATCAATTAGGTTAATTATCTTTAAGTTGAATTTTGTAACAGTTAGTTAAAAAATAGACCTGAACCCGAAAGGCACAAATCTTAAAAAAAAAAAAAAAAAAAAAAAAAAAAAAAAAAAAATAAGGTGAAAGTGACTCTGAAGAACTAAAAAAAAAACAAAAAAAGTTTTTTAAATAAAAAAAAGAAATTAGTGTTAATATAAACTTGAACAATAAAAAAAAATATATATATAAGGAAACTATAAAAATAAACAAAATAATAAAAAAACAGAAGCAGAAGCAGGAGCAGAAATTATTTTAAATAAGAAATTATATATGATTTAAATTATAAATGCAATGAAATAATTTTTTTATTATTTATTATTATAAGTGTTTAAATAACAGTGATTGGGTGTGTTAATTTTTTACTTTTGAATAAAACTGGAAGATTTAATTGATAAATTTAGTAAAATGGCTACGAGTAGAGATGAAGAAGTAATTTCTCGTATAGTAGCTTCAAGTACAGCTTCTCTTAAAGAAGAAATCGATAAATTAAAAAAACAACTCTCTGTTTTGTCAGTTAATTGCAATGTCACAGAGCATGTACAAGAAACTATAGACGAATCTATAGCTTGTGTTGAATCACTCGATGTTATCAAATCATTACCCGAATTTACAGGTGATGAAAATACATATGTTAGCTGGAGAGAAGCTGCTAACAATTCGATGACTCTTATAAAAGAGGTAGTCGAAGGTATTTTGCGGCACTTACAATTTTAAGAAATAAAATCATTAGAAGTGCAAATGATACACTTACGAACCAAGGAACGGTTCTAAATTTTGATGCAATTTTGAGTCGTCTCGATTTTGCATATGCAGATAAACGTCCAATCCATATGATTGAACAAGAATTAAGCATATTGAGGCAGGGTTCCTCATCATTAATTGATAATTATACAATGTCAATAAAAAATTAACTCTTTTAGTTAACAAAACGATAATGACACATGGTCAAGACAGTTTGACCAAAGAGCTCAACGAAGCTCACCGTAAAAATGCCTTACGTGTTTTTATTACAGGGCTCAACGCTCCACTTAGTAATATTTTATTTTCATTAAGTCCCAACGACTTACCTAGCGCTCTTGCAAAGGCTCAAGAACTAGAATCAAATAATCAAAGGGCCCAATTTGCCCTTTAATTTAACAAAAACAATACTAATGGGCCACAGGTAAATAATTCAAACAATAATCTTAGATTTCCGAAAAGATCTGTTTTTGAACCAAACCCAAACCATTATCGTCAACAACAACCGCAATCTTCACCAATGGTACTCGGTAGTTCAAATATGAAAATGCTCAATCATAGGCCAAATTTTAACAACAATATGAGACCTTATAACAATAATATGGGATTTAGACCCAATCTATTCAGGCAAAATCAAAATAACTATAATAATAATTTTCAAAGAAATCCATATGTAGATAAAAGACCACATAGTGTACAAAACAGTGCCCAACCCCCTGTAAAAAATCAAAGAATAAATAATATAAATGAAGATGCTTTTTTAGACGATCGTCGTGTCAATTACCCTTTATCACCCGAAAGCACCCATCAGGTAAGCAACTAAAAATTTTAATTTAATCGGGAGCAAATAGTTGTAACTGCAGACCGAACGTTCTACAAGATAGAAAAGAATTAGCAATAAAAAAAAGAATTCGTACAGTTAATGGGCATTCAATTATAACTATTGCATATATATTTGATAGAGATGTTGTATTTTATGAAATTGAGAATTTAGAAAGTGATCTATTAATAGGTTATATTTTACTGAAAGAAGCTTCCATAAAATTAGATTTTAAGGATGGATTCCTTATCTATAATAATAAAAGGGAACACATATTTTTTTCAGAAGATAAAAATGACGTCAGACAAGAGGTAAAAAGCTATGAATTAAATAATACAACAGATTCAGAAGATTACAATGATAAAATAGAAAGTAGTGAAAACGTAGAAGCATTAAAAAAATATATGATAACGAAGATTGGAAAAATACATTCTGATATTAATTTGAACTCATTATTCCGAACGGATGCAAAGGCAGAAATAAGGACTACAGTCGAAACTTCTATATGGAGCAGACAATACCCGTACCCACTGTCAGTAAACACATTTGTTAATAAGGAAATTAGAGCTTTATTAAAAGCAGGTATTACAAGACAAAGTAAAAGTCCGTACAATTAACCGATTCGGGTTGTGCCAAAAAAAGGTACCAATGATGATGGTACTCAAAAATTAAGAATGGTAATAGACTACAAAAAACTTAATGAAAAAACGATAGCAGACAGATATCCTATACCAGAGAGTAGTGTTATATTATCAAATTTAGGGAAGTCAGAATATTTCTCTACTATAGATTTAGAATCAGGCTTTCATCAAATACAGATGAAAGAATCGGATATTGAAAAAACCGCATTTAGCGTAAATAACGGAAAATATGAATTGTTAAGAATGCCTTTTGGTTTAAAAAACGCTCCAAGTATATTTCAAAGAGCAATGGATGATATATTACGTGAATATATCGGAAAAACATGTCATGTTTATATGGATGACATAATAGTCTATTCTAAAAATATAAATGAACATACTGTTCATCTTAATGAAATAATAAACATATTGAAGAAAGCTAACATGAAAATATCCTTAGAAAAATCGAAGTTTTATAAAAAAGAAACAGAATTTTTAGGTTACATAGTTGCTTAGAATACAATTAAAACAGACCCTTTAAAAATAAAAACTATAAATAATTTCCCATTACCAAATACGCTAAGACAATTAAGAAGCTTCTTGGGTATGACTGGTTACTATCGGAAGTTTGTAAAAAATTACGCTTCAGTAACAAAGCCTTTAACTAAATACTTAGCCGGAGAAAACGGCAGAATATCCAAAAACTTATCCAAAAAGGCAAAAATAACACTTGATGACGAAGCTATTTTAGCTTGTAAAATTTTAAAAAATCTTTTAATAAACCAAATAGAATTAGTTCAACCAGATTTTAGTAAAACATTTATATTGACAACTGACGCTTCTAATAATGCTATATCAGGTGTCTTAACTCAAGAGGGAAAACCCATTACATTTATTTCTAAAACGTTGAACAAAACGAACAAAACTACGCCACCAACGAAAAAGAACTATACGCTATTGTTTGGTCTTTAAAAAATTTAAGAAATTACCTTTACGGAGTTTCTGATCTTGAGATCCATACGTATCACCAACCGCTAACGTTTGCAGTATCGGTACGAAATCCAAACAAATGAAACGTTGGCATGCATTTATTGATGAGTTTGCTCCTAAAATAATATACAAACCAGGGACTTCAAATGTAGTTGCGGATGTTTTGTCCAGACAATATTTAAACCACATTTCTGATGAAGACTCTTCTAGTACTGCTACACAGCACTCCGCCGAGAGCAGCGACAATATAGAAATTAAAGAAACAACAAAACCTCTAAATCAGTTTAAACAACAAATCCTCTTAAGTCAGGGATTATTTACTGCTCATGAACAAATAAACAACTTTAATAAAACAAGGCATTTAATTGAATACGATACACCAGACAATTTGATAATAATCTTGAAACAATACTTACGACCCGGAACTATTGCAATTCATTGCACACCGGAAGACCTTTACAATATTAAACAAAAATTAAAAGAAACTTTCAATAATAAATTTCTTTATACAAAGAACTTTCCCATTGACATTACGAACGAAGAAGACCAACAAATTATAATAGAACAAACACACGTTAGAGCACACCGTAGCTACCAAGAAAATTTAAAACAAATTTATACCGCATATTATTGGCCACGTATGACCAAACAATTTAAAGAATTCGTTAGAAATTGTGAAATTTGTAACCGTAATAAATATGAAAGACATCCTTTCAGATCTCCAATTGGTGAAGCTCCAATTGCTAAGAAAGAGGTGGAGCAATTACACTTAGACATTTTTTTCGCCCAAAAATTAAAATTCCTTACTTGCATAGATTCATATTCCAAGTTTTTAGTTATTAAGCTAATAGACGACAGAACAAAGCTAGATGAAAAAGTATTAGAACTTTTACAAAGCTTCCCAGAAGCCAAAAACCTACATATGTGTCGATAACGAACCTATTTTTTCAACACCCCAATTTAAAACACTGATGCAAAGACTAAGCATACAAATATTTTACTGCGATCCAAAACACAGTACTTCAAACGGACAAGTTGAAAGAGTACACTCCACACTGATAGAAATAGCTAGATGTTTAAAAGAAGAATTTCATTTAATTAGTGATTTAGAATCTATTTTTAGAGCCGTACAGCAGTACAATAAAACAATTCACTCAGTAACTAACAAAAGACCTTTCGAAGTCTTATTCAATAAATTAGAATATGAAGATTTGAGACCAAAACTTTTACAAGCTCAAGAAAAAATGTTAAAAAGAAACAAACCTAATATAAAGATAAAAACATATAAGCAAAACGAAATAATATACGAAAAAATTGTAGGAGTTAGAAATAAACTTCAACCTAGATATAGAAAACAAAAAGTAAAAGAAGACTTAGGTAACAAAGTACGAATTTATAAAAACGATTGAATCGTTCACAAAGATAACATTAAAATTTAATCTATTTCAGGAAGATGACTTTTCAAGTAACAGTTGTTACAATAATACTAGCAACACTAGTACATAATGGACGATTTCAACGACTTGACGTTCAATACTTAAACGACGGACAAGGATTCACTATTATAAAAAGTGAAGAACTTCAAATTATTGATCACTATAGAAAAATTTTATATTCAATAGACTTAAATTCATGGAAGGACAATTTAGAATTGATAAAAAATAACATAGCAAACTTTAGTTTTTGCAATCATTACAAATCCATGTTAAACAATTTCAATACAATTAGAAGAAGAAATAAATAGTCTTCTACCTCACCACACAAGGGAAAAAAGAGGGTTATTCAATATCATAGGAAAAGGACTAAAATTTATAGCAGGGACAATGGACGCCAACGATGAAATAGAAATCAGACAACAATTAGATGTAAATGAAAAAAATAATAAAAATGTTATAAATAGCCTAAATGACCAAGTAAGAATAAACAACCAGTTTAACACTGCAATGCGAGCAGTTACAGATCACATTAACAATCAACAAAAACAAATTAACGTTCAGTTAACCAACCTCCTAGGAAGAACATCTAGGGATCTAACCATAGAACATATGCAACATATCTTTCAAATTCAGTATGACATTCAATTACTTAGAGAGCAAGTCAGAAAAGTAAAAGAAAATTTAATGATGTGTAGATTAGGTGTACTGGGAAGGGATATTTTGACCCCCCACGAATTTAAAACATATAATATAACCCTTAAAAATTTAATGTTTATCCAAATGCTCCGCCATTTTACATGACAACAAAATTATGTTTATTATAATGATACCATACTTTTGCAATCAAACCTACCACAAAATGATAATTGAACCAGTGCCAAATAAAAATAAATTACAATTAGATACACCTTATAGAAAATTAATATTAAGTAACGATACATGGTATAAATATACCGAAAATAAAATTATACTAAAAAAACATTTAAGAATAATAAATGATGATTGTATTGAAAAATTACTAAAAGAAAATCCAATATGTAACTTCATACTTAATGAAGCAGTCGAAATAAAACAGTTAACAAATAATATTGTTATAACAAAAAATGTTCCGAAAACAAATTTAATACATAATTGTAACACATACGAAGTAATGTTATATGGAAACACCATAATAAACTTCGAAAATTGTAAAATTGAAATCAATAACAATGTTTATGAAAATATAATTGTAAATGAAAACTTTATCCTTCCGATTTTTAAAGATGTAAAAATTAAAAACATAACTGTAAGCATAAATTTGCCCGAACTTCATTTTAAAAATATTGAGAACAGAAAAATTCTTGAAGAAATCAAATCTACAAATTTTGTAACCAATAGCATAACATTCAGCACGATTGCAATTATCATAATCGCATTAGTCATAATGTTTACTGTTTTCTTTTTGAAATCAAGACCCATAAGGCATATCATAAATGATGAAATATTCATAGATAGAATAAACAAAAATATTCAACGACTCTCAGAGGAAACTCAAGATGCGGGACGCATCATTTAAGAAGGAGGGGAGTTATCATCATGCATCCTCATATAAGATGCCACCCGAAAGTGCTAAAATTTCAACTATATTTATTATCCAAATCAACATAGCACAATCCAAAGATAAAGAATGCGACATCCAAACACCCACTCATCGATTCACCATCGATTGCACCACGATGCATTGGAATATTATATTACAGCTTCCATCCATCCAACCATTCGTCCATTTCTTGTGTTGGCGATTGATGCATCAATTAGGTTAATTATCTTTAAGTTGAATTTTGTAACAGTTAGTTAAAAAATAGACCTGAACCCGAAAGGAACAAATTTGTGTTTCAAATAAAAAGTCTTTTTTAAAAAGACAAATAATAAAAGAGAATATTAATTTGCATACATATATTTCTAACAATTGATTCTACCAACTGACACTAATTTCATTTCTGTTGGTCTTACGACCAGGTTTCATACAAATTTGCCCATCATCCTTTAGAAACTCCTTTTCAAATATTTTCATTGCCCATTCAGGAGTGCCCAGGGAAGCCATTTGGATCCTTTCTTATTTATTCTTGCTATAAATGACGTTTCATTTTGTATTCGTTTTAGTGAGATTGCAGATGATATGAAAATTTTTAAAACAATCAAATCTCCTAATGATCACATTCTTCTGCAGGCTGATGTTGATAGTATCAGTATTTGGTGTAATAAAAACGGGTTAACTCATAACTTTATAAAATGCCAAACTATTACATTCATAAAAAAAAAAGATTTCCAAGTGTCTTTGAATATTGTATATTACAAAATAAAATCAGTCGTGTTTTAGTTTAGAGACTTAGGAGTAAATTTTAGTGCTAATCTTGAGTTTTCTGAACATGTTAATTTCATAGTAAAAAAGGCGAACTCTATGCTTGGATTTATAAAATGTCGGGCAAAGGAATTTAACGACCCGTACCTTACTCTCGCTTTGTACAATTGCTATGTTAAGCCCCATCTTGAGTACGCTTCACAAGTATTGACTCCTTTGTATGAAATCCATAAGAACCGTATTGAATAAGTCCAGCATAAGTTTATTCACTTTACTCTCAAAGGACTTCCCTGGGCTGATTCTTATAACCTGCCACCATAGGAGCATCGGATACGGCTTTTGCAGATATAATCCTTATATCGGTGCCGTGAACGAACCCCATTCGAACTAACTACATAACGGTGTTAGTTCACTTTCAAATGCGAAATAGAACCATAACCCCATTATGGCTTAAATTAAAATTTGAAATTTAATTAAGACCATATGGTGTAAGTTCGTTTAAGAAAGTGATCTTGATTCTCATTTGAATGTAAAAATTAACTCGCATATACGAGGTTGGGGAAACGTACAAAATCTTGATTGATAAAATTTCTAATTGCAAGAATAACAGTATTTTACTACACGCATATGAAAACATACATAGCACTTATAACAAAACACAGGCTTTTAAAATTTTTGTCGGTCTGTCTGTCTGTCTGGCTAATCTCGAGAACGGCTGCACCAATTTTGACGGGACTTTCACTGGTAGATGGATAAAGCTATAGGGCAGAATTAAGGCTATTTCATTTACTACCTAGATGGCACTCAGGTACCTTTTTTTCTAGAAAAATCGTTTTTATGCCCGGTCAGAGACTATGCTTGAAAGATTTTGACGGGACTTGCCACTTACAGATAGCTGATGTTGTAGGGAGTGAATAAGGTTATTTTAATTACCCTATAGATGGCACTGGGGCTCCCTAGGTGGTGCTTGGGTCTCAATTTTTATGACATATTCTTATCTATGAACCGATCAGAGACTACTGCACCGATTTAACGGGACTTTCACTGAAATATAGCTGTTGTTATAGGAAGTAACTAATGAAGTAAATTATCCCAAATATGGCGCCCGGGTAGTTTTTTTGAAAACTCTTTTATATGATCTTAAATGCTTTTGGCAAAATGTTGG
Source organism: Baccha elongata (assembly GCA_951217065.1). NCBI lineage: Eukaryota > Metazoa > Arthropoda > Insecta > Diptera > Syrphidae > Baccha > Baccha elongata. Next base: position 756,330 of record CATNUY010000214.1, on the reverse strand, counting down.
ACCAAAAGGACTCTTTCAAAATCAATGTTTTCTCCTTAATTTTTTCTGCGCCATAAACTGAAACTACTTGTTTTAGCATCAATTTGTCACTGGACGAATAGATGCGTCTGATAAGGTTTTTGTCTAGCAAGTAAGTAGTTATAAGAAAATTGAAATATAAAAACGGAATATACAAAAAAAATAAAAAAAAAAAAAAAATAGATGCGTCTGACCTGTTAGAATCTTTTGATTTTAACTGTCGCGGACGGTCTTATCACCTGCGAAGATCTGAATATTGAACATCACAGAATTAATAATGGCATGCAAGAGCCTCTCACGCGCATGAGTAAATTATATAATTTGAACGAGAGTGTGATAGATTTTAATTTAAATAAATATAATTTAAAATCTATTTTCAGAACCAGTGCACCACGATCGTAATTGTTTCTGCGTTTTACTGTAATGTGTTTTAATTTTGTCTTATGTATTCATGTTTTTATGTGCATGTGTTTTTGTTTTTGTACCATTGTGCTTACTAACAAGTAACACCTGCACTAAGTGGTGAACCAGTGGAACACATTATTGTGTTGGCAAATCTTCTTTCATTTGTTGATGCTTGCTTTAAGCTTCATTTAAAAAAAAGATCTGATATTGTAAAAAAAAAGAAACCTAGAAAAGCTCTAATGGAATTAAGTTTGGAGAAGTCTGCTTATTTCACATTTCAAATTGTTGTTGTTGGCTTTTATTTTCATTTCAATTTTACCCATAGCATTATTCTTTTTTTATTAAGTTCAGAATTTATTTTGTATAAAACTATTTATATCTTCTATCTCATATGAAACAATAGGAAACGTGATAACATTATCACCTATATGCAACAAGTTGTTTAACTCATCTATATTTGCTATAGAGTTATACGTTTGAAAATCTACAAGCCCAAACACATAATAAGATTTCAATACAATCGATGGAAAATACTCTGCATTAAGGTTCGATTCATTACCACTTTGGTGGTGCAAAATCCTATAATCACCTCCATGTGGTGTTTATCAAACTGATGAAGAGGATCTTTTGAAGGAAACCGAAAGTAAAAGAAAGAAGCGTAATGCTTTCAATCTTATTAAGAATGAAACAACGAAGAATTCCTTTGGGGAACCTAAGACAAGAAAAAGATCACTTCATTTATTCATGCTCACTTTTGACAATAAAGAAAGTCTCGAAAAGATCTATAATATTATATCGATCATGAATTGTTAAATTTCAACCGCTGCGAAAGCCGAAGGTTGTTCCACAATTTGAACATTGCCAAGCATTGCTTGTGTAAAGTGTGAAGGAAAACATGCAACAAAAACTGTAGTGAGCATAGAACTCAAAGCAAAATGTGTGAACTGTCAAGATAATCACCCTGCTAGTTATAGAGGAAAAATATAAGAAAAACCAGGTCTTCTGCAAAAAACCCAGCAAAAACAAAACAAGCTGTGAAAAATAAACCTAAGAAAAAACAGCCTAAAGAAGTTGCTCAAAGCAAGACCTATGAAAACCCTATTCAAATATAGTCAAAAATGCACGGAAAAATTAAGAAACTTCCATAAAAGAAATTCTACAACTTATTCTTTAAAAAAAATAGACGAACTAGATTTAACGATCAAACAGCTAAGCGAAGAAGTCGCTGTTAATAAACAATGATGGACAGAACAGTTAGAATTGCTTCTTGGAATGCAAACTGTCTTTTACAACATGCATCCGAATTAAAAATCCTTATTGACATAGAGTACGTAGACATTTGTCTGGTGTCTGAAACCCACTTTACCACTGGACAAAGTTTTGGGAATAAAATGCCAAACTATACGTGCTATCACGCTCCGCATCCAGCTGACAAAGCAAGAGGTGGATCGGCAATACTCATTAAAAAGTGCCTGGCACGTAATGAGAAAGCCGAGGTACCAAATGAAAATATGCAAGTGGCAACAATCAGTATAGGCATGAAAAAGAAAGAGTTTAAAATATCAGCAATATACTGCCCACCGAGATGCTCTCCAATAGAAGAAGAATATAAAGAATTCCATGATTCGCTTGGAAATAACTTTATTTTTGGTGGTGACTTCAATGCCAAATACACCCAATGGGGATCTAGGCTCACAAATTCAAAAGGTAAACAACTTTACCTAGCAGGTAGCAAACACAAATGTGAATTCTATGCCTATGGAACTCCAACTTACTGGCCTGATCCCAACAAAATTCCAGATCTTATAGACTTTTTCGTGGCTAAAGGTATTAAAAAAAATCATATAAGTGTTGTAGGCAGTTACGACTTATCGTCAGATCATATTCAAGCTATCTTATTAGTGAGTGAAGCTGAAACAAGAGACAAAAGCTATCGTAAGCTCATGGATAAAAGAACAAATTGGGTGCAGTTTAAAGTTGAACTGGAAAGTTTTATTGACCCAAGGTCCCCAATGGAAACTTGTGAATAAATTGATCACGAAGTTGAACAAATTATTGCTGATATGCAACAGGCTGCAGAAGAAAGAACTCCAACTGTTTCAAGCAAAAGAGAAATTAAAATAGTATACCCTTTAGAAACAACAGAATTGATTTTGGAAAAAAGGAATGGCTCGAAAAAATGGCAAACAACGAGATTCCCGGGCGATAAGACAGTATTTAATCGACCAAATAATGAATTAAAAAAAAGAATCTGTGCATTCAAAAATGATTCACTTAGTAGATTTCTTGCAAGTATGACGTCGGATGCTTCTACAAATTACTCATTATGGAAAGCAGCAAAACGTTTGAGGAGACCGCAACAGCAAAATCCTCCCATCAAAGCACAAGACGGAAAATGGATTGCAAATCCGAAACAGAAAGCTGTCCTCTTTGCAGATCATCTCTTGATTCCCAGAAAGTGCTGCAGCAAATAACTTTTTATTTTTTGTTTTTTTTACACTATCAGATCTATTTTCAAATGGAGCTTAAAGCAAGCATCAACATTCAACATATGAAAGAAAGATTTGCCAACACATGTAATGTGTCCCACTGGCTCATCACTTAGTGCAGGTGTTAGTTGTTAGTAAGCACAATGGTACAAAAACAAAAACACGCACATAAATACAACATAAATACAATATTACAAAACAACACAGAAACAATTATGATCGTGGAGCACTGGTTCTAAAGAGAGTTTTTAAATTATTTTTATTTAAATTAAAGTCTATCAGGCTCTCATTCAAGTAATATAACTTACTCATCCGTGTGAGAGGCTCATGCATGCCATAATTAGTTCTGTGGAGTTCAACATTCAAAAGTTCAGATCTTCGCAGGTGGTAAGACCCTCCGCGGTTGTTTAAGCCAATAGAAGCTAACAGGTCCGTAGCATCAATTGGTCCGCTGACAAGTTGATGAAGAAAAATTAAATCATTATTTACCCTTCGTTGGTATAAAGATTGAATCTGCAAAAGCTGTATCCGATGTTCATAAGGTGGCAGATTATGAAGGCCTTTAAGAGCAAAACGAATAAACTTATGCTGGACTTGTTGAATACGGTTCTTATGGATTTCGTAAAAAGGAGTCCATACTTGTGAGGCATACTCAAGATGAGGCCTAACGTAGCAGTTGTACAATGAGAGAGTAACGTACGGATCGTTAAATTCTTTTGCCTACCGTTTTATGAATCCAAGCATAGAGTTCGCTTTATTTACCATAAAATTAATATGTTCAGAAAATTCTAGATAAGCACTAAAATTTACACCTAAATCTTTGAAACTCAACACGCGACTGATTTTATTTTGAGATATACAATAATCAAAGAAACTTGGGGATCTTTTCTTTGAGAAGGTCATTGTTTGGCATTTTTTAAGGTTAAGAGTTAACCCGTTTTTATAACACCATACACTGAAACTATTTACATCAGCCTGCAGAAGATTGTGGTCATTAGGAGATTTTATTGTTTTAAAAATGTTCATATCATCTGCAAATATGAGAATCTCACTAAAGCAAATACAAGATGAAACGTCATTTATAGCAAGAATGAATAAGAAAGGGCCCTAATGGCTTCCCTGGAGTACACCTGAATGGGCAAAAAAAGTATTTAAAAGGGAGTTTCTAAATTTGACCTGGTAAGATCTATTTTCAAAGTACGATTTGATCCACGAAATAAAAAGAGCAGGAAAACCGTACGCTTGGAGTTTAAAAACAATAACACCATGGCTGAGTTGGTCAAATGCTTTAGAAAAATCTGTGTATATGCAATCGACTTCATTACCTTTTTCTAATGCATTTGAACAGTTATGCGAGAAGGTAAGAAGGTTTGTAACAGTAGACCTTTTCTGCACAAAGCCATGTTGTTGTTTACAAAAAAATTAAAGGCTTTCACATACAACCTGTTCAAAAAGCTTTGGAATACATGACAATTTAGAAATGGGTCTATAGTTATAAATGTCAAATTTGTTACCCTTCTTAAAAACAGGAGTGAGAAATGATTTTTTCCAGAAGGAAAAAAAAAACAAAAATTGCAAAGGCTGCACTAATACACCACTACATTTTTCAGAACTATTGGGGGTAAACCGTCAGGGCCATAAGAGTAATCGTCATTTAAGGATGACAAAATATGCACAGGAATATTGTTAGAATTAACTTGCGGGTAGCTGTTCCCGTCTTTAAAAAAATCTTTATCAACATTTCTATGAGTATCAACAAATGAGTTACGAAAATTATTTGCAAACGCTTTGCAAATATCACTAGGATTTTGTACGGAAGTGTTCTCATATAAAAACCTTGCTGGGAAGCCATCCGATTTTTTTTTCGAGTTAACAAAATGCCAAAAACTTTTAGGATCCTATTTTTTAAGAAGCCCCCATTTCGTTAACGTAATTGGTGTACAACAATTTTGAAAGAGTTTTAAATTCTTCAAATAAGGCAATATATTGTTCGAAAATTGTTGGAGAGAGGGTTTTTATATAAGCTTTCAATACTTTATTTCTCTTGTTTCGAAGAGATTTTAGTTCTTGTATGTACCAAGGGTGACGAAAATTTGTGTTTTTAGATATTTTTGTAGGTACACAATTATTTATGCAGCTACTGATTATATTATAGAATTCAGTTACTGCATCGTCAATATTTGTATAATCGTATATATTTCTAATATTCGATCTACTTATAAGATCGGAAAGCAACTGAAAATTTGACTTTCGAAAGTCAAAAACGAATGAACAATCTTGAGAATTACAGTTTTTGAGAGGATGGTTGCTCAAGTCAAAAAAAATATCCAAGGGTGGATGGTAATTGTCTATATTAGTAATTCCAGAACTAGATTCCTGAACAACAGTACTAATAGCGTCAGAAGAAAATACCAAATCGAGTACTGTAAGTCAGTAAAATTAATACCATCTAGAGAGAGAAGCTCTGTTTGTGAAGATGTTAATGAGGCTTCTTGAAATGATCCATCATCCGAAGGAACCCATTCTATATGGGGTAAATTGAAATCCCCGAGAAGTAGAATATTGTTGTTGGAGCAAGACAAGTCAATGATAAAGTCTAAGGCCAAAAAATACAATTATACGATTAACTTGAACTTCTTGGAGGAATATATACATTTATAATATATACATACTTAGACTCTATGTTTAATTTGATACAAACCAAGTCAATAGAAAGATCGAAGAGGAAAGAAATACTCGTAGATACAAAATTATTACGAACAGCAATCAACACACCACCGCCTAATTCTTTAAGTTTATCAAGATGACGATCTTTTCTAAAAACTAAGAACTCTTTATTTAAAAGTGCTTTGTCTAAAAACTTGAATTCAACCAAGTTTACGTCAAAACAAAGATGTCATGTGAAAAAGCTTGAGAGTTAGTATAAATACTTGCAGTTTTGCTGCGAAGCCCTTTGACGTTTTGATAAAAGAGGGTAATCCTTTTTAGTTTTTTGGCGAAGATTTCTTAGGAATAACGCACTTACTTCTTTTATTTCTCACGGTAGGAAACTCTTTTATAAGCGCTTCAGATAGCCTATTTTTAGTATTAATGATAGATTCGAAAAATGCCGGGTGAGCAACAATTTTGAAGGATGAGACAAAACTATTTACCTTACTAATTTTGGTACATTTAACTGATGCTTTGTTCGGAACGCATTTGTTAGAGACCAAATGGGAAACAAGTTCATGAACACTTACATATATGTGGACTAAGGCGAGAAATAAAAATTGATTTAGGCTTAGGGACAGCCTCAATAGGACAAGGACAAGGCTCTGTTATTAAAATATGATTTGATATAGTTTCACAATCACTGTCAGCCACCGTATTAACAGCAATCGTTAAAGTCGCACTGACATGAGACGAACTAGATGTGCTTGAATCATTAGGACTATTAGAGATGCTCCTTAAATTAGTTCGTTTTGGAGAGGGACTTGAATTTTTAACCACTGATGAGTATCCTTTTATTTCCTCTAGTTGCAACGGAGTCCGTATCAGAAAGTGAGTTTTGGTTTATAAATCTGATTCAGCTTATGGAACGGAAATAGAAGCAGGTTGTTGGATCAAGTCATCAGTTGATGTTTCAATATTCATCATATCGTTGCAAGGGGAAAATGTAGTTACATTTGACACTGCAGTGTTAAAGTTTGTCAGCAAGTCATTGAAACCTTTAGAGAGCTTCAAAATGTTTTCTTTAAAAGAATTCATTTTGAAGGAGAGCTGAGAAAGAGATATCTTACGCCAGTCGGTACAATACCAAAAGGTAATATTAGAATTTATTACTTTATCAAGAAATCCATTGGTAGAACCAACGCATTTAGCATGGTAAAGATTACCACAAGGTCCAAAACAGGTAAAGAGACGGCTATTACTTGATTCGTCGGGACAGGCTTTTGCAGAGCTGTTGTATACATAAAGTATAACATCGAAACCCTATACAAACTGCCCATTGGTACCAGTGTCAAGTTCACAACACTTCACCCAGAATAAGGCCATTAAAAGTAGCGTGCACTAATTGCCGCAAAACATACTTTATATTATTTGTTTACATTTAAGCGCACATGGGTTACGCAGAACAAAAAAAGAAACAATTTTGCTGACCCATTGCGAAATAAATAATGTAACTAATATTAAGGGCAATAATAAGGTGACGGTGAAAGATTGACACCTGGCTGACCTGACTTGGTCTGTTTATTTTGAACTTGTAGAATGAGGAAAACAAAACCAGGGCAATAAAATAACTGTAAGTAAAATTGGGCCAGGGAAAAATGACGATAGGTATTTATTATTAGGAAATAAGAAAAATTCAATGTTAGATTTAAGAATACATAGTTAAGCTAATTTAAGTTAGTATAAATAGCATAAGAATTTCGTAAATAAAAGGAATTAAGTACTGATCTCGCACAAGACTAGAAGTTTTTTAATAAAGTGTATTCCAAGGAGGAAAAATCAAGTAAGTATGACATATAAAATAAATATATAAGAAAGCTGACTAAGCCTGAATACCCCGGCTTCCAGTGCCTTTATAAACTGGAATTAAATAATGTAGGTAGGAGTGAGAGATAAATAACTAACCAATAGTCACTCATAGTATGAGTGACTTCTCTTGTACTAATAAACAGGATTCACCGGCGCCCAGTGGTGACAGACCACTGGATAAGGAGTTATCCATAAATCCTTGGGCTGGACCAAAACCTATTTCCTTGGAGGAATATAGACGTCGTCAATCAGTGAAAGCTCCTGAAATCACTACTCCAGTTCCAGTCTGCCCCCAAAAACCTTTCGGTCCTCTACCCCGAACCCGAAGACGAAAGGGACGACAGGTGCGGGTCCGACAACAACTAGCACAGCTCTACCAGTTGGCTGGGTTGTCTAGCGGATCTGCCAAGAGAGATTTCCTGAGGCAAGCCGCTGAAGTTAGAAGGACAGAGGCAGAAACGAAGAAGAGAAAACAGAAAGCAAAAATAATAAATAATAAATAAAAATAGTCAAGTAAATGAAAAAACAATTGTTTTGTCTTGAGTTTATTTCTGGTAATGTTGGGTCGCAGAGAAATTATACAACATTGGCGCAGCCGGTAGGATAGTGTTGGAAAAGAAGAAAAATTAATTCCTTAAAACTGAAGCTTCTTCTAGCTTCAGTGACACTATCAAACCAACAAATAATTCTCTAGACACAACCCCCACTCTTATATTAAACTTCTTACCGATAAGGTAAACAGAAACATATTTCCCAAAGGATTGATTAGTTGAAACTTAAAAGTTTTTTTTGATGTCCTCTCGAAACACGGAAAGTCGAGGTTACGATAGCGACTCCAACGAAAATTCATTCGTTACCTTGCGACAAGGTAAAACTTATAAGCGACTAAATAAAAATCCTCTCAGTCGGTCTCAAGACTCGCTACTGCCAGAAGCATTACTTTTAGAGCATCTTAATTCTCTACATAGTACAGCAAAGGTTACAGGGCGAATACCCTTGTTAAAACTAGACGAGATAGACCGAAGATCTGAGACACTTAGGGAAGTACGTTTAAAAAATATAGAGAGATTAAAAGAGGATACAAAAGAAATAAGACGACAATTGTTGACCAATCCAATTGGAAGTAAATTGCTTAACCAAATCGAAGAAGTCAGTACTTCTTTTATTTCTCACGGTAGGAAACTCTTTTATAAGCGCTTCAGATAGCCTATTTTTAGTATTAATGATAGATTCGAAAAATGCCGGGTGAGCAACAATTTTGAAGGATGAGACAAAACTATTTACCTTACTAATTTTGGTACATTTAACTGATGCTTTGTTCGGAACGCATTTGTTAGAGACCAAATGGGAAACAAGTTCATGAACACTTATATCTGGACTAAGGCGAGAAATAAAAATTGATTTAGGCTTAGGGACAGCCTCAATAGGACAAGGACAAGGCTCTGTTATTAAAATATGATTTGATATAGTTTCACAATCACTGTCAGCCACCGTATTAACAGCAATCGTTAAAGTCGCACTGACATGAGACGAACTAGATGTGCTTGAATCATTAGGACTATTAGAGATGCTCCTTAAATTGGTTCGTTTTGGAGAGGGACTTGAATTTTTAACCACTGATGAGTATCCTTTTATTTCCTCTAGTTGCAACAGAGTCCGGATCAGAAAGTGCTGAAGAAGAAGTTTTGGTTTATAAATCTGATTCAGCTTATGGAACGGAAATAGAAGCAGGTTGTTGGATCAAGTCATCAGTTGATGTTTCAATATTCATCATATCGTTGCAAGGGGAAAATGTAGTTACATTTGACACTGCAGTGTTAAAGTTTGTCAGCAAGTCATTGAAACCTTTAGAGAGCTTCAAAATGTTTTCTTTAAAAGAATTCATTTTGAAGGAGAGCTGAGAAAGAGATATCTTACGCCAGTCGGTACAATACCAAAAGGTAATATTAGAATTTATTACTTTATTCAGAAATCCATTGGTAGAACCAACGCATTTAGCATGGTAAAGATTACCACAAGGTCCAAAACAGGTAAAGAGACGGCTATTACTTGATTCGTCGGGACAGGCTTTTGCAGAGCTGTTGTATACATAAAGTATAACATCGAAACCCTATACAAACTGCCCATTGGTACCAGTGTCAAGTTCACAACACTTCACCCAGAATAAGGCCATTAAAAGTAGCGTGCACTAATTGGCGCAAAACATACTTTATATTATTTGTTTACATTTAAGCGCACATGGGTTACGCAGAACAAAAAAAAGAAACAATTTTGCTGACCCATTGCGAAATAAATAATGTAACTGATATTAAGGGCAATAATAAGGTGACGGTGAAAGATTGACACCTGGCTGACCTGACTTGGTCTGTTTATTTTGAACTTGTAGAATGAGGAAAACAAAACCAGGGCAATAAAATAACTGTAAGTAAAATTGGGCCAGGGAAAAATGACGATAGGTATTTATTATTAGGAAATAAGAAAAATTCAATGTTAGATTTAAGAATACATAGTTAAGCTAATTTAAGTTAGTATAAATAGCATAAGAATTTCGTAAATAAAAGGAATTAAGTACTGATCTCGCACAAGACTAGAAGTTTTTTAATAAAGTGTATTCCAAGGAGGAAAAATCAAGTAAGTATGACATATAAAATAAATATATAAGAAAGCTGACTTAGCCTGAATACCCCGGCTTCCAGTGCCTTTATAAACTGGAATTAAATAATGTAGGTAGGAGTGAGAGATAAATAACTAACCAATAGTCACTCATAGTATGAGTGACTTCTCTTGTACTAATAAACAGGATTCACCGGCGCCCAGTGGTGACAGACCACTGGATAAGGAGTTATCCATAAATCCTTGGGCTGGACCAAAACCTATTTCCTTGGAGGAATATAGACGTCGTCAATCAGTGAAAGCTCCTGAAATCACTACTCCAGTTCCAGTCTGCCCCCAAAAACCTTTCGGTCCTCTACCCCGAAACCGAAGACGAAAGGGACGACAGGTGCGGGTCCGACAACAACTAGCACAGCTCTACCAGTTGGCTGGGTTGTCTAGCGGATCTGCCAAGAGAGATTTCCTGAGGCAAGCCGCTGAAGTTAGAAGGACAGAGGCAGAAACGAAGAAGAGAAAACAGAAAGCAAAAATAATAAATAATAAATAAAAATAGTCAAGTAAATGAAAAAACAATTGTTTTGTCTTGAGTTTATTTCTGGTAGTGTTGGGTCGCAGAGAAATTATACAACATTGGCGCAGCCGGTAGGATAGTGTTGGAAAAAAGAAAAATTAATTCCTTAAAACTGAAGCTTCTTCTAGCTTCAGTGACACTATCAAACCAACAAATAATTCTCTAGACACAACCCCCACTCTTATATTAAACTTCTTACCGATAAGGTAAACAGAAACATATTTCCCAAAGGATTGATTAGTTGAAACTTAAAAGTTTTTTTTGATGTCCTCTCGAAACACGGAAAGTCGAGGTTACGATAGCGACTCCAACGAAAATTCATTCGTTACCTTGCGACAAGGTAAAACTTACAAGCGACTAAATAAAAATCCTCTCAGTCGGTCTCAAGACTCGCTACTGCCAGAAGCATTACTTTTGGAGCATCTTAATTCTCTACATAGTACAGCAAAGGTTACAGGGCGAATACCCTTGTTAAAACTAGACGAGATAGACCGAAGATCTGAGACACTTAGGGAAGTACGTTAAAAAAATATAGAGAGATTAAAAGAGGATACAAAAGAAATAAGACGACAATTGTTGACCAATCCAATTGGAAGTAAATTGCTTAACCAAATCGAAGAAGTCAGTACCCTATCTGCAAAAATACTTAACCAGAAAGCCATTCCAGAGGACACTGATTCGATTCTTGAATTTGAAGACGTTTCATTCGAAACATCCCAACCCGAGCTTCAAATAAGCCCCTCTAAAAACGTTGCCCCTGCTACATTACCCAACCCAATAAGAAAACCTTCTAAAATAATGGCGGTCGACTATACCAAAATTATAAAATTGACAGCCCAAATAATTCCGATATTTTCAGGTGAAATTCACCCAAAAATTTCACTGGAACTACAAACCTTCATTGGTTGCTGTAGGCAGGTTATGTTCTGCCTTTCGGAAGAGGAAAAAGAAGCATTCCTAAGGCTCTTCACTACGAGGTTAATTGAAACTGCCACTCCCAAAACTTTCAAGGAAGCTGAGGAACTTCTAAACAGGACATACTTGCCTTTTGAAAACTACAATGAATTAGTGACACAACTAATATCTAGTAGACAAACTCAGTTCGAGACCCTTAGCACTTTTGCATCTAGACTACGCCACAATCTGGCTCAATGTCGCGAGGCAGCGGAAATTAAATATGGAAAATGTTCCGACATGGTGAAAACTCAGTTAGAAGATTTTGCAAAATCATCTCTCACTAGTGGGGTTAACAATCCTTACCTGGTGCAGTACCTCCTCGGATAAACAGAACCCACTTTAGAAGGACTCCTTCAAAAAGCCTTCGCAATGGAAAAACTGCAACAAGGGGCGACTCATAGACAGCTAGTTACTCCAGTGACAGTGATGGAACCAAGCAATTCCATCAGTCATAGGTCAATTTCACATCTTCCAGCTCTTGAAAATAAAGATAGACTCGTACACTTTAAAGAAAAAGCTCCTCAACAAACACTACAAATAACTTGCAATTTTTGTAAATTAAGAGGGCACACATACGACGAGTGTCTCAAGAGAAAAAATACTCCCATATGTGAAAACTGCAAGAACTACGGACATGAAGCCCGATTCTGCAGAAAGAAATGGGATTCAGAGAAAAAATTAACTCCACCATACACTAATTATCCTCAGCAAACTAATAACACAACCTTTACAAACTAGAAAGCCCAAACATATCATTACCCAAATAATCCTTTTAGGAACCCTTCACAAAACACACACAATCCAAATTTTCCTAACCAACAAACACAATCTGATCTCAACCCAAGGGCAAGAGTTTTTCAAGTGGGGACGGAGTGTGAATTCTGTGGAAGGAATTCTCATACGATGGATCAATGCAGTCTGAAACGTAGGTGGGAAAACAAAAATTCGGTAAACGCCTCCTAGTCGACCGTGAAATCCCCGGTTCGACTTTAATGATTAACGAAAAAATAGAAGGGTACAAAGAAAAACAGCTGAATAAGGAACAATATTCCTTACCAGCTGTTGAAATTCAAAATAATTTCACTACAAGGGAAAAGGTACGTCTGTTGGTGGATACAGGCTCCGAAGTCAGCCTCATAAAGAGGAAAGTGTTAAAACCAAACAACGAAATCGACAATCGGAAAATAGTATCCATTAATACTCCATTTGGTTCAGGTAATACACTTGGACAATGTACAGGCAAATTTAGTATTCCTACGGAACATACTTGTGAATTCCAGGTTGTTGAAGACAATTTACACATTCCAGACGATGGAATACTAGAATATAACTTTATCGGGCCACACTGTAATGTGGACGGTCCAAACAAGATCCTTAAAATTTTTTCAAAAAACGCACAGGAATACACTACTCCACTATTAGAATCAAAAATAGGGGAATACGAATTGTCAGATAATACAAATGAAGATAACTCTTTCTGATCTCATTGTAACATGAAATATCCGAAAAAAGAGATAACAGACATACCTAAAACACCAAACGCATGTGAAAAGAAGGTAGTAAAACTCGAAGAAAACTGTAATAAACCAACGTTTGGTAAATACACATCTTCTGAAATGGTTAATACAATTCCTTACTTATCACAAGCTGTGAAAACGGTAAGTGAAGTCCGAAATAAACCTATACATACACAAATACAAACCCATAGCGGTTCAAATAAAATTAAAAGGGCCTTCCAAAGCGAAAATAACCCAGAACTTATATCCCAAAGCGGACCTTATTTATATAATAAAGAAAAACAAACCCATAGCGGTTCAAATAAAATTAAAAGGGCCTTCCAAAGCGAAAATAACCCACAACTTATATCCCAAAGCGGACCTTATTTAAAAAATCAAGAAATGCCAACCCAAAGCGGTCTCGGTAACACAAATACAATTTTTAGCAGCAAAAATATAATGCCACAGAAAACTACTCGTAAAGAAAAAGAAGAAGTAAAAAATAAAAAACGAAAGAAAAATAATAGAAAAAATAGAAATGAGAACAAAAATAAGTTAGTAACAATCCACGGAGGATCCACAGAAAATTTATTTAACTATAAAGAATTGTCACCTCCAACCGGAACTGATATCATAGAACAGAAGAATTTAGGAAACAAAATTAAAAATACTAATAATACAAAAATTGATGGTATTAAGACGATCAGAGTTATACTACCTGTAAAATTAGAAATACCAGCGAGGTCTAAAAAGGCCATCAAATTACCCATTAAGTACAGTGAAGACATGGTTTGCAATGCAAAAGAAATACAAAAAGGAGTATTTCTAGGCAACTGCCTACTAGCGGTGGGAAAAAATATTCATGTACCAATAATAAACACAAAACAACATAATATATCTATTAAAAATTTTAGAATGTGTGTTACACAATTCGATCAGTACGCAACACATGAATTAAATAACAACCAAATATGCCAAACTAATCCCGTAGAACTTAATGTAAAAAAATGTTGTCACACAAATATTCAGAGCACTCAGCAAATAGAAAGATTACAAAACTTAGAAAAACAGCTTAATTTAGATGAAACTTTAAACGACGAAGAACGACGTTCAATGTTGAATCTATGTATGCAATATCATGATATTCTCTTTCTGCCAGGTGACAAACTAACGCACACATCTACTATAGTTCATGAAATTCGTACAAAAAATGATCAACCCCCAATAAACACGAAAATGTATAGACTACCTGAAAAACAGCGAGACATAATAAATGAACAACTCCACGAAATGATAGAAAATGATATCGTCCAACAAAGCAAGAGCCCGTGGAACTCACCTCTGTTAGTAGTTCCGAAAAAATTTGGTCCAAATGGGGAAACCCGTTGGAGAGTAGTAGTGGACTTTAGAAAACTAAACGAAGCTACGATAGGTGATGCTTTTCCTTTACCTAGAATTGAAGATATTCTAGACCAGTTGGGACATGCAAGGTATTTTACAACATTGGACCTAGCGAGCGGATATCATCAGGTGTTAGTACACCCAAAAGATAGAGCCAAGACAGCATTCAGTACTGCTTATGGACACTATGAATTCAAACAAATGCCGTTTGGATTGAAAGGAGCACCGGCTACATTTCAACGGTTAATGAATTATATCTTAACCGGCCTCCAAGGTGATAGATGATATAGTAGTTTACGGCAAAAATCTTGAAGACCATAACCGAAAACTCGCGTTAGTATTTGACAAACTCAGAGAACACAAATTAAAATTGCAGTTAGAGAAATGTCAGTTCCTTCGAAAGGAAGTGGTGTATTTGGGACACCAATGTTCAGCAGAAGGAGCACATCCTGATCCAAGCAAAACCAGTTGTGTACAAACATTCCCAGTACCAAGTACACTTCGACAAGTCCAATCCTTTTTGGGACTTGCTAATTATTATCGCAAGTTTATTCCCCAGTTCTCGAAAATAATTAGACCTCTAACAAATTTATTAAGAAAAGATGTAAAATTTACTTGGACTGACAAGTGCCAAGAAGCCTTTCAAAACGTCAAAGATCTTTTAATCTCACCCCCTATTTTAGTTTATCCAGATTTTAGTAAACCATTCAACCTCACCAATGACGCAAGCTGTGAAGCGATCGGAGCTGTTCTCTCCCAAGGAGAGGTAGGAAAAGACCACCCAATTGCATATGCAAGTAGAACTTTAAACAAAGCTGAACGTAATTACTCAACAATAGAAAAAGAACTACTAGCGATCGTATGGGCGGTCAAAAACTATTATCTACTAGGGAGAGAGTTCACAGTATATACCGATCACAAACCATTAAAGGGCATATTTAGTGTCAAAGACCCAACCTCCAGATTGGTGAGATTTCACCACAAACTATCCGAATTTGATTATAGAATCGAATACAAACCTGGAAAATACAATACAAACGCTGACGCTCTTAGCCGAATACCGACAAACACAACGGACATTAACTTTGAAAATAAGAAGGAAATCATTTTTACTTCAAATAAAAGCAATCAGGCAAAAGACACTGACGCCATCTGTTTAGCAGTAACAAGGGCACAACGCCTTCGCAACACTGAGAAAACAATAGCACCGAACAACGAATCACAAAATATTCCAGGCAAAAGAAACACAGAAAACGTGGATACATTAGAAAAAACAGATATAAGTAGCGAACCTCAACAACCTCCTAAAAATACAACTACTAAAGACGACCTACAACAAACAATTATTCCTGACAATCTAGGACCATTAGACTCCCGCGAATCAATTTCCAACACAGATGACATAATAACAATATTAAAAGACTATCATGATTCCCCTTTAGGAGGCCACCAAGGTGTCATTAAAACATACAAACGTATAAGAATGAAATATACCTGGCCAAACATGCTAAGAGACATATCTAAGTATATAAAAAAGTGTAAAAAATGTCAAAAAATGAAATCTTGTGCCGAAACAAAAATGCCAATGGTAATAACAGATAGCTGTCAAAAACCATTTGATAAAGTGTATCTAGACGTAGTAGGACCATTACGAGACTCATACATGGGAAACAAATACATACTGACATTCCAAGACAACCTGACAAAATTCGTTGACTGGTATGCCATGCCAAACCAAGAGGCTGAAACAGTTGCACACATTTTCTATGAACAAATAATAACCCGATATAGAATCCCAAAGCAACTAGTAACTGACCAGGGTACAAATTTTTTAAGTAAATTGTTCAAACGAGTATGCAAACTACTAAAAGTAGAAAAATTGCAAACTACAGCATACCATCCCCAATCGAATGGAGCATTAGAAAGAGCTCATCGACCATTGGTAGAATATTTAAGAACAATTTGTGATGAAAACCCAAGATCTTGGGACCAGTACCTAAGAACCGCTGCATTTGTATACAACAACAGTGTACACGAAGGTACAAAGTTCAGCCCAATGGACTGTCTCTTTGGCTTCACAGCAGACATACCTTCAAATTTAAAACGAGAACCGGAACCAATCTATGATAGTGAAAATTATTATTTTACACTACAATATAAATTGCAAAAAATACATTCAATAGCTAGACACAATTTGATAAATAGTAAGAAGATCTCGAAAAATTATTATGACCAGGGAATAAAAACGAAAACATTCCATATCGGAGATAAAATTTTGGTAAAAAATGAAAATCGACAACACAAATTGTCAGAATTATGGACAGGACCATACTCAATAGAAGAGGTACCAAATAACGAAAATAGTATGGTCAGAATAAAAAAACACTTAGTAACAATACACAATAACCGCCTCAAACATTATTATGAATAAAAACAAAAAAAAAAAAAAAAAAATTATCAAACCATAGATTCCAATTTCAATGAAATCGTAACATATTTTTTTTATATACTAAACATGTTCTTTGTTCCCTCAATCGCGGCATGTTCATGTAATTACTCAAATTACTTCACAAAATACAACATTTTTTCCTCATGTCACTTAAACATTACCTACCTCAAAGTACAAGTATTATAATCGGGTTACACAAAAATGTGTTAATTGCATAAGCAAGCATTCAAAACGAAATTGCTGAAAAAGCATTGATGGCATTGACTTGGAAAGTATTTTAAATAAGTAGACTAAGTAAAGAAAAAAAAAATACTTTTCATCCATCCATTTAAAATTGTTTTTGATGAACTGACAGAATTTTGTCATTCATTAAAATTGATGTAATATGATATAAAAAAATAAATGATGTTATTTTTGTTTTGCAATTAATGATTTTGCTGAAAGCGTAAATACGCCTAATCAAATTTTACGAAAAGGGGGTTTTAACCCCAAATTTTAAGAAAAGAGGGTCTTAACCCCAAACAAAAGAGGGTTTTAAACTACAAAATAAAAAAGAGGGCACATTATTAATATATATATATAAAAAAAAAGGTTAATAAATCAAACCCCAATTTACAAAAAAAAAAAAAAAAAAAACACCCCAACAAACAAACAAAAAAAAAATACACAAACACACATGTATAAATGAATTTTTTAGAAACACGACTTGTAATCACATTATCACCCAAACATACACATACTCTTTACATATCTCATTCATCAAAGTACGTATTTGTTTTCTCTATAAATATATAAAAAAAAAATATAGGTAAAACTTTAGTAAATATATTTACAAAACTATAATCAATTTGAAACCATAATAATATATATACATCTGTTTTTATTGCAAACATATTCGTTGTATGTACATGTACAATAAATAGAAATTTTATAAAAGCCGAAAAATACAAATAAACCTTATATTTACTAACTGGCTCAGAGTTCTAGTAGATTTTATTATTATATTTGTATTGATAAGATGTAATTCAAAAATATATTCAAACATTATATAGATTTGTATATAAAGAAAGAGTCAAAAATAACTATGTTTATGTAAATAATAATATCTTTCTATAATTTGCTTTAAGTTAATACTTCCTAAAAAAAAAAAAAATTAATTATAGTTAAGATAAATAAAATACATTAATAATGATCATCAGAACAAAAATATACTTATGACGACAACATCCAAGGATGAAGACAACTCCTATTACTTACATGAAGAAGGCAACTTATAAAATAAAGCTGAAATACTACCAAATAATTGCAATCGAGATGAACATGTAAAAATAAACATTTATCTACACAGTAATAATTTAAAATAATCCATTAGAATTTACCTATTAAAATAAACGTATACATATATGTACCAAAAATACAAGAAACATAAATTGTAATTAGCATCAACACTTGCTGCCGGTATCTACACAGTAATAATTTAAAATAATCCATTAGAATTTACCTATCAAAATAAACGTATACATATATGTACCAAAAATACAAGAAACATGAATTGTAATTAGCATCAACACTTTCTGAATTTTCCTTATGTCATTTTTGTCTGTTACAATCTAAACGACAGTACTTACCCTGTCTACATTCAAAAAAAAAACAAAAAAAAAATTTTTTTGTTTTTAAGACGCATCATATTCAAACATTATTCAAAAAAGTAATCAATTTTTGTCTCTCCAAAACAAAAATGTGGCTATTTTTAAAAAGGGGGAGGTGTTGTATACATAAAGTATAACATCGAAACCCTATACAAACTGCCCATTGGTACCAGTGTCAAGTTCACAACACTTCACCCAGAATAAGGCCATTAAAAGTAGCGTGCACTAATTGCCGCAAAACATACTTTATATTATTTGTTTACATTTAAGCGCACATGGGTTACGCAGAACAAAAAAAAGAAACAATTCTGCTGACCCATTGCGAAATAAATAATGTAACTGATAGTAAGGGCAATAATAAGGTGACGGTGAAAGATTGACACCTGGCTGACCTGACTTGGTCTGTTTATTTTGAACTTGTAGAATGAGGAAAACAAAACCAGGGCAATAAAATAACTGTAAGTAAAATTGGGCCAGGGAAAAATGACGATAGGAATTTATTATTAGGAAATAAGAAAAATTCAATGTTAGATTTAAGAATACATAGTTAAGCTAATTTAAGTTAGTATAAATAGCATAAGAATTTCGTAAATAAAAGGAATTAAGTACTGATCTCACACAAGACTAGAAGTTTTTTAATTAAGTGTATTCCAAGGAGGAAAAATCAAGTAAGTATGACACATAAAATAAATATATAAGAAGGCTGACTAAGTCTGAATACCCCGGCTTCCAGTGCCTTTATAAACTGGAATTAAATAATGTAGGTAGGAGTGAGAGATAAATAACTAACCAATAGTCACTCATAGTATGAGTGACTTCTCTTGTACTAATAAACAGGATTCACCGGCGCCCAGTGGTGACAGACCACTGGATAATGAGTTATCTATAAATCCTTGGGCTGGACCAAAACCTATTTCCTTGGAGGAATATAGACGTCGTCAATCAGTGAAAGCTCCTGAAATCACTACTCCAGTTCCAGTCTGCCCCCAAAAACCTTTCGGTCCTCTACTCCGAACCCGAAGACGAAAGGGACGACAGGTGCGGGTCCGACAACAACTAGCACAGCTCTACCAGTTGGCTGGGTTGTCTAGCGGATCTGCCAAGAGAGATTTCCTGAGGCAAGCCGCTGAAGTTAGAAGGACAGAGGCAGAAACGAAGAAGAGAAAACAGGAAGCAAGAATAATAAATAATCAATAAAAATAGTCAAGTAAATGAAAAAACAATTGTTTTGTCTTGAGTTTATTTCTGGTAATGTTGGGTCGCAGAGAAATTATACAACAGAGCAAACCATTATAGAAAAATTGATACAAAATAAAATATAGAAAAAAAGTATAAAGAAGAAAAAATAATCATATACTGGAATTAATATAAAAAAAAAAAAATAATAACTAAAAATTGGAAAAAAAAAATTAGTGAAATAGTGCAATTTGCAATTTATTGATAGAAATGATAACTAAGAATGCCAGGTTTAAAGAAGTAAGAAACATGTGCCAACACAAGTTATCAAACAAAAAATCATCCGGGTATGATCTAATTACTGCTCAGGTTTTAAAAGAATTGCCAACAATAGCCTTCACAAAACTCCCATATATAATAAATGCGTGCCTTACCCTTCGTTATTTTCCACATCATTGTCATTTTTATACCAACGCAAGGTAAGCCTCCAACAGAAGTAACATCTTACATGACAATATCGCTTATACCAATTACGACAAAAGTTTTGAAAAAACTGCTTCTAAATATGCTTGGCAAAATAATAAAAGAGCGGAGACTAATACCGAATCATGAGTTTGGATTTAGAAATAAACATTCCACGATAGACCAAGTACATCGCATTACGGATGTTGTTGAAAAAGCACTTGAAAAAAAAAAAACAAATATGTTCAACTCTTTTTCTAGATATTGCTCAAGCCTTTGATAAGGTTTGGCATTTGGGACTTGAGTATAAACAGCACAGGGACCTTCCCAGGCAGTACTAGATTAGATTAGATTAGATTAGATTTATTAATAATTTTGTTTAAGTTACAATTTTGTTTTACAAAAAATTGGTTAGCATGGCTTTGCCGTCTGCCTGGCCCAGGCAGTACTATATAATACTCGTATCATATTTATCCCACCGACTCTTTAGAGTACTGTACGAACAAGAGTATTTGGAACTTAAGAAAATCTTAGGTGTACCTTAAGTAGCACACTGGTACATAATTTGCTGTAAATTAATAAATTTTGGTGCAAAATTGCGAAAACTGGGGAAATATTTTATAATGTATTTGTCAAAATATACCGGCACAATAAATACAACATTGTCTTTTCTGTGCAAAATTTCAACATTCTTTCGAAGAAATTCAGTTAAAAAAAAAGCCGATTTTGAGTTGTTTTTATAATAAACCATTAAGTGTGCATTAATTATTAGATTTTGAAATCAAACCAACATGGAATATTTTGTACACTATAATTTGTAGATAAAATACACTATTTCACTATTTAAACTGGGCAACTATATTGTTTGTAAATGAATTGACTGTATGAATGTTTTAAGAATGTTTGTATGCATAAAAAAATAGATTGACTGTTCAATATAAAGTGTATGAGTTTTATTAATATTCAGTGTGTAATGTGTATAGCATATATGTAAAGTGATTTTATTTGGTTTGATACAATAGTTACCCTGATGTGATCTGCTTGCGAGTTAAATTCAAAGTGGTGATCGATCATTACAAAATATTTTATTGGCGAAGCTAATTTACGGCGCCACGAAAGTGAGCACAAAAGAAAACGCAAAACTAGAGTGACAAAAACTTAACTGTGTTGATAAGAAATGTATGTATTTACAGTAGACTTTAAATTTATGAAGATTTACTTTAACTGCACAATTTATGTTGAAAATAAAGTAGGGTATTATATAACAATGTTTTATAATTTTAAGCAAATTGTATAAATGGATAAGTAACGGGTGATTTCTTAAGAGGTTTAGAACTTTTGAAAAAAAAAACACAAAAAATTAGAAAAAATGAATGAAATATTTATTTGAATCGATAGTTTGAACCTTGCAATTTAATGTTTAAAGATAATTTCATGCAAATGTTGACCGCGGCTGCGTCTCAGGTAGCCCATCCGCTGAGTCCAATTTCGGCATACTCTTTCACACATATCGGCCGGTATCTCACGAATGAATGCATGGATGCTGGCTTCCAGAGCGTCAATCGAAACGGGCTTGTCCCTTTAGACATTAGATTTGACATACCCCCACAAAAAATAGTCTAATGGTATCAAATCGCACGATCTAGGCGGCCAATTGACCGGCCCGAAACGTGAAATTAACTGTTCACCAAACTCGCCTCGCAATTGCGCCATTGTTTCGCGTGCTGTGTGGCATGTGGCACCGTCTTGTTAAAACTACATATCATGCAAGTCAAGAACTTCCATTTCGGGCAAAAAAAAAGTTTGTTATCATCGCTCGGTAGCGTTCACCATTGACAGTAACGCTGCGATTCGCATCATCTTTGAAGAAATATGGCCCAATAATGCCGCCGGCCCATAAACCGCACCAAACAGTGGCTTTTTCGGGATGCATTGGTAGCTGTTGCAATGCTTCTGGCTGATCTTCACTCCAAATGCGGCAATTTTGCTTATTTACGTACCCATTCAACCAAAAATGAGCCTCATCGCTGAACACAATTTTTCGATAAAAAAGCGGATCCTCGGCCAGCTTTCCAAGAGCCCATTCACCAAAAATTCGGCGTTGTGGTAGGTCGGCTGGCTTTAGTTCTTGCACCAGCTGTATCTTAAAAGGCTTTACGCCCAAATCCTTCCGCAAAATTTTCCACGTAGTGCTGTAACAAAGGCCTTACTGCCGGGAACGGCGCCGAATCGACATTTCGCGGTCTTCTGTCACACTAGCTGATACGGCCGCAATATTTTCTTCACTACGCACAGTACGTAAACGTGTTGGTGGTTTAATGTCCAACAAAGTAAATTTGGTGCGAAATTTGGTCACAATCTTCCGAATAGACTGCTCAGAAGGTCGAGAATGCCGATCATAAAATGGAAGCAGCGCGCGATGAACATTTCGAACCGAGCACGAATTTTGATAGTAAAATTCAATAATTTGCAAGCGTTGTTCATTTGTAAGACGATCCATGGTTAAATTGCAAACCAAACTGAAGCTGTTTGACAGTGACACAAGGTACTTAACACACGTCAGCTGTCAAAACCAGTGTTGCCAAAACCAAACCAGCTAAAAAAACCTTGTACCATGTTTTGCAAATGTTTCCAGTGTGAGAGTCGATTTAAAGGTGTGTTTAATGTGGATGGTTCAGGAGTCAAGGGTTCACCTATAAGAAAATGAGCGGGCTTTAGAGGGTTTAAATCATCATCTGTTATCAAACATAAAGGACGAGAATTCAAAACAGCTTCGATTTGTGTGAGAACTGTGTAATTGTGTAAAGCTCTTCAAAGGTTAAAATCGTAGCTCCAATTACTCGTCTTAGGTGAAATTTAATAGATTTTACACCAGCTTCCCAAAGGCCACCAAAATGAGGTGCAGGTGGTGGAATAAAGTGCCATGCAATATTATCCTTTGCCAGTGATCCTGATATAACCAACCTCTGCATCTCGTTCAAACATCGACGTGCACCTTGGAAGTTTGTCCCATTGTCTGAATAAATGTTTGAACAGAGCCCACGTCGAGACACAAAACGACATAAAGTATCAAGAAATGCTTCAGAAGTGAGGTCACTCACTAGCTCGATGTGAATGGCTTTAGTGGCCATACAGACAAATAGTTGGTAGGTCATCCAATTCAATTTCAATTTAATTTTTATTGAACATTATATATACAATTTGGCTTACATCTACTTACGATACTATGATGTTTTTTTTTTTTTTTTTTTTTTTTTTTTTTTTTTTTTTTTTTTTTTTTTACATTATTGTTGGCACATAAGGGGCCTAACCTTAAACACTGACTTAAGTTTAACAAAATACATAATACATATACTAGTGATAAATAAATTTGATTTAAGAAGTCGGTTGACTTAATCGTCCTCAGGGTGTTCCTTCCCGGTTGTCATTTTGATTTAGGTGTTGGGGGGGGGGGGGTACAGCGCTTAGCCGCGGTAGTGCACCGACCTTGTGTCAGCGTAGAACGAGATTGCGTTCTCGTTGTCGTTGTCCGTAAAAAAGTTCTCGTCCATGGTTTCCATAACGCTGAGATACCTTGGCTCAGGATGTCGATGTTCGATGGCAATCTTTCTCATTAGCTGATTCGGGTGGTTGATTATGTTACCAACTATTATGTTACCAAGTCCAGCGGAATTATTTTTGCTTCTTTATATAGGAGTTCGTTCCTGTAGTGCCTCTGTCTCTGCCGGTCAAAGAAAAGTCCAGTGCATATTCTTAAAACTTCCTTTCAAATACTTGGAGTTCACTCATGGCTGTCTTCGAAATTGTAAACCAGGCTGGAAACGAGTAGCTGATGATGGGTCGCAGAAGTTGCTTGTATAGAAGCATCTTCGTCTCTTGGCTTAGTCCGGTTCTTTTTTTCATTAATGGGTGCAGACGATGGAAGGCCCAGCTGGCTTTCTTGAGGACATTCCTTGAGTGCGGGTTGAACCTGAGCAGCTCATTGAAATGGATCCCCAAGTATTTTACACTCGGTCCATTAGTTGCGAAGTGTTAACCTTTCGCTGCTTGAAGCACCTTTTGCAGTTGAATACGATTTTACGAGTCAGATTGCGACATCCCATAATCCAATAACGCTGTCTTACGATGACGAATGTTGCGGAAACTTCTGGATGCATGTAGGTTTTCTATAATAAGAAAAGAAAAGGAATTATTTCCTGGAAGAATTATAGGGTGTTTTAAATTATATAAAAGATTTGAGTTTTTAATTCTTCCTTCAACTCGAAGGAGCCCCTCATTATCAAGAAAAGCGGAGTATTTAAGAAGTTTTGATTTTGCAGGTAATTGTTTTTTTCTTCACTGAATGATATTTCTTTGACCGATTTAAGGATATAAATTCTTGAGACTCGTATTTCTTTAATGTAAGGTACGAGTAACAGCGTTTCCTTTTATATTCGTTCTTGAGTTGGCTTTTAGATATGAACCGAAGAACGGAAGCCAATACTCTCTGCATACGATACCAACACGAGAATTTTGAGATTAAGGTTTGAAATAGGTTAAGTTCACACGAAGTAAGTAACACACGACGCGGAATTGGTCTTTGTTCGATTACGGCTTCATTTTTTACCGAATTTATAGTCACAAATTTAGATTTTGGCGATTTGTTTTCTTCCAACGAGATCCATGATGGACCGGTCCACCGCAGATGATGGTTTGACAGATAAGATAGAAGAACACCGTGCGACGCACAATCTGCTGGGTTAAACTCTGACGAAATGTGCCGCCAGCAATGTCTTGGAGTAGTTTCGAGTATACCGGCGGTTCTATTGGCAACAAACGTTGCCCAGCGACGATGAAGTGACGACAGCCAGTGACAGACAATTTCAGAGTCACACCAAGTGACGGTTTTTGTAATTTTTTTAGAAGACGGAGATTGTATTAGATTTAGCAGGCGGGTTAAAAAAAAGCTGTACATAATTCCAACCGTAGAATCGACACCGGTTTCAATGGAGCAACCTTTGTTTTGGCTGCTATTATGTTGTCTTTAAATTTTCCTTCAGCAATTTTACAGCGATTGTAGACAACAGCAGCATACGCAAGTGAAGATGCATCCGAGAATCCGTGAAGCTCGACTTCTTCTAACGACGAAACAAAATTTTTTTGAACACGAACTTGCTGGAAGTACGGAAGTTCTTGTCTGTACTTAACCCATCGGTAAGCTAGCTCTGAAGGAAGTGTGTCGTGCCATTCAAGTTTTAAGTCCGATGACCACAGTTCCTGAAAGAGTAATTTAAAGAGTATGACAGATGGTGCTAAAAGTCCTAGAGGCCAACAGTTTGAGCTCCACTTTCGCAAGTTTTGCAATTGAAAGAAAACTAATAAATTAAGACTGTAATTCCATGAGTTCTTTACATGATTTTCCTCCTGTCATAATGTCATTGACGTAAACATCTTCCATGAAAACTCGGGCTGCATTTGGGTATTCTGATTGATAAACCTCAGCCAGCTGCTACAAGATTCTAACAGACAAAAAAAGAGCAGATGCTGCGCCGTACGTTACGGTACACAAACGGTAGTGTTCAATGTCATTTGGATTTAGACAAGGCGATGCACTGTCATGTGACTTCTTCAACGGCCTCAATGCAGCTGGAGTCAAGATAACACATATTTGTACAAAACATTCCAGCTAACTCGTGTCAACGGACTTCTGGAGACTTCTGTAATGATTTCAAGACGACTGAGCTTGCGATTTACACACCAAAGGTTTGTGTTCGCGTAGGCATGTATTGAATATTATATATATTAGTATTAATTGTGCCGTGGTTTTTTTGGTTTCTTATATGGCATTTTGCTATTGGCTGATAATGGCGAGCGGTTTATAAGATTCTATTTTTGTTTTTGCGTATTTATTTTGGAGGAAGGATGATAGGTGCATTGTTTTTCTATGTGCTTTTAATATGTAAGTATTTGGGTGTTTGGTCTTTAAGTGGGTAAGGTGTTTTTATTGCAATGATTTAGGTATAGGGCCAAGTGTGTGAATTACGTCAATGGTGGATGGAAAGGACAAAGCGGGTAAAATATGTGCGAAGATTTTCGATTGGTTCGGAGTTGGAGTATGGTGTGACTTTATTAAATAGTTTTTAATGGAATGATATATTGGTGATTGTGTATATTTATACCTATTAGGTTAATAGAAGAGAGAGAGATGGAGGAAAAAATATGTCCGAATATTTTATTTCGATTGGTTTGGTATTGTTGATTGTAATTTTTGCTGTCAACTCGGAAGGGATTATGTGATGTGTTTGTTTTTTGTTTTAGAGAATGAGATTTACTTTGAATGAAGGTACCTATTTGGTATTGGTATTTGGTAATATTGTTTTTTTTTTTGCATTGTTTTTGTAGGTAGGTAGATAGTTTAGTTATGTAGGTAATTGCTACTCTTTTTGTATGGATTTGTTTGGAGTAAGTAGTTTTTTTTTATTTTTTACGTGTTTTTAATGCAATAGCTATTGTGTGGGTGTTAAGTAAATAATGAAAGAGGGTGGCGGATCAAATATGGGTGAAGTATAAATTCGGTTGGTTTGTTTTGGTTGATTGGCAGATAGGTTACCTATAGATACATATAGTTTGTAGCTATGTAGTGTGTAATTTTGTAGGCTTAGGTACTTACTTATAAGGACATATTTTTTTAGCGTTGGTAGTCATGGAACCTATCTGATGAACAACAAATAAAAAGGGTTCGTAGGTATATCTAAGTTTACATTATATTTATAACATTTTATTTATTACTTGCAACACATAGGTATACACGGTTAAAAATGTTGGGGTACAACACAAGAATTTTATTAAAACTTTATGCATCGCAAATATTACAATTATAAAGTTAGTACCAAATATATTAAAATTTAACATAATCATGAACAACTTTTACTACAAACATACAAAATAAGTTTTCTGGCACCGACACATCTGCGAAGAACCAATGCCTAGTAGTACCTTGTCTCAATCATTCTTTTGTGTGAGTTATAGTTCCGATCCGTAGTCTTTGAAAATAAAACGATTTCAAATTCGGGCAGAGCTTCGCCGTAAGAAAATTTATTTAACACAATGAACAATTCTGAATAATTTACACGGGGTTTAATAATTGTGTTTCTGATACTTCAGCATAAAAAGATAAAGACATTGTACTTAGCTAGTTATCTATGGAAAAATAATGAAAGGTGATATGAATAAAATGCAATCTGAAAAATTATTATTTGAAGGAAGGAAATGTAACATGAGTTTGATTAAATGCTGAAGTTTACATTTTGTATTGCATTCGCATTCTTGTTAACTTATGAGAAAATAAATTGAAATGAAATCTACTTAGTATTTGAAAGAACAAAATGTTTCACATTTGAAAAAAAATAAATATTGAATTATGATTACATATGTATGTATGTTATGTATACACGTATATTATGGTTAAACGTTGATGGTATGGTGGCGGCATAACTCCTCCCTCCTCGGTTTGTGGCACGGGTGCCGGGGTTGTTGACACTTCTCTTACGGGATTACTTTGATGAATAAAAGGTTGTTTGTAGTAGATGATTGACAAAATCAGGAGAATCACGAAAACTGTTGTTATTAATCCGGTAGACAAATATTATTGTGTTCTTGTATTAAGGTCTATTTATTGTATTTGTTCTCTATTGTAAAAGTGGTATTCTTCTAGCTTTTCGAGGCTGCTGTTTGGTATTCGTTGTATTAATTGGTACTAGATGTGAGAGAATAATTTGTATTTGATCCCATAGAATGTGCATCTTACTGCCGTATTGAACTTTGTTTATTGTAATGTCACATTGTTTGTAATGAATTAAAATGGTTCCGGTTATTTTTTTACTCTCAATACCGCAATTCGTCTTCAGCTCTGTTGGTGGTGCATTTATTATAATTATATATTGATCTTCAGGTTGGGTGATTCGTTGAAGTTGTAATTCGGTGGCTTCACATGTTGCAGGTTTGTTCTTAATCAGATTCGGCACGCAGCTACTGGATGTTATCGGGTCTTTTTGCAGTAAAATGTTTTTGCAATGGTCTGGCATGGTTTTACCTACATCGCTCATAATTGCATAGGATTCGGGTATGTGGATAGTATGGGTTTTGTTAAGTGGGAGGTTGACAAGGTGATAAAAGGAGTATTTTTCCTGGGTGGGAATAGGTATTTTAATGTTAAAAATTATTTTTGATTTGTTGTAGTAGGCTTGTAACTCAAGGAGGTTATACATTTCTTCATCAAAATTGGTAGTAATGTTATTTTTTTCAAAAATTTTATTTATATATGTAAAATCAAGAGGACTCAGTACCTGGTATTCCCCTATGATAGATATAACTTATCACCACATACTGATCGTCTGAAACTTATTAACCTTCCAACTTTATCTAGTCATGGGCTTATTTGCAATTTTGTTTTACTGTTGGTGTTATAAATGGTTCAATTGCAGCTTCAACGATTCTATCTCAATTAAATTTTAACATTAATAACTATTCTCTAAGAAGACAGTTACCACTGTGTAACTCATTTAGTAGGTCAAACTACGGATTGAATAGCCCTGTTAATCGTCTTATTAATGTTTATAATACAAATTATGACTTAATTGATTCAAACGATCATAATGTAAGAACGTTCAATTTCAAATCAAGATTCTATATTGTTAATTCATGAAGTTGATAACTTAATTTAAACTTTTTTTTTTTATTTTTTTTATTATTATATAATTATTTTTTAAATTAGTTAGTAAGTTTTTTATGTAACCGTTAGAATTTAACGTATTGAATAAATAAAAATTAGATTTATTGTGATAATCGCTAACAATTTTGTCTTGTTCGTCGTTCTTTGTAATATCTTTTAAGAATTCAGTGCATCTGACTAATTTGAAAATTTGAGATTGAGAGAAATATTTTGAAAAGACTGTCTGAATTATACGGAAAACATCATCACTTGCAGCGTTAATTGCTGTCAGTTTGTTTGGATTTAAATATTGTTTGGAAATTTCAACGATATTTGTTTCATTAAGACTTGGAAGTCTGACAATTCGACGTTGTTTTTTCTTAAAGAGTATGTAAAGGGATGTTGTTGGTGTTTTGTTTGATTCTTCGAATATTAATTGAAAACTAAATGCGTTGAGTGGCTGTTCTGAAATTGCAATCCCATCGTCGAGATGTTCTTGCCCTGAATGAACTGTAGTTCCTCCTGTTGCCAGATTCATTTGTGTTCATTTCTATTTGATTTGGTTTGATCCGGCTAACTGCGTCAGCATTAGTGTTATCTTTTCCTTTTTTGTAAATGACTTCATAGTCAAACTCTTCGAGTTTGAGACGCCATCTTATAAGCTTAGAACTACCATCTTTTAAGGAGAAGAGCCACGTCAGTGGTCTATGGTCCGTAATAATTTTGAACTTCCTACCGAAAAGGTAGTGACGAAAGTATTTCGTCGCCCAAACAATTGCTAGCAACTCTTTCTCTGTCGTGTTATAGTTTATTTCGGAATCTGAGAAGGTTCTGGATGCGTAGCAAACAGGCTTATCGGAACCTATAGGGCCTTGACTTAACACAGCTCCTATGGCAAGGTCACTTGCATCTGTGGACAAATTAAAGGTTTTAGAGAAGTCTGGATATTTAAGTAACGGGTCGTTTGTAAGAATGTCCTTGCAGTAATTAAAGCATTTCATATAATTGTCGTCGAGTTTTATTTTTCTTACCCTTTTCAGGCATTCGGTCATTGATTTCGTCATTTTTGCGAAGTCTTGGATGAACTTCCTGTAATAGCCGAGTAGGCCCAAGAATGACTTAATTTCCTTAGCTGTTCTGGGGATAGGGAGTTCTTTTACTGCACGTATTTTGTCTGGGTTAGGTCGAACATCTTGAGGGGTAACGATGTGTCCTAAGAATTGAACTTCCTTCCTAAGAAACTCACACTTGTTTAGTTGGATTTTGAGATTAAAATCTCGAAGTCTTTTGTCTTTTCATAATATAATAATATTAATAATAATATCGTCCATGTATACTAAGGATATTCTCCCAATAAGTTCACCAAGTATGTTGTCCATAATTCTTTGGAACGTAGACGGAGCATTGCGTAAGCCAAATGGCATTCGTATGAACTTATAATGTCCGTTATTAACCGTGAAGGCAGTTTTGAAAACATCTCTTGGGTCAATCTCAATCTGGTGGAATCCAGATGCGAGGTTGAGTGTCGTGAAATAATTGCATCGCCCCAATTTATCCAGAATGTCAGTAATATTAGGAATTGGGTATCGACCACTAACAGTTTTGTCATTTAATTTGCGGTAGTCAATGACTAACCGCCATTTTTGTTTACCAGTGGCATCAGTTTTTTTCGGAACAATCCAGATGGGACTGCTCGAGGGAGAGAAACTAGGCTGAATTGTGCCCTGTCTGAGGAGATCTTGAATTTGGGAATGAATTTCCTTTTTGTGAATCTCCGGGTATCTGTACGATTTCCTGTAGACAGGTAAGTAATCGCTTGTTCTAATGCGATGTTTGACTGCGTTAGTAAAAGATAGCTTGTCCCCTTCCTTAAAAAATATGTCGTCGAACTGTTTACACAATTTAAAAAGTGCTTTTTGTTCTTCTGAATTTAGATGATCTGTTTTAAGAGTATTCAAAAATTCCTTGTGAGATGAAAATTCGCTATCCTGTATTATATGTTTAATATTTATGTTATTGACTTCAAAATAATTAGACATTGGCTCAGGTTTAATGGGTTGTTCAATGAATAGTGTTTGATTTCGATACGATTTCCATTTGACTATACCAATTATCGCTTCACCTTCCTTCACACCTTCCGATATTTTTTTAAATTTATTTATATACGTTGGTTTTGTATAAAATCCACCACTTTTTTTGTCAACGGGAATTTTCGCAATAATTTTGGTGTTTGGAGAAATTTCATAAATTTGGGGTTTAAAATAAAGTTTTTGTGTTGAATTGTCTGTTTCAAGGAGTTGTCTCTTAACGTCAATTAAGTAGTTATGAAATTGAAGTAGTTATGAAATTTGAAAATCATAAATTTGAATTTAGTATTTGAATTGAATTCTTTGAAAGCTGGTATGGTTATTTGTTTATTTAATGCATGTTCGTTCAGAACCGTTTTAATTTTAACTGTGGAAATTATTTCATAAGTACTGGGGTCCGTATGTTCCGGGTTGATAAAGCTCACGGAGGCACCTGTATCAATTAAAAATTTTAAATTTCGTCCAGAAGGGTATTTTATGTTAATGTAGGGTAATTGATTTGAATCGTGATTGTTTATATCTATATATCCGAATTGTTCTCCAAGGCAGTTGAAGGAAAATTTGCCTCATCAATTTCATTAATTGTCTCTTTATTGTAAGTGATCTCAGGGTTATTTTCAGGAAGAAATTGATCTAAATAGGTGTAATCCTCAAAGGGATATAAATTACTTGGGTTTCCATCTATGTTGTGAACTTCCTTAAAAGCATAATTTTTAGATGGAACATTATTATTGAATCTATTGAGTTGGTAAGAATTACTGTAATAGTCTTGGCTGTTCCTGGAGTCTCCACTTCCTATGTACATAGGTACGGGGTGTTGTTGGGACTTATTAGATTGTCTAGACACAAATCCGTTTGAATTTGTTGGCGTTTGATTATTGTTGACTTGTGACCATCTTTGCTGGTTCTGAGGATATGTTAAAAGTCTTTGATTGTACATGTTGCTTGTTGGACTCTGGTTCATATTAAAATTCTAAATTGGTCTATTGAAACTAAATGGAGGATTAAAGGGTCTAGAATTATTGCTGTAGTTTAAATTTGCAAATTTTGAAGGATTGTTATAGTTATTCCTTGTGTAATTATTTTTGAATGGGAACGGTGGATTTGAGGTTTTATTCATTGGATACTTCATGTAGAAGGTATTTTGCTCTTTAATGCAGAAGCTGAAAGCTTCTGGAAGGTTCTTTGGTTTCATTGCCCTGATCGTTGCACCCATCGGTTCTTTTATTCCCAATAAAAAGGTACTCAAACACATGTCAGAGAAGAGTTGTGTTTTAGATGAGATTATAGCAGAATATTTCTCATGAATATTTGTATGGTTGGTAAGGGTTGAAAGAATTTCTATTATTTTAGAATAAAACTGTTCTATAGTTTCATTACCTTGTTTAAGTGCGTGGAGGTCTTTAATTAAAGAGGTTTCGTTCCTCTTGTCTAAATAGTGAAGTATAAGATTTCCTTTTATTTCTGACCAGTCTAAGGGAGTACCAAACATATTTAACACTTCATTGGCATCTCCTGTTACTTTATTCCTAATAGCTCTTAAAATAATGTTTGCATAAGGTGTGTTACTAATGCTTAGCATTAGTGGAAGAATTTCTTCCACATTCTTAATAAAGTCGAAAAGTAGTCTTGGGTTTCCGTCGTGCTTATGGAGATCTTTAATCGCATCAGGGATTTTTAGTGAATTTAAGACGTTGTTGACATTGACCAAATTTATATCAGTGGCAACATTAGATTGATTAGTATTTTCCGCGCCGCCTGCTGCGGTGCTACTATTCATTTCATTGGCAGCAAAAGACTGATTAAGATTTTCCACTCCACTTGCTGCAGTGCTATTTTTAGCATCATTTTGATTTTTAAGTGTTTCTAAAAATAGAATGCATTTCTGTGTCCTCTTCACTTTCACTTTCACTAGTATTTTCTTCTAATTGATTATTATTTATTTTACTATAAGGACCTTGAGTTAGAAGCCTATTTTTATTTTTTTTTATTTTTGAGCAGGATCTCATGGGGGTATTAGTATTGGAATAGGGAAAGAACGATTTCGGTACTTACATGCATGCAATTACCAAAACCGGGTTCATGGTATCGTTGTGCTGGTTCTTTTACTGGGTTTCTTTTCACCGATGTTCCTTCGATGATGATTGTTGCTGCTCTTAGCTGTAGCACTGCACACAATTTATTAATTGATTCTTTTTTTTTACAGAGTTATTTATAGTGTGTTCTTTTGTATATATTTTTTCCACTTAGTATTTTTTTTTTTTTAAAGAACTTTGTACTATTATTATTTGCGTTTTATTTTTCCACAATTGGAAGCACTTTGCAATATTTTCATTTGCGTGTTAATTTTATATATATGCGTAAGCAATATTTATTATTATTTTTTTTTCACAACAACAATCTCAAACTCAGTTGCTCGACTGCGCCAGTTATAATTCCGATCCGTAGTCTTTGAAAATAAAACGATTTCAAATTCTTGCAGAGCTTCGCCGTAAGACACTTTATTTAACACAATGAACAATTCTGAATAATTTACACGGGGTTTTATAATTGTGTTTCTGTTACTTCAGCATAAAAAGATAAAGACATTGTACTTAGCTAGTTATCTATGGAAAAATAATGAAAGGTTATATGAATAAAATGCAATCTGAAAAATTATTATTTGAAGGAAGGAAATGTAACATGAGTTTGATTAAATGCTGAAGCTTACATTTTGTATTGCATTCGCATTCTTGTAAACTTATGAGAAAATAAACTGAAATGAAATCTACTTAGTATTTGAAAGAACAAAATGATTCACATTTGAAACAAAAATAAATATTGAATTATGATTACATATGTATGTATGTTATGTATACACGTATGTTATGGTTAAACGTTGATGGTATGGTGCTGGCATAACTTGTGCGTTGTTCCAAATTACACAGTATTGCGGCAACTTCAAACCACTAAGTTCAGATGTCCTCATCGTGACAATGATATTTTCTGAAAAAGACATTAGTTCTGCTCAAGATTTGAACCCAAGAAAGATTGTGTGGTTTAGCACTAATTTCTTATGAAACTATACAATTATTAATAGATATACCCTCTAGAAATTTTGCATCTAGAGAAAGAAGGATTATTTTAATTTTTTAATTTAAAATAATATTTAAATAAATGGTAACTATATGTTAACATTTAATAAATTTTTTCATTAATTAACGAAGTTATATTAAAGCGATATACAGGGTGATTGGTATAAGGTGCACCAAAAAGCTTGAGCGTGTAGGTGGATTTTTAGACAAGCAAAAAATCGTATGGGAGGGGGGGTCTATTTCCCCCCGTTTAGGCGGGAGGGGCAATTTTCTAAAACATTGACTTAAATCAGAAAAAAAATTATTTAAAAACAACGGTGAACGATACAAAGCCTTGTTATATTTTTTTGGAAAGCCAGAAAACTACTCTTTTATTTAATTTTTAAATTAAGTTGTTTAAATGAACAGTTCTAAAAAACTAGTTTTCAAACTCAAAATTTAAAAAAAAAACTAAAAAAAAAATTTTTAAACTAAATTTTTTCAAAATTTTATGTATTTAACTATTATTTTTATTTTCAAAATTCAATGCTTTTATTAATTTTAAGTCAAAAACAGAAAACCGGATGCCAAAATGTATATTAGTTTTTGAGAAATTAAAAAAAAATAAAAGTAAAACTAGTAAGTAAAGTAAAAAGTTAATTCGTTTTTTTTATTATTTGATTAAAATCGGATGGTATGTAATAAAAAATAAAAAAGGGATAATTCCCTAATTAATAATTGATCTGAGCAGGTCAAATTTGGGAAAACCAAAAAAAAAAGTGTTTTTCTTGGAAAAAAATACTTCAAGTTTTTCTTAATTTCTCAAAAACTAAGATACATTTTGGCATCCGGTTTTCTGTTTTTGACTAAAAATTAATAAGAGCATTGAATTTTGAAAATAAAAATAATAGTCAATCACATAAAACTTTGAAAAAAATTAGTTTAAACATTTTTTTTTTAGTTTTTTTTTTTAAATTTTGAGTTTGAAAATTAATTTTTTTAAAACTGTTCACTTAAACAACTTAATTTAAAAATTTAATAAAAGAGTAGTTTTCTGGCTTTCCAACAAAATATAACAAGGCTTTGTATCATTCACCGTTGTTTTTAAATATTTTTTTTTTCTGATTTAAGTCAAGTTTTTAGAAAATTGCCCCTCCCGCTGAAAATTGCCCCTCCCATACAATTTTTTTCTTGTCTTAACTCCACCTACACGCTCAAGCTTTTTGGTGAACCTTATACCAATCACCCTGTATAGCTAGGTTCCACA
Source organism: Baccha elongata (assembly GCA_951217065.1). Lineage (NCBI taxonomy): Eukaryota > Metazoa > Arthropoda > Insecta > Diptera > Syrphidae > Baccha > Baccha elongata. Next base: position 721,030 of record CATNUY010000214.1, on the reverse strand, counting down.
TTTCACTTTCACTCGAAATTAAATCCAAATCGACCGAAAATAAAATTGGGTGTTCTAGAATTCACCACATCAATCGAAATCGATTCAAATTGAAATTGTTGTGTTCCACAAATTGATTTTATCGATTTTTTATTGATTTCAAATCGATCGTACATATTCAATGTAAAATTGTAGCAACGAAGAGACGCGATTAAAAATATGAGTACAAAATTCCATGGAAAGGTCATTAGTATCTTTTTGAATCGATCTATCAAAGTATTAAAGCAAAAATTGTTTATGACAGATATCAGCTGTTTTCAATTTCACGAAAGGTGAATTCGGAATACATTCGGAGTTGCCAAAATGTTCGAAATGTGGAACACTGAAAATAAATTAACTCGTTTTGCAATTTCGATGTCGGTTTAATTTCATTCGATTTCTGGAACCTTGCTGATAATCACGGAATAAGGATTCTAAAAATTGTTTGAATACTCATTTTGGGTGCTTCCGCAAAAGTCACGCCTCGTGTCTGTTAGGTAGGTACCTATATATGTATATAGGAACCTGCTTATTTTAACTCTTACAAAAGTCATAGTATCTACCTACCTACATACTTATATATATAAATATAGTGTTCACAAATTCAAAATCATTTCTGATGATAAAATTTTCAAAAACACAGATTTTTTTTTGTAAAAAATACATTTAATTATATTAATTATATCATCACAAAAATTTCATTGAGCTATTTGCTATCGTGAGTGTAACGTTTGTGTTTTGAAACGAATGAAAACATTATAAATTTCATCAGAAAGTGAAATTAATTTCCCCCAGAGGTCAATTTATTTTTGTAAGAGATTCACTTTAAACCATTTAGGATATTTAACTAACTTCCAATACATTAAAGTATCCGAAAACCCTCTTTTTTACTATCCCATGTAAATTGAAATGATATTGTTACGTTTTATCTTAGTTTGTTTTATTAAATACAACTTATTTCCGTTTTAATACAACTCACTTTACGTCTTTTTACTTTTAATTCCACTTAATATTTCAAAACACTCTTTATTTCCTTTTTTTACTTTCTTTATTTTAAATTCAAACTTTATCACTTTCAAATTACCGACTTGTACACGACTGATTTCAAATTCAAACTGATTTCTTGCCGCATGGTGCGCTCGTATTTATAGTGGCTGTACCATTCAGCACTCCGCTTTAGAATCTTCTAGTACAGTGCCAATCAAAGCCTTCAGAAGCTTTCTAGTCTATAGTCTTTCGTTAAGAAATGGGGTTCCGTTAACTTCGTTGTGGCTGTCACTTTAAGTTGGTATCACAATGGTGAGTTAACGCATCGTAAGACAAAAAAATAAAATAGAGAACATTTTATAGAACACGTTACATTGCCCTCCTACTAAGATTGTTCGCCCCGAACAACTTCTTCACCATCCTCTCCACTGTAGCGGTATAGCCGGTCAATGTGAACAACTTTTGGCTTGCCTCTTAGACCTCGCTAAATTCTATAAACCACATCATTAATCCTTATAACAACACGGTAGGGTCCTTCCCAGTTTTTTTAAAGTTTTGGTGACAGTCCCTTTTGTCGATGAGGATTATAAAGCCACACTAGATTTCCCTCATGGAAAGGTTTCGTTGAGGCGTTTGCATCATAGCGTGTTTTCATTCGGTCACTAGCTAGCTAGTATTTTTTTAGTCCTTGTCCTGTCATGGATGTCAGTGAGTTTTTCCTTTAGGCAATCCACGTATTCCTTTTCATTTTGTTTTTCGCCCGTTGGACATCCGAATTTAATTTCGCTAGGCAACCGGATATTTGTACCGAATACAATTTCTGATGGAGTGTGACCAGTTGTGCTGTGCACCGCGTTCCGGTATGCCATTAAAAATAGGGGAATGTGTTGGTCCCAGTCTCGTTGGAAGTCACCTACTACTTTGGAAAGGTGTTCTTTGAGAGTCCTGTTGAAACGTTCATCCATTCCGTCAGACTGCGGATGAAGTGGTGTTGTTCTCGTCTTCTTGTCAAGAAGCAAGCAGACCTCTTGAAAGATTTTGGATTCGAAGTTCCTTCCTTGGTCAGAATGGAGCGCCATAGGAAAACCGAACCTGCTGACCCAATTTTACACAATCTGATCCACAACTGTCTTCGCTTCTTGGTTTTGGAATGGCAAACGCCTCAGGCCGCTTGCTGAAGTAATCCATGACAACAAGAATGAATCGATTTCCACTGTTAGACTCAGGCAATTCTTTCAAAAGGTGCTCCAACGTTGTACTGTTGTGTCTAACTCTGTAGTTTTCTGCCTGGTCCCTAAGTGGCTGCACAAGTGACGCATTTTCTGCACCATTTTTACACATCGTCTTTTGCATGCAGCCAGTAGAAACGGTCTCGAATTTTCTCCAGAGTTTTGTTGATACCCAAATGGCCTCCAGAAGATCCATCATGCATCTCACGTAGAATGTCATTAACTTTTGTCCGGGTTCACAACAAGCTGCATCACATAGGTTTTGCTTTATGCGGATTCCCATCTTCGTTTGAGCAAACCTTCCTGCACATGAAGGGAATTCCATTGTGCCCAATAGGCTTTGAGGGTCGGAATTTTATCAAAAATGTCTTCCCATTCCGGTTTCTCTTCATGTTCTTTCCATGCAAGAATGGGTTGGATTTCCAACTCTTCTTCCTGAGCATTCCTGATTTCCTCGTTACTCCAGCCGCCAATGGGTTCAACTCTTGTTCGCTGTATGGCAATAGATTCCTTTTCTTCCTGGCGAGTGCAATGCTTGCAGTCTTGGTTACATGGCCGACAAGATAGGGCATCTGCATTCAAGTGTAGTTTTCCTTTTCGATGTTGGATTTCATAGTCATATGTCTGAAGTCTCTCGATCGACCTGGCTACTTGACCTTCTGGATTTTTAGAATTCAAAAGCCATCTTTTCGCTCCATGGTCCGTCCGTAAAAGGAGCCTTTGTCAATAGATGTATTTATGAAAGTGTTTTGTGGCCAAAACCAAAGCAAGAAGTTCTCTTCTGGTTACGCAGTCATTTCTCTCTGTCTTTGAGAGCATCTTGCTGAAGTGTGCTACAACTTTTTCTTGACCGTCATGAACCTGGGAGAGAACGGCTCCTATTCCGACATTGCTTGCATCTGCATCAATTATTAACTGTTTTCCAGGAGTTTTATAGGTAAACACAGGAGCATCACACAAGCGTCTTTTAAGTTTCTTAAAGCTTTACTCGCACTCATTTGACCACTTGAATTGTTTTCCTTTTTCTGTGAGTTGGTGCAAGCTTTTCAACCTGCCAGTAGCCACTCTTCAGGTCCACTGTTGAGAACCATTGAGCTGCAGCCATCGCATCTAGAGTATCGCTTATCCTGGGCAGAGGATAACTGTCCTTCTTGGTGACCTCGTTCAGCCTTCGGAAGTCCACTCAGAATCGAGTACTTCCGTCCTTCTCTTTGACTAATACGACTGGTGATGCCCTAGGACTTTTTGAACTTTCGATTAAAATATCTTTCTGCATTGTCGATATCATTTTAGTAGCTTCGTCTTGTTTGGCTAAAGTCAGGCGCCTTGCTGGTTGACGGATCGGCCTAGCATCACCAGTATCGATTCGATGCTGTACAAGTTGTGTTTGTCCATATTGCCCGTCCTGTGAAGCGAAAATATCAGCGAATTCTTGCAAAAGGTTTCCAGCAAATCTTAGCTGTTGTTGATCGAGATTACAGCAGTTAAAAATTTTTCTCTTCAAAGCAATGACTTTACCTGGATTCACTGATTTTTCGGGATGTTCTTCGGTTATCTTTGTTATTGCCGCTACAGGGTCACATTTACCGACAACTTCTTCTTTTCTGAGCTTGATCTCATTTGGTTTGATGTGATGTATAATAGACTAATGATGTCTTTATTATAATTAACAACAACATTATATGCTTTTAAATACACACACATTTATATACACAATGATCATCCTATATACGCTCAATCTAATGTGGTGGTCTCGGTCTTTGATAGTCTCTGAGAGTTAGTTGTAATTTGTTACTGAATAAAGAATGTTGATTAATATTCAAAAGGAAATGTTTTAATCAAAAACTGAAAATAGTACATGGCGCAGTGGTTGTAAAGAACATAAAAATAAAATTTAAAATTATATTGCAAATCGAAATAAAAACATTAAAGGTTTTGTGGCCTTTACTCCAAGCATTGCGTTTCGCCCTAGTTTGATGGTGGGCTCATCAGCTAGATGACATCAAACCCAATCTAGTACGCAATAATTGTCGATGATTACCGACTGCTTTATAAAATTTACAGAGAAAACTCCCTGTGAATTATATTATTCTAAAGAACTTTGATTAAAGTTAGACATTAGAAAAATTATGATGTTATGCTCGTGGCCAAGCGAAGTTATAAGAAAATAAAAACAATAAAAAGACTAAAAATAGTCGAATTAGATTTTATTAAATGGAGTATTTATGAATGAAATTCAATATTAAAGGTTTTGTGGCCTTTACTCCAAGCATTGCGTTTCGCCCTAGTTTGATGGTGGGCTCATCAGCAAGATGACATCAAACCCAATCTAGTACGCAATAATTGTCGATGATTACCGACTGCTTTATAAAATTTACAGAGAAAACTCCCTGTGAATTATATTATTCTAAAGAACTTTGATTAAAGTTAGACATTAGAAAAATTATGATGTTATGCTCGTGGCCAAGCGAAGTTATAAGAAAATAAAAACAATAAAAAGACTAAAAATAGTCGAATTAGATTTTATTAAATGGAGTATTTATGAATGAAATTCAATATTAAAGGTTTTGTGGCCTTTACTCCAAGCATTGCGTTTCGCCCTAGTTTGATGGTGGGCTCATCAGCTAGATGACATCAAACCCAATCTAGTACGCAATAATTGTCGATGATTACCGACTGCTTTATAAAATTTACAGAGAAAACTCCCTGTGAATTATATTATTCTAAAGAACTTTGATTAAAGTTAGACATTAGAAAAATTATGATGTTATGCTCGTGGCCAAGCGAAGTTATAAGAAAATAAAAACAATAAAAATCTAATTCGACTATTTTTAGTCTTTTGATTGTTTTTATTTTCTTATAACTTCGCTTGGCCACGAGCATAACATCATAATTTTTCTAATGTCTAACTTTAATCAAAGTTCTTTAGAATAATATAATTCACAGGGAGTTTTCTCTGTAAATTTTATAAAGCAGTCGGTAATCATCGACAATTATTGCGTACTAGATTGGGTTTGATGTCATCTAGCTGATGAGCCCACCATCAAACTAGGGCGAAACGCAATGCTTGGAGTAAAGGCCACAAAACCTTTAATATTGAATTTCATTCATAAATACTCCATTTAATAAAATCTAATTCGACTATTTTTAGTCTTTTTATTGTTTTTATTTTCTTATAACTTCGCTTGGCCACGAGCATAACATCATAATTTTTCTAATGTCTAACTTTAATCAAAGTTCTTTAGAATAATATAATTCACAGGGAGTTTTCTCTGTAAATTTTATAAAGCAGTCGGTAATCATCGACAATTATTGCGTACTAGATTGGGTTTGATGTCATCTAGCTGATGAGCCCACCATCAAACTAGGGCGAAACGCAATGCTTGGAGTAAAGGCCACAAAACCTTTAATATTGAATTTCATTCATAAATACTCCATTTAATAAAATCTAATTCGACTATTTTTAGTCTTTTTATTGTTTTTATTTTCTTATAACTTCGCTTGGCCACGAGCATAACATCATAATTTTTCTAATGTCTAACTTTAATCAAAGTTCTTTAGAATAATATAATTCACAGGGAGTTTTCTCTGTAAATTTTATAAAGCAGTCGGTAATCATCGACAATTATTGCGTACTAGATTGGGTTTGATGTCATCTAGCTGATGAGCCCACCATCAAACTAGGGCGAAACGCAATGCTTGGAGTAAAGGCCACAAAACCTTTAATATTGAATTTCATTCATAAATACTCCATTTAATAAAATCTAATTCGACTATTTTTAGTCTTTTTATTGTTTTTATTTTCTTATAAAAACATTAAATTAAATGGCTAATTGTGACTTCCAAAAACCTGGTCCATTAATATTGGACGGAAATGTAAAAGAAAATTGGATGTGGAATATTTATACAGTAGCTACAAAAACTAACGCGGAAAGTGAAGCAATTCAGACAGCAAGATTTCTGTCCTGTGCTGGAGAAAAAGCCATAGAAATTTACCAAACGTAGCCATAATCGAAGCCGATAAAAACAAAATTAAAGAAGTAATCGAAGCATTTAAGTCATATTGTGCACCGAAAAGCAACGTGGTCTATGAACGTTATCTATTTTTCTCCAGAAGTCAAAAAGAAGGAGAGCCGTTCGAGCATTTTTTATCCGAAATAGTGAAATTGGCTGAGAGCTGTGAATTCCAAGATCAAAAAGATTCGATAATTAGGGATCGAATTGTCATGGGCATTGGAGAGCATAATATTAGATTACAACTTTTGAAGACAGATAATTTAGACCTATCTAAAGCGAAAGAACTGTGTCGCGTGGCTGAGCAAGCGAGCATGCAGGCGCAACAGATGCAAACTGAACGTGGGCATTCATCATCATCATCGATTGAAACAATATCCAGGAAAACCGGACTTAAACAAAATTATAATTATCCTAATAAAAATTTCAATGCACAAGTTCCTAAATTTGTATCATATTCTCATTCCAGATCACCAATCAATGTAACAAAGCAAAGAGATCATCAAATTAGTGTTGAGCAACGGCAATTCAATGTGAATAAAACGGTAAACCACGTGTGCGATAATTGCAAGAGATATCATAATCGAGGTCGATGTCCAGCTTATGGACAAAAATGTTTATGTTGCGGCAAGTATAATCACTTTGCATCTGCATGTAGATTTAAGAGTATTAATAATGTGAATTTAAAAGAAGTTAATTGTGATGAAGACAGCATAGAAAGCGACGAAGTTGACTCGTATATTGATTCGGTAGAGGTAGTCAGTTCGGGTGTTTGCGTTGGCTCGATTGATCAGGTTCGACAAGGTTGTAGGGCTTGGTTTGAAAACATTACAGTTGAAGATAGTTTGATTAAATTTAAATTGGATAGTGGGGCCGAAGTAAATATTATAACGTTAAAAGACATCAAATTTTTAAATTGTGAAAATAAAATTAGATCGGCAACAACTAAACTAGATTCTTATGGCGGTTCTCGCATACCAACAATCGGTTTAGTGCGTCTTCGTTCCAAATTTAAAAATCGAATTATTGATGCAGATTATATGGTGGTAGGCAGTGACTCAAGGCCATTATTAGCGCTTCGTACTTGCATTGATTTAGGCTTAATACAAAGAGTGCATGAGGTAAATAATATGAGTCAATTTTTACATGAGAATAATAATGTGTTTTCGGGTGATGGAAAATTTCCAGATAAGTGCGTCCTAAAGTTAAAGCCAAATAGTGTATCCGTTAGCAAACCTCCTCGTCGTATTTCAATCGGTATCAGACCAAAGGTTAAAGAAGCGCTTGAAAACATGGAGCGTCGAGGTATAATTAGTAGACGTGATCAACCTTCCGCTTGGTCACACCAATTAGTGGTCGTTGAAAAGGCCAACGGTTCTTTAAGACTATGTCTTGATCCCAGTGCACTAAACGTGAACCTAAAAGACGAACACTTTATAATCCCAACTCTTGAAGATTTTTGTGATGCAATGCGAGAATTTAAATACTTTTCAGTTTTTGATCTGAAGGAGGGATTTTGGCAAGTTCAATTATGCAACCAATCAAAAGAATTGACAGTTTTCAGCACACTATTTGGGTCGTTTCAATATAATGTTTTACCCTTTAGTATAAAAACGGCACCGGAAAAATTTCAAAAATTTAATTCAAAATATTTTAGTAGTCTACCCGGTACATTTGATTATAATGACGTTGTTATTGTAGGGGGTAAGACTAAGGAAGAGCAGGATAAAAATGTAAATATGGTTGTTAAGAGAGCACGCGAATTAAACGTCAAATTTAATAAAGATAAATTACAGCTCTGTGTCAATAAAATAAAATATTTAGTCATGTTTTCACTGGCGACACAATCAGTCCAGATCCTAACCGAGTAGAAGCTATAATTAAACTCAAAGAGCCTAAAGATAAAAAGGAATTAGAGAGTGTAATGGGGATGTTCAATTATCTTAGAGCCTTTATACCAAACTATTCTAACTTAAATGAACCACTTCGGGAATTATTAAAGAAAAAGAACGAATTTCACTGGTCAGTCAATCATAGTAAAGTATTTAAGCATATTAAAGATACTCTTGCTCAACATTCTGTTCTGCATGTCTTTGATCCAAAAAAGAAGATTTTTATTCAAACTGATGAGTCTCAAAACGGGTTGTGATGTTGCTTATTTCAGGATGGAAAGCCGGTGGCATATGCATCTAAAAGCTTGACTGACACTGAAACCAGGTACGCACAGATCGAGAAAGAGTTGTTAGCGGTTGTATACGCATGTGAAAAGTTAAAAATTATATTTATGGATACAATTTTACCGTAAACTCACAAGCCGTTGGTGGCCATAGTGAAAAAAAATTTAGGTGCAATTCACTTAACTCGTCTACAACGTATGAAATTAAAACTTTCGAAATTTAATTTTGAAATTGTATATGTGCCTGGCAAGTTTTTATATGTTGCTGATTTGCCATCGCGAAATTTTATAAATGATCAGTTTATTGATATGGAATCACCATTAAAAGATCTCGTTCATAGTGTAAACATGAGCGATCCGAAAAGGAAAATATTCGAAGATGAAACTAGGAAGGATTTAGTTCTGCAATCTCTGATTGGTCTTTATAAAAATGGTTGGCCTTTAAATAAACAACAAGTGCCAGATAATTTAAGGTATTATTGGCAATTTAAAGACAAGATATTCGTTGAAGACAGGCTTGTATTTTATGAGAATCGGGTTTTTGTCCCACGTACCTTAATTGGTGAAATGTTAGATGTTCTTCCTAAGTCTCATATGGGAATTACTTAAACTTTAAATAGAGCTAAAACAACTCTTTATTGGCCTTATATGTTGAGAGATAACGAAAACATGGTTTTAAAATGTCGAAATTGCGAGTTATATAGGCCTGAAAATAAAAAACATTCATTAATTTCTCACCCGTTGCCGTCAAAGCCATTCCAAAAATTGGGAGTGGATTGTCTTAACTATGGGGGCCAATCCTGTTTGGTGGCAAGAGATTATTATTCTAAATGGTTAGAACTTTATTCAATAGCGGACAAAACAGCCGGAAGTATTATAAAAGCTCTTAACAAAATGTTTTCAGTTCATGGTATTCCACAAAATATTGTGTCCGACAATCAACCATTAAATTCCTATGAACTTCGCGACTTCGCGAAGGACTCAAACTTTGATTTCATTTTTAGCAGTCCAAGATATCCCCAGTCCAACGGTCTTGCAGAAAAAGCCGTTCATATTGCTAAATCAATACTTAAAAAAATTAGCAAATCTGAGGGTATTCTAGAAGCAGCTTTATTAGAGTATAGGAGTACACCAATTCCAGGAATTGGTTACTCACCTGCAGAGATGCTTATGGACCGTAGGCTAAGGACGTTGCTGCCTATAAAAGATGAAGATCTTGAACCAAAAATTCCTTCAAACTTGCAGACAATATTAGAGCAACGACGAGAGAAAACTCAAATGTATAATAGTCCAGTTCAACCTCGCCGCGAAGTTGATTTAAAGGAAGGGGAAAATGTAGTGTACAGACACAATGGGAAGTGGGAACCTGCTAAAGTGGTATCAAAACACGAACTTTCTAGGTCATACGGGATTCATAATGAAAACAATAGGACTATTCGTAGAAATACTTTTCATTTACGTAAGTCACTGAATTCGCCCCATATGAAGATGTCTGAAACAAATGGTGAAAACACACCATTAGCCTCTCAAAACATATGCAACCCTTCCGTTGAATTTAGTCAGGCTGGTGACCAACTGAGAAATAACTCATTGGTGTTCCCAAATAACAACAATGTCGAACAGGATCCCTTGAGTCGGCCAAATACGCAGGATTGTACATATACCACAAGATTTGGTCGTATAAGTAAAAAACCAGACTTTTATAAACCTTAAGTCAATAATTAAAAACTTTTAAGTATCAAACAAATTGAAAAAAAAACATTATTAATTAACTGTTATTTTGTAATATTGAAATCTGAAACTTTAAATAAATAATGAATTCTGGAAACTTATTTAAAGAAGAAAGATGATGTATAATAGACTAATGATGTCTTTATTATAATTAACAACAACATTATATGCTTTTAAATACACACACATTTATATACACAATGATCATCCTATATACGCTCAACCTAATGTGGTGGTCTCGGTCTTTGATAGTCTCTGAGAGTTAGTTGTAATTTGTTACTGAATAAAGAATGTTGATTAATATTCAAAAGGAAATGTTTTAATCAAAAACTGAAAATAGTACATGGCGCAGTGGTTGTAAAGAACATAAAAATAAAATTTAAAATTATATTGCAAATCGAAATAAAAACATTAAATTAAATGGCTAATTGTGACTTCCAAAAACCTGGTCCATTAATATTGGACGGAAATGTAAAAGAAAATTGGATGTGGAATATTTATACAGTAGCTACAAAAACTAACGCGGAAAGTGAAGCAATTCAGACAGCAAGATTTCTGTCCTGTGCTGCTGGAGAAAAAGCCATAGAAATTTACCAAACGTAGCCATAATCGAAGCCGATAAAAACAAAATTAAAGAAGTAATCGAAGCATTTAAGTCATATTGTGCACCGAAAAGCAACGTGGTCTATGAACGTTATCTATTTTTCTCCAGAAGTCAAAAAGAAGGAGAGCCGTTCGACCATTTTTTATCCGAAATAGTGAAATTGGCTGAGAGCTGTGAATTCCAAGATCAAAAAGATTCGATGATTAGGGATCGAATTGTCATGGGCATTGGAGAGCATAATATTATTGAAGACAGACAATTTAGACCTATCTTAAGCAAAAGAACTGTGTCGCGTGGCTGAGCAAGCGAGCATGCAGGCGCAACAGATGCAAACTGAACGTGGGCCTTCATCATCATCATCGATTGAAACAATATCCAGGAAAACCGGACTTAAACAAAATTATAATTATCCTAATAAAAATTTCAATGCACAAGTTCCTAAATTTGTATCATATTCTCATTCCAGATCACCAATCAATGTAACAAAGCAAAGAGATCATCAAATTAGTGTTGAGCAACGGCAATTCAATGTGAATAAAACGGTAAACCACGTGTGCGATAATTGCAAGAGATATCATAATCGAGGTCGATGTCCAGCTTATGGACAAAAATGTTTATGTTGCGGCAAGTATAATCACTTTGCATCTGCATGTAGATTTAAGAGTATTAATAATGTGAATTTAAAAGAAGTTAATTGTGATGAAGACAGCATAGAAAGCGACGAAGTTGACTCGTATATTGATTCGGTAGAGGTAGTCAGTTCGGGTGTTTGCGTTGGCTCGATTGATCAGGTTCGACAAGGTTGTAGGGTTTGGTTTGAAAACATTACAGTTGAAGATAGTTTGATTAAATTTAAATTGGATAGTGGGGCCGAAGTAAATATTATAACGTTAAAAGACATCAAATTTTTAAATTGTGAAAATAAAATTAGATCGGCAACAACTAAACTAGATTCTTATGGCGGTTCTCGCATACCAACAATCGGTTTAGTGCGTCTTCGTTCCAAATTTAAAAATCGAATTATTGATGCAGATTATATGGTGGTAGGCAGTGACTCAAGGCCATTATTAGGGCTTCGTACTTGCATTGATTTAGGCTTAATACAAAGAGTGCATGAGGTAAATAATATGAGTCAATTTTTACATGAGAATAATAATGTGTTTTCGGGTGATGGAAAATTTCCAGATAAGTGCGTCCTAAAGTTAAAGCCAAATAGTGTATCCGTTAGCAAACCTCCTCGTCGTATTTCAATCGGTATCAGACCAAAGGTTAAAGAAGCGCTTGAAAACATGGAGCGTCGAGGTATAATTAGTAGACGTGATCAACCTTCCGCTTGGTCACACCAATTAGTGGTCGTTGAAAAGGCCAACGGTTCTTTAAGACTATGTCTTGATCCCAGTGCACTAAACGTGAACCTAAAAGACGAACACTTTATAATCCCAACTCTTGAAGATTTTTGTGATGCAATGCGAGAATTTAAATACTTTTCAGTTTTTGATCTGAAGGAGGGATTTTGGCAAGTTCAATTATGCAACCAATCAAAAGAATTGACAGTTTTCAGCACACTATTTGGGTCGTTTCAATATAATGTTTTACCCTTTAGTATAAAAACGGCACCGGAAAAATTTCAAAAATTTAATTCAAAATATTTTAGTAGTCTACCCGGTACATTTGATTATAATGACGTTGTTATTGTAGGGGGTAAGACTAAGGAAGAGCAGGATGAAAATGTAAATATGGTTGTTAAAAGAGCACGCGAATTAAACGTCAAATTTAATAAAGATAAATTACAGCTCTGTGTCAATAAAATAAAATATTTAGTCATGTTTTCACTGGCGACACAATCAGTCCAGATCCTAACCGAGTAGAAGCTATAATTAAACTCAAAGAGCCTAAAGATAAAAAGGAATTAGAGAGTGTAATGGGGATGTTCAATTATCTTAGAGCCTTTATACCAAACTATTCTAACTTAAATGAACCACTTCGGGAATTATTAAAGAAAAAGAACGAATTTCACTGGTCAGTCAATCATAGTAAAGTATTTAAGCATATTAAAGATACTCTTGCTCAACATTCTGTTCTGCATGTCTTTGATCCAAAAAAGAAGATTTTTATTCAAACTGATGAGTCTCAAAACGGGTTGTGATGTTGCTTATTTCAGGATGGAAAGCCGGTGGCATATGCATCTAAAAGCTTGACTGACACTGAAACCAGGTACGCACAGATCGAGAAAGAGTTGTTAGCGGTTGTATACGCATGTGAAAAGTTAAAAATTATATTTATGGATACAATTTTACCGTAAACTCACAAGCCGTTGGTGGCCATAGTGAAAAAAAATGTAGGTGCAATTCACTTAACTCGTCTACAACGTATGAAATTAAAACTTTCGAAATTTAATTTTGAAATTGTATATGTGCCTGGCAAGTTTTTATATGTTGCTGATTTGCCATCGCGAAATTTTATAAATGATCAGTTTATTGATATGGAATCACCATCAAAAGATCTCGTTCATAGTGTAAACATGAGCGATCCGAAAAGGAAAATATTCGAAGATGAAACTAGGAAGGATTTAGTTCTGCAATCTCTGATTGGTCTTTATAAAAATGGTTGGCCTTTAAATAAACAGCAAGTGCCAGATAATTTAAGGTATTATTGGCAATTAAAAGACAAGATATTCGTTGAAGACAGGCTTGTATTTTATGAGAATCGGGTTTTTGTCCCACGTACCTTAATTGGTGAAATGTTAGATGTTCTTCATAAGTCTCATATGGGAATTACTTAAACTTTAAATAGAGCTAAAACAACTCTTTATTGGCCTTATATGTTGAGAGATAACGAAAACATGGTTTTAAAATGTCGAAATTGCGAGTTATATAGGCCTGAAAATAAAAAACATTCATTAATTTCTCACCCGTTGCCGTCAAAGCCATTCCAAAAATTGGGAGTGGATTGTCTTAACTATGGGGGCCAATCCTGTTTGGTGGCAAGAGATTATTATTCTAAATGGTTAGAACTTTATTCAATAGCGGACAAAACAGCCGTAAGTATTATAAAAGCTCTTAACAAAATGTTTTCAGTTCATGGTATTCCACAAAATATTGTGTCCGACAATCAACCATTTAATTCCTATGAACTTCGCGACTTCGCGAAGGACTCAAACTTTGATTTCATTTTTAGCAGTCCAAGATATCCCCAGTCCAACGGTCTTGCAGAGAAAGCCGTTCATATTGCTAAATCAATATTTAAAAAAATTAGCAAATCTGAGGGTATTCTAGAAGCAGCTTTATTAGAGTATAGGAGTACACCAATTCCAGGAATTGGTTACTCACCTGCAGAGATGCTTATGGACCGTAGGCTAAGGACGTTGCTGCCTATAAAAGATGAAGATCTTGAACCAAAAATTCCTTCAAACTTGCAGACAATATTAGAGCAACGACGAGAGAAAACTCAAATGTATAATAATCCAGTTCAACCTCGCCGTGAAGTTGATTTAAAGGAAGGGGAAAATGTAGTGTACAGACACAATGGGAAGTGGGAACCTGCTAAAGTGGTATCAAAACACGAACTTTCTAGGTCATACGGGATTCATAATGAAAACAATAGGACTATTCGTAGAAATACTTTTCATTTACGTAAGTCACTGAATTCGCCCCATATGAAGATGTCTGAAACAAATGGTGAAAACACACCATAAGCCTCTCAAAACATGTGCAACCCTTCCGTTGAATTTAGTCAGGCTGGTGACCAACTGAGAAATAACTCATTGGTGTTCCCAAATAACAACAATGTCGAACAAGATCCCTTGAGTCGGCCAAATACGCAGGATTGTACATATACCACAAGATTTGGTCGTATAAGTAAAAAACCAGACTTTTATAAACCTTAAGTCAATAATTAAAAACTTTTAAGTATCAAACAAATTGAAAAAAAAAACATTATTAATTAACTGTTATTTTGTAATATTGAAATCTGAAACTTTAAATAAATAATGAATTCTGGAAACTTATTTAAAGAAGAAAGATGATGTATAATAGACTAATGATGTCTTTATTATAATTAACAACAACATTATATGCTTTTAAATACACACACATTTATATACACAATGATCATCCTATATACGCTCAACCTAATGTGGTGGTCTCGGTCTTTGATAGTCTCTGAGAGTTAGTTGTAATTTGTTACTGAATAAAGAATGTTGATTAATATTCAAAAGGAAATGTTTTAATCAAAAACTGAAAATAGTACATGGCGCAGTGGTTGTAAAGAACATAAAAATAAAATTTAAAATTATATTGCAAATCGAAATAAAAACATTAAATTAAATGGCTAATTGTGACTTCCAAAAACCTGGTCCATTAATATTGGACGGAAATGTAAAAGAAAATTGACGAAAGTTTATAAACATGTGGAATATTTATACAGTAGCTACAAAAACTAACGCGGAAAGTGAAGCAATTCAGACAGCAAGATTTCTGTCCTGTGCTGCTGGAGAAAAAGCCATAGAAATTTACCAAACGTAGCCATAATCGAAGCCGATAAAAACAAAATTAAAGAAGTAATCGAAGCATTTAAGTCATATTGTGCACCAAAAAGCAACGTGGTCTATGAACGTTATCTATTTTTCTCCAGAAGTCAAAAAGAAGGAGAGCCGTTCGAGCATTTTTTATCCGAAATAGTGAAATTGGCTGAGAGCTGTGAATTCCAAGATCAAAAAGATTCGATGATTAGGGATCGAATTGTCATGGGCATTGGAGAGCATAATATTATTGAAGACAGACAATTTAGACCTATCTTAAGCAAAAGAACTGTGTCGCGTGGCTGAGCAAGCGAGCATGCAGGCGCAACAGATGCAAACTGAACGTGGGCCTTCATCATCATCATCGATTGAAACAATATCCAGGAAAACCGGACTTAAACAAAATTATAATTATCCTAATAAAAATTTCAATGCACAAGTTCCTAAATTTGTATCATATTCTCATTCCAGATCACCAATCAATGTAACAAAGCAAAGAGATCATCAAATTAGTGTTGAGCAACGGCAATTCAATGTGAATAAAACGGTAAACCACGTGTGCGATAATTGCAAGAGATATCATAATCGAGGTCGATGTCCAGCTTATGGACAAAAATGTTTATGTTCCGGCAAGTATAATCACTTTGCATCTGCATGTAGATTTAAGAGTATTAATAATGTGAATTTAAAAGAAGTTAATTGTGATGAAGACAGCATAGAAAGCGACGAAGTTGACTCGTATATTGATTCGGTAGAGGTAGTCAGTTCGGGTGTTTGCGTTGGCTCGATTGATCAGGTTCGACAAGGTTGTAGGGCTTGGTTTGAAAACATTACAGTTGAAGATAGTTTGATTAAATTTAAATTGGATAGTGGGGCCGAAGTAAATATTATAACGTTAAAAGACATCAAATTTTTAAATTGTGAAAATAAAATTAGATCGGCAACAACTAAACTAGATTCATATGGCGGTTCTCGCATACCAACAATCGGTTTAGTGCGTCTTCGTTCCAAATTTAAAAATCGAATTATTGATGCAGATTATATGGTGGTAGGCAGTGACTCAAGGCCATTATTAGCGCTTCGTACTTGCATTGATTTAGGCTTAATACAAAGAGTGCATGAGGTAAATAATATGAGTCAATTTTTACATGAGAATAATAATGTGTTTTCGGGTGATGGAAAATTTCCAGATAAGTGCGTCCTAAAGTTAAAGCCAAATAGTGTATCCGTTAGCAAACCTCCTCGTCGTATTTCAATCGGTATCAGACCAAAGGTTAAAGAAGCGCTTGAAAACATGGAGCGTCGAGGTATAATTAGTAGACGTGATCAACCTTCCGCTTGGTCACACCAATTAGTGGTCGTTGAAAAGGCCAACGGTTCTTTAACACTATGTCTTGATCCCAGTGCACTAAACGTGAACCTAAAAGACGAACACTTTATAATCCCAACTCTTGAAGATTTTTGTGATGCAATGCGAGAATTTAAATACTTTTCAGTTTTTGATCTGAAGGAGGGATTTTGGCAAGTTCAATTATGCAACCAATCAAAAGAATTGACAGTTTTCAGCACACTATTTGGGTCGTTTCAATATAATGTTTTACCCTTTAGTATAAAAACGGCACCGGAAAAATTTCAAAAATTTAATTCAAAATATTTTAGTAGTCTACCCGGTACATTTGATTATAATGACGTTGTTATTGTAGGGGGTAAGACTAAGGAAGAGCAGGATAAAAATGTAAATATGGTTGTTAAGAGAGCACGCGAATTAAACCTCAAATTTAATAAAGATAAATTACAGCTCTGTGTCAATAAAATAAAATATTTAGTCATGTTTTCACTGGCGACACAATCAGTCCAGATCCTAACCGAGTAGAAGCTATAATTAAACTCAAAGAGCCTAAAGATAAAAAGGAATTAGAGAGTGTAATGGGGATGTTCAATTATCTTAGAGCCTTTATACCAAACTATTCTAACTTAAATGAACCACTTCGGGAATTATTAAAGAAAAAGAACGAATTTCACTGGTCAGTCAATCATAGTAAAGTATTTAAGCATATTAAAGATACTCTTGCTCAACATTCTGTTCTGCATGTCTTTGATCCAAAAAAGAAGATTTTTATTCAAACTGATGAGTCTCAAAACGGGTTGTGATGTTGCTTATTTCAGGATGGAAAGCCGGTGGCATATGCATCTAAAAGCTTGACTGACACTGAAACCAGGTACGCACAGATCGAGAAAGAGTTGTTAGCGGTTGTATACGCATGTGAAAAGTTAAAAATTATATTTATGGATACAATTTTACCGTAAACTCACAAGCCGTTGGTGGCCATAGTGAAAAAAAATGTAGGTGCAATTCACTTAACTCGTCTACAACGTATGAAATTAAAACTTTCGAAATTTAATTTTGAAATTGTATATGTGCCTGGCAAGTTTTTATATGTTGCTGATTTGCCATCGCGAAATTTTATAAATGATCAGTTTATTGATATGGAATCACCATTAAAAGATCTCGTTCATAGTGTAAACATGAGCGATCCGAAAAGGAAAATATTCGAAGATGAAACTAGGAAGGATTTAGTTCTGCAATCTCTGATTGGTCTTTATAAAAATGGTTGGCCTTTAAATAAACAACAAGTGCCAGATAATTTAAGCTATTATTGGCAATTTAAAGACAAGATATTCGTTGAAGACAGGCTTGTATTTTATGAGAATCGGGTTTTTGTCCCACGTACCTTAATTGGTGAAATGTTAGATGTTCTTCATAAGTCTCATATGGGAATTACTTAAACTTTAAATAGAGCTAAAACAACTCTTTATTGGCCTTATATGTTGACAGATAACGAAAACATGGTTTTAAAATGTCGAAATTGCGAGTTATATAGGCCTGAAAATAAAAAACATTCATTAATTTCTCACCCGTTGCCGTCAAAGCCATTCCAAAAATTGGGAGTGGATTGTCTTAACTATGGGGGCCAATCCTGTTTGGTGGCAAGAGATTATTATTCTAAATGGTTAGAACTTTATTCAATAGCGGACAAAACAGCCGGAAGTATTATAAAAGCTCTTAACAAAATGTTTTCAGTTCATGGTATTCCACAAAATATTGTGTCCGACAATCAACCATTTAATTCCTATGAACTTCGCGACTTCGCGAAGGACTCAAACTTTGATTTCATTTTTAGCATTCCAAGATATCCCCAGTCCAACGGTCTTGCAGAGAAAGCCGTTCATATTGCTAAATCAATATTTAAAAAAATTAGCAAATCTGAGGGTATTCTAGAAGCAGCTTTATTAGAGTATAGGAGTACACCAATTCCAGGAATTGGTTACTCACCTGCAGAGATGCTTATGGACCGTAGGCTAAGGACGTTGCTGCCTATAAAAGATGAAGATCTTGAACCAAAAATTCCTTCAAACTTGCAGACAATATTAGAGCAACGACGAGAGAAAACTCAAATGTATAATAATCCAGTTCAA
Source organism: Baccha elongata (assembly GCA_951217065.1). Classification (NCBI taxonomy): domain Eukaryota; kingdom Metazoa; phylum Arthropoda; class Insecta; order Diptera; family Syrphidae; genus Baccha; species Baccha elongata. The sequence continues at coordinate 702,275 of CATNUY010000214.1, read as the reverse complement.
CCTCGCCGCGAAGTTGATTTAAAGGAAGGGGAAAATGTAGTGTACAGACACAATGGGAAGTGGGAACCTGCTAAAGTGGTATCAAAACACGAACTTTCTAGGTCATACGGGATTCATAATGAAAACAATAGGACTATTCGTAGAAATACTTTTCATTTACGTAAGTCACTGAATTCGCCCCATATGAAGATGTCTGAAACAAATGGTGAAAACACACCATTAGCCTCTCAAAACATATGCAACCCTTCCGTTGAATTTAGTCAGGCTGGTGACCAACTGAGAAATAACTCATTGGTGTTCCCAAATAACAACAATGTCGAACAGGATCCCTTGAGTCGGCCAAATACGCAGGATTGTACATATACCACAAGATTTGGTCGTATAAGTAAAAAACCAGACTTTTATAAACCTTAAGTCAATAATTAAAAACTTTTAAGTATCAAACAAATTGAAAAAAAAAACATTATTAATTAACTGTTATTTTGTAATATTGAAATCTGAAACTTTAAATAAATAATGAATTCTGGAAACTTATTTAAAGAAGAAAGATGATGTATAATAGACTAATGATGTCTTTATTATAATTAACAACAACATTATATGCTTTTAAATACACACACATTTATATACACAATGATCATCCTATATACGCTCAACCTAATGTGGTGGTCTCGGTCTTTGATAGTCTCTGAGAGTTAGTTGTAATTTGTTACTGAATAAAGAATGTTGATTAATATTCAAAAGGAAATGTTTTAATCAAAAACTGAAAATAGTACATGGCGCAGTGGTTGTAAAGAACATAAAAATAAAATTTAAAATTATATTGCAAATCGAAATAAAAACATTAAATTAAATGGCTAATTGTGACTTCCAAAAACCTGGTCCATTAATATTGGACGGAAATGTAAAAGAAAATTGACGAAAGTTTATAAACATGTGGAATATTTATACAGTAGCTACAAAAACTAACGCGGAAAGTGAAGCAATTCAGACAGCAAGATTTCTGTCCTGTGCTGCTGGAGAAAAAGCCATAGAAATTTACCAAACGTAGCCATAATCGAAGCCGATAAAAACAAAATTAAAGAAGTAATCGAAGCATTTAAGTCATATTGTGCACCAAAAAGCAACGTGGTCTATGAACGTTATCTATTTTTCTCCAGAAGTCAAAAAGAAGGAGAGCCGTTCGAGCATTTTTTATCCGAAATAGTGAAATTGGCTGAGAGCTGTGAATTCCAAGATCAAAAAGATTCGATGATTAGGGATCGAATTGTCATGGGCATTGGAGAGCATAATATTATTGAAGACAGACAATTTAGACCTATCTTAAGCAAAAGAACTGTGTCGCGTGGCTGAGCAAGCGAGCATGCAGGCGCAACAGATGCAAACTGAACGTGGGCCTTCATCATCATCATCGATTGAAACAATATCCAGGAAAACCGGACTTAAACAAAATTATAATTATCCTAATAAAAATTTCAATGCACAAGTTCCTAAATTTGTATCATATTCTCATTCCAGATCACCAATCAATGTAACAAAGCAAAGAGATCATCAAATTAGTGTTGAGCAACGGCAATTCAATGTGAATAAAACGGTAAACCACGTGTGCGATAATTGCAAGAGATATCATAATCGAGGTCGATGTCCAGCTTATGGACAAAAATGTTTATGTTCCGGCAAGTATAATCACTTTGCATCTGCATGTAGATTTAAGAGTATTAATAATGTGAATTTAAAAGAAGTTAATTGTGATGAAGACAGCATAGAAAGCGACGAAGTTGACTCGTATATTGATTCGGTAGAGGTAGTCAGTTCGGGTGTTTGCGTTGGCTCGATTGATCAGGTTCGACAAGGTTGTAGGGCTTGGTTTGAAAACATTACAGTTGAAGATAGTTTGATTAAATTTAAATTGGATAGTGGGGCCGAAGTAAATATTATAACGTTAAAAGACATCAAATTTTTAAATTGTGAAAATAAAATTAGATCGGCAACAACTAAACTAGAAGCTTATGGCGGTTCTCGCATACCAACAATCGGTTTAGTGCGTCTTCGTTCCAAATTTAAAAATCGAATTATTGATGCAGATTATATGGTGGTAGGCAGTGACTCAAGGCCATTATTAGCGCTTCGTACTTGCATTGATTTAGGCTTAATACAAAGAGTGCATGAGGTAAATAATATGAGTCAATTTTTACATGAGAATAATAATGTGTTTTCGGGTGATGGAAAATTTCCAGATAAGTGCGTCCTAAAGTTAAAGCCAAATAGTGTATCCGTTAGCAAACCTCCTCGTCGTATTTCAATCGGTATCAGACCAAAGGTTAAAGAAGCGCTTGAAAACATGGAGCGTCGAGGTATAATTAGTAGACGTGATCAACCTTCCGCTTGGTCACACCAATTAGTGGTCGTTGAAAAGGCCAACGGTTCTTTAAGACTATGTCTTGATCCCAGTGCACTAAACGTGAACCTAAAAGACGAACACTTTATAATCCCAACTCTTGAAGATTTTTGTGATGCAATGCGAGAATTTGAATACTTTTCAGTTTTTGATCTGAAGGAGGGATTTTGGCAAGTTCAATTATGCAACCAATCAAAAGAATTGACAGTTTTCAGCACACTATTTGGGTCGTTTCAATATAATGTTTTACCCTTTAGTATAAAAACGGCACCGGAAAAATTTCAAAAATTTAATTCAAAATATTTTAGTAGTCTACCCGGTACATTTGATTATAATGACGTTGTTATTGTAGGGGGTAAGACTAAGGAAGAGCAGGATGAAAATGTAAATATGGTTGTTAAAAGAGCACGCGAATTAAACGTCAAATTTAATAAAGATAAATTACAGCTCTGTGTCAATAAAATAAAATATTTAGTCATGTTTTCACTGGCGACACAATCAGTCCAGATCCTAACCGAGTAGAAGCTATAATTAAACTCAAAGAGCCTAAAGATAAAAAGGAATTAGAGAGTGTAATGGGGATGTTCAATTATCTTAGAGCCTTTATACCAAACTATTCTAACTTAAATGAACCACTTCGGGAATTATTAAAGAAAAAGAACGAATTTCACTGGTCAGTATAGTAAAGTATTTAAGCATATTAAAGAGTTCTGCATGTCTTTGATCCAAAAAAGAAGATTTTTATTCAAACTGATGAGTCTCAAAACGGGTTGTGATGTTGCTTATTTCAGGATGGAAAGCCGGTGGCATATGCATCTAAAAGCTTGACTGACACTGAAACCAGGTACGCACAGATCGAGAAAGAGTTGTTAGCGGTTGTATACGCATGTGAAAAGTTAAAAATTATATTTATGGATACAATTTTACCGTAAACTCACAAGCCGTTGGTGGCCATAGTGAAAAAAAATGTAGGTGCAATTCACTTAACTCGTCTACAACGTATGAAATTAAAACTTTCGAAATTTAATTTTGAAATTGTATATGTGCCTGGCAAGTTTTTATATGTTGCTGATTTGCCATCGCGAAATTTTATAAATGATCAGTTTATTGATATGGAATCACCATTAAAAGATCTCGTTCATAGTGTAAACATGAGCGATCCGAAAAGGAAAATATTCGAAGATGAAACTAGGAAGGATTTAGTTCTGCAATCTCTGATTGGTCTTTATAAAAATGGTTGGCCTTTAAATAAACAACAAGTGCCAGATAATTTAAGCTATTATTGGCAATTTAAAGACAAGATATTCGTTGAAGACAGGCTTGTATTTTATGAGAATCGGGTTTTTGTCCCACGTACCTTAATTGGTGAAATGTTAGATGTTCTTCATAAGTCTCATATGGGAATTACTTAAACTTTAAATAGAGCTAAAACAACTCTTTATTGGCCTTATATGTTGAGAGATAACGAAAACATGGTTTTAAAATGTCGAAATTGCGAGTTATATAGGCCTGAAAATAAAAAACATTCATTAATTTCTCACCCGTTGCCGTCAAAGCCATTCCAAAAATTGGGAGTGGATTGTCTTAACTATGGGGGCCAATCCTGTTTGGTGGCAAGAGATTATTATTCTAAATGGTTAGAACTTTATTCAATAGCGGACAAAACAGCCGGAAGTATTATAAAAGCTCTTAACAAAATGTTTTCAGTTCATGGTATTCCACAAAATATTGTGTCCGACAATCAACCATTTAATTCCTATGAACTTCGCGACTTTGCGAAGGACTCAAACTTTGATTTCATTTTTAGCAGTCCAAGATATCCCCAGTCCAACGGTCTTGCAGAGAAAGCCGTTCATATTTCTAAATCAATACTTAAAAAAATTAGCAACTCTGAGGGTATTCTAGAAGCAGCTTTATTAGAGTTTAGGAGTACACCAATTCCAGGAATTGGTTACTCACCTGCAGAGATGCTTATGGACCGTAGGCTAAGGACGTTGCTGCCTATAAAAGATGAAGATCTTGAACCAAAAATTCCTTCAAACTTGCAGACAATATTAGAGCAACGACGAGAGAAAACTCAAATGTATAATAATCCAGTTCAACCTCGCCGCGAAGTTGATTTAAAGGAAGGGGAAAATGTAGTGTACAGACACAATGGGAAGTGGGAACCTGCTAAAGTGGTATCAAAACACGAACTTTCTAGGTCATACGGGATTCATAATGAAAACAATAGGACTATTCGTAGAAATACTTTTCATTTACGTAAGTCACTGAATTCGCCCCATATGAAGATGTCTGAAACAAATGGTGAAAACACACCATTAGCCTCTCAAAACATATGCAACCCTTCCGTTGAATTTAGTCAGGCTGGTGACCAACTGAGAAATAACTCATTGGTGTTCCCAAATAACAACAATGTCGAACAGGATCCCTTGAGTCGGCCAAATACGCAGGATTGTACATATACCACAAGATTTGGTCGTATAAGTAAAAAACCAGACTTTTATAAACCTTAAGTCAATAATTAAAAACTTTTAAGTATCAAACAAATTGAAAAAAAACATTATTAATTAACTGTTATTTTGTAATATTGAAATCTGAAACTTTAAATAAATAATGAATTCTGGAAACTTATTTAAAGAAGAAAGATGATGTATAATAGACTAATGATGTCTTTATTATAATTAACAACAACATTATATGCTTTTAAATACACACACATTTATATACACAATGATCATCCTATATACGCTCAATCTAATGTGGTGGTCTCGGTCTTTGATAGCTCTGAGAGTTAGTTGTAATTTGTTACTGAATAAAGAATGTTGATTAATATTCAAAAGGAAATGTTTTAATCAAAAACTGAAAATAGTACATGATGTTTAGTATTCGTATGGGCACCATGTTATTTTGAGGTGCCACCATCGTCTTTCCCACGATGTAATTTTTAGAGCAATGCTCAGAGTCTGGTTCCACCATGAGGTATGGATGCCTCCCAGAATCATCTTTGATGTTTGTATAAACAAAAAATTCAGACGAAGGAGGTAGGCACATATCTTCTTTGATGATTGCTCTTATCGATGATGAGTTTTGATTACCATAAACCATTGGAATCTCTATATTTCGGTATTTAAGAACTTGGTTACCAATGTCGAGAATTATTTCATGCCTTTTCATAAAATCGATTCCAATAATGCACTCATCGCATATATCTGCCACTAGAAATGGATGTTCAAACTCTAGTTCTGCTAAACAAATCCGAAAACGGACTTCTCCGTACACTCTTGCTGCTTCTCCTGTTGCAGTCTTCAGACAATAGCTGTTGGTGTTGTTTAGTCATGCCATCTTGACCAAGTCTCTTCGTACAATGGAAGCGGTGGCACCAGTGTCGATGGTAACCACGTATTGTTTGTTGTTAATAGCTGTTTCCACAGTTAGATTTTTATTTTTTCGTTTAGTCTGCGAGACTTGGATGATGTTTCTGGTGCCATAGATACCAGAAACCAGCTTCTGCCCCTCGAGGTTGGTTCTTACTCGTTTCCCTGCTGGGAAAATTGACGAGGTGGGGCGTTGGTCTCGTTTTGTAGTCTCATCTGATGTATTATTTCTGCTTACGCAATGTTGACATGCGCTTCTTCTTGGTGGCATTCGGCACTGGTGCTGGAAATGTCCGGTCTTGTTGCAATTCCAGCATGGGGTTTGTCCATCTCGACGATTGTTCTGGAATGCCATTCTTTGGCAAGAACATTCTTCTATAGCAACTTCTCTTACCCGATGTACTCCTAGTGAAGCCGGTTCAGCTGCTCCCATAGTCAAGGTGAAAGCTAATGCTTCTGGAAGTGTTCGTTTTCCAGCTGTTCGTACTGCTCTCTGGAGATTAATGTCAGACAAGGCACGAACAAAGGCTTCCGCGGTGAATTGGTTTATGATTTCTTCGCCCGCAGTTGGATATGCCAAGTGAGCTAGTCGTTCGATGTCTGCTTGAAGTTGCTGAAGAGTTTCACCCGTTTCTGAACTCTGGTGTTTAGTTGAACTCTAAAGACTTCTTGCATATGGCCATCTCCAAAGCGTTTTTCAATGGCTTGTGAAAGTGCACTAAAGTAACCATGCATCTCTGCTGGTATTGTTTGCAGTAACTCAGCAGCAGGTCCTCTTAGAGCCAGTGTAAGTGCAACAAGCTTGTCTTCATCGTCTCAGCCGTTTGTCATTCCTGCTGCTTTGAATTGTCTCTCATAGATTGACCAAGAAGTTTGTCCATCAAAAGTTGGCGGATGCATTTCTTTTCTCTTTAAATAGTCACTAGAATTTACTTGTACCTTCAGTTTTCTTACCTTGTCCAATTCTTTGGCAATATTTTTAAATTTTTGATCGAATTTTCCTTCTACGTTCGTAATTTGTTCTTTGAACCTCTCAAATGTTGTATCAACATTTAGAAGTTGTTTTTCTACTCCTTCAACACGTTGGTCAACAGTCAGAAAATTGTCCTCTAATACAGTAAGCTTTGTTTCGAAAAGGTTCTTCTGTTTTTCGAAAATATCTTTTTGTTCATTGCGTTGTTCTTCGAAGAGTTCTTTTAGCTAGTTTCTTTGATCATCGAAACGTTAGAGAAGTTTCGTTTGTTCATTCTTTTGTTCTTCTCTTTGATCTTCGAAACGTTCGAGAAGTTTCGTTTGTTCGTTTCTTTGATCTTCGAAATGTTCGAGAACTTTCGTTTGTTCATTCTTTTGTTTATCTTTGATCTTCGAAACGTTCGAGAAGAAGAGCCAACATATTGGACTAGTCTGTGTTGGTACTTTCCTGTTCTTCTTCCATTTCGATTTCCAAGACAGAAGTGTGTGGAGCCGTGTCGTCTCATCGCTTCTTGCAGACGAATAATGAGGTCATTTTCGGAAGACCCCGTTTGTATAGTTCTGCTTTTAGTTCAACAGCGTTTAAATCTTTCAGATGATTACCCATTTTTACACAATCACTTTTCACTAAAGTTTTATTTAATTACACTTCTGACACCAATGTTACGTTTTATCTTGGTTCGTTTTATTAAATAAAACTTATTTCCGTTTTAATACAACTCGCTTTACGTCTTTTTAATTCCACTTAATATTTCCAAACACTCTTTATTTCCTTTTTACTTTCTTTATTTTAAATTTAAACTTTATCACCTTCAAATTACCGACTTGTACACGACTGATTTCAAATTCAAACTGATTTGTTGCCGCATGGTGCGTTCGTATTTATAGTGGCTGCACCATTTAGCACTCCGCTTAAGAATCTTCTAGTACAGTGCCATTCAGAGCCTTCTATAGCTTTCTAGTCTATAGTCTTTCGTTAAGAAATGGGGTTTCGTTAACTTTGTTGTGGCTGTCACTTTAAGTTGGAATTACAATGGTGAGCTTACGCAACGGAAAACAAAAAAATAGAACGGAGAACATTTTATAGAACACGTTACAATATAAATTAAATGACATAAAAGCTTTTAAATATTTCAGGCACATAAAGTTTTGTGTAATTTATATAAAATGTAAAATATAACAGAAAGATTGAATGATCACAAGACAGTTCTTATGTATTAAACTTTATCGAGTATTATGTGCTTCTTAAAAGCTCTCTTTTGTCAGAACTAGAATTTATTATTATTATGTATTATGATTTATGATCTTAATAAAGCATTCATACATTTAACATGAATTATTGGTTTTTGCTTGTGCACCTTTAGTATGTTAGAGTTTGCACGCTTAAGATTTTGCTTCATTAATATTGCTTAATATTAAGATGCTTGTTTTAAAACGCCTACGATAAAGCCTTTCATTTTAAATGTAAAATTACTTTCCGTTTAGTTTTTCATCACACTCTGTTAGCGTAATTAAAAATTCAACCACCTAAGATTTTTGAGTATTAAGCAATGTACATTTGTTTTTTGGATATTTTTTATATTCTAATTCTGACACAGATTTATTAAAGCTCATAATTAAACACAATTTAAATAATTGAACACAATTTCATAGACTTATGTGTAACTGCACATCGATTTATCTATTTATTTATCACACAGAACTAGGGTTTTTTTTTTGAGAAAACGAGAAAAGGGGGATTGCGAAGTTCAATTAGGAGGGAGGCATGATTGCGTAACAAAAATACCTGCAAAAATTAGAGAGAAAAATTGGTTCAGAACTGATGTTGGAAACTTTTCGTTAATGATAAGAAAATGTATGTATTGAAAATTGTATTGACAATTGTAAAAACATTCACAGTTTTTTTCCAAAATAGCTTAAAAAATAAAATAAAAATAAGTACTTTTAGTATGAAAATGTTGCTTTGGTGATAAAAAGTAAAAAATTGTTAAAAGGAGGGACATTTGCGTCCCCCTCTCCCATTTTCGTTTTTAGGGGACAAAGGATATCTTGAGGTAACAAAGGGGGACAATCCTTCCGAAAGGGGGGCGAATGGTAGATAAGCCTAGCTGTACAGCGACACTGACCTTCACAAAAGTGAAAAGCCAAAGACTAAGGTGGCTCAGTCACATATAGCTAATGAACACCAATGCTTCGGCCTGGATAGACTTTGAATCCACCCACGTGGGACGGAGCAGTATAGGAGGACTGCAAAGCAGGTGGCACACGCAAGTGGAAGAAGACCTCAACCAACTTGGAGTGCAAAGCTGGAGGCAGCTAGCTAGAAACCGAGCCGCCTCGAAGAAGCTTGTTGGTTGAGGCCTGGTCCACCCCGGACTGTAGCGCCACTTTCCGTAAGTAAGTAAGTAATCGGCCGAAATAAGCGAGCTGTGACCGTTGCATTTGCCAGTATTGAATTGGAGGCGGCAAAGATGGGCTTAGCTGTTAATGAAGACAAAACGAAATATGTGCTATCAACGAGAAATTAATTTCAACATCGTCGACTCAGGCAAAACATTACAATGGATAGGTATAACTTCGGAGTAGTCAAGGACTTTAACTACGCAGAATGACATAAGCGCAGAGATCAAAGAAGAATTAATTACTCTTGCCAATCGCTGTTTCTTTGGGCTGAGAAGGCCCTCTCTCATAGAACCAAGGAGACATTACATTAGACCTTGATCATCCCAGTTCTGCTGTATGGGGCGGAATCATGGATGTTAAGAGACTCGGCTGAGACGTTACTTGGGTGTGTTGTAGGAAAAATTCTTCGATTGATTTTTGGTCATGTGTGTATCGAAGGAGTATAGAGAAGAAGATTCAATGACGAGCTATATGGGCCATACAGTGATATTAACCTGGTCGAGAAATTGAAAATACAGCGGCTGAGATGGCTGGGTCACGTGGAGCGTATGGACACTAACGCACGAGCTCGACGAGTCTTCGAGTCTCTTCCTGATGGTGTACGCAGCATTGGAAGACCCCCAAACAGATGGCACACACAATCGGACAACGACCTCAGCCAACTTGAGGTGCGGAATAGGAAGTGGCTAGCTAGGAACAAAACTGGCTGGAGAGACATGTTGGTTGAGGCCGTAGTTCATCCAGGACCGTGAGCGCCATCTTAAGTAATTAAATAACTCTCGGTTACCTTTAGCTTAATCTCACATCTTTGTCTACTGAGATTGAGCGAAATTATTCTTCATACGACCCGTTTAGCTGCAGCTGTAGGGTTGTAGCTGCTGCATACACTGAAACTCAAGCTCACTCAAAATCGAGTATGCGATTTGAGAAACGAAAATTGACGTTCAATGTTACACCACTTTATGAGCTGCTTTTTGAGAGTGCATGCTACTGCTGCTATCTACAACATTCTGTTCACCCAGTTATATAACAATTATTCCACGTTATACATGCGATTAAAGGTACTTACTATTAGGCAAGTTATGCATTCCTACAGATAAAAATTGAGATAACATTCAAACACGTCATTACGATGATAGCTGTAGTGTCCACCGACAGGCATCACTGTGCGTTACTTTAATATGTAAACCCTACTACTTATCTGCACAATTGTCATTCTGTATATTAATATAATCTGACAGCCATGAGTCAGTTAGTTAGAATTTAGACACGGCATTGATCATTCACTCTCTTACAAATTTATATACCTAGTAAATAAAGATTAACTGTTCAATTTATTAACCGCTTGTTACTGATATTTCATTTGGCGACGAGGATTTTTTTTTTTTAAAAAAAGTTAATTTTCTTAAGTGTGATTGAAGTATCAATTAAATGGCAAACACCGAGCTTGTAGACGCTTTTTCAGACCTGTTAAGGCAACAGCAATCATGGATGGAGAATATGCTTGCAAATCAGAATGACGCTATGGCAAAAATTTCTCGTGGATCGAATGACAGTGCAAATTCATCTGGTTCAAATCATATACCCATTTTTCCTCCATTTGATAAACGCAAGCAGTCGTGGTCATCTTTCGTTGATCAGCTAAATCAACATTTTAAAGCTTATAATGTTGAAGAAGAAAAAAGCATTTTTATTATCATGGTGTGGCCCTGAAATGTACGAGCTCATTAGAAATCTGTTTGCGCATAAGAAAGTTGAAGATTTAGAGTTTTCCCTAGTCATTGCTAAGCTTACGGTGCATTTTGCTGATAAAACACATGTGCTTGCTGCCCGTTATGCTTTCTTTCAATTGCGAATGAAAGAAGACTAAACATATGCAGACTGGGTGGCAGATTTACGGGGTGCTGCAAGAGATTGTGAATTTTTGTGTGACAGAGAAGAATGCAAACAACCGTTTGTAGAAAATCTGATTAGAGACATAATTGTTTTACATACTCCACACGACACAATCCGCTCAGCTGCTTTGCAAAAATCGAATCCTAGCTTGGACGATGTTGTGAAGATAGCGGAAACATATGAGTCGACACAAAAATCCGTATTGACTATTAAAGGTGATAACAGTGCATCTCAGACAGTTAATCATGTTGAAACCCAATATAAAAAACAACGTGCACGCTCTAGAGGTCGTTCATGTTCAGATTTTAGAAGTTCAAACTCAAAGCCACAGTGGTCTTCAAAGTATCGAAAAGAAACTAAACGATCTTGTCCTGGTTGTGGGGTAAGACACACCCAACTTCAATGTCCAATGCGTGAAGCTGAATGCAGGGTTTGCAAAAGAAAAGGCCATATATCGTCCGTGTGCTGGCAAAGTCGTAGAGGTAAAGAATGCGACAATGAAAAAATCGATCAAATTCTAACTCTTAAAGAAGTAGGCACCTATGTAGCTAGGCATGGAAAGCAATTTTTTGCCAAATTGTTAGTCAATAAGGTCGAGCTAGACTTTCAGATTGACACAGGTGCCACGTGCTCTATGATAGGCTTGCGAGCATATAGACAGCTTGAAAATCCAGTTTGTATTAATACTCATAAGATGCTAAGGGCTTATGGAAATCATGCGGTTCCCGTGAAAGGTTATGTTCACGTACAGGTTGAGTTCAGAGGCAAAGAACATACACTTGAGTTGTTGGTAGCAGACACACATGAAGGTGGAAACATTTTGGGCATGGATTGGTTTGACGTGTTGGATTTTCAAGTGAGTTCTTGTGATACTATTTTTTTCTCGAATGCTAGCAATGAAGATGAAATCGAATTAAAAGCATGTATAGAAAATATTTGTAGCCAGTTCACTGATGTGTTTGATAGTAGTCTAGGTTGTTGTAAGAACTACTCAGCTAAATCATATGTCAAAGACAATGCTAGACCAAGATTTTTCAAAGCTCGCCCTACTCCATTTGCTTTAAAAGCTAAAGTAAAAGAGGAGTTAAACAGATTAGAAGCAGCAGGAATCATACACCCGATTGATTCAAGCCAATGGGCTGCTCCAATAGTCGTTGTTAAGAAGCCGTCTGGTAACGTAAGAATCTGTGGAGATTTTAAGATAACAATAAATCCAGAGCTTGAAGTAGACAGCCATTATATTCCTCGTGTAGAAGAGATTTTCCACAAGCTAGAAGGAGGTGTCTATTTTTCGAAGATTGACCTTAGCAATGCATACTTTCAAATACCCCTCGAGAAGGAATCCAGGAAGTACACTGTAATCAACACAGATTTTGGCTTATTTGAGCATCTCAGGTTACCGAATGGAGTTGCTAGTGCTCCATGCATGTTTCAAAAATTAATGGATCAAATCATTGCTGGAATGGATCATTGTGCCGTTTTTATTGACGATTTTATAGTTACAGGCCGTAACAACAAAGAGCATGCAGAAAACGTCAAGGAACTTTTGGGACGGTTGAGGTTATTTGGTCTACACTGTGAAGTTAAGAAGTGTGAGTTTGCTAAGCAAAGTGTCGAGTATCTTGGTCACAAGATTGATGCTAAAGGTATAAGGCCAACCGAAACTGGAATCGAAGCCGTCAGAAACATGGAACCGCCAAAAGACCTTAAGCAATTGCAGGCGTTTTTAGGAAAAGTCACGTATTATGGTAAGCTTATTAATAATCTTTCACAACTTGCAGCTCCGCTCAACGAGTTAAGAAAAAACAACACGCGTTTTATTTGGACCGCACGCCAACAAGAAGCTTTCGATAAACTGAAGTGTGAGGTTGTGGAAGCAACTCGTCTTGTACATTTTTCAAACGAATTACCACTAGTGCTAGCTACGGATGCATCGTTCCATGGCATTGGTGCTGTATTAATGCATCGATTTCCAGATGGCTCTGAACGCCCTATAGCCCACGCATCCAAAACCCTGAACGCACAACAAATCAAATATAGCCAAATCGAGAAGGAGGCGTTATCAATAATATTTGGGGTACAGAAATTTCACCAATACATATACGGTCGTAAATTCGAATTGTTTACTGACCACAAGCCGCTCTTGTCCATATTTAGCCCCAGTAAGCAGTTACCAACGATGACAGCACACAGACTACAAAGATGGGCCATTATATTGATGGCATATACTTATACCATCAAGTACAAGCCAACACGTCAACATGGCAATGCTGATGGTTTGTCGCGCCTACCCGTAGGGTCCGATCTGAAGTTTGACAGGGAAGTAGAAACAATTTTGGAGATAACCGCCGAGCTGGACAACGAAATTGATTTTCCTGTAAATGCAAAGTTAGTAGCAAAAGAAACAAGCAAGGACCATGTGCTTAGAAAGGTAAATCGACTGCTAGACCTTGGTTGGCCAGAAAGACTATCAAAAGATGAAGAAGAACAAAAGCCTTACTTCTTGCGGCGATTCGCTTTAACTCGCCAAAATGGAGTTTTACTTGAGCAAGGAAATGATATGTCCAGGGTCATCGTTCCTCTTAAGCTGAGAAAAAAAGTGTTATCCATGTTGCATGCTGGCCATTGGGGAATAGCGAGAACAAAGCAGTTAGCTCGTCGACATTGCTGGTGGCCTGGAATCGACCATGAAATTGAATTGTTGGTACAACGATGCGAAACCTGTCAACAGAATGCTCCTAACCCGCGACAGGAGTTTACAAGCTGGCCGACTCCATCCGAACCATGGCTAAGAGTACATGTGGATTTTGCTGGTCCATTTTTGTCGGGCATGTATCTCATCTGCGTAGATGCTTACTCAAATTTCCCTTATGTGGTCGAAATGTCAAATACGTCAGCCGAATCAACCATTAAAGCCTTGGATAGCATCTTCGGGATCGAAGGCCTACCCCAGTTGTTAGTTTCCGACAACGGCCCGCAGTTTACATCGGAACAGCTTCATAAGTTTTGTGCAGAGCGCAACATACAACACTTGCGATCAGCTCCTTTCCACCCCGCATCCAACGGAGAAGCTGAGCGAATGGTTAGGACTTTTAAGTCTGCTATGAGAAAGCTGTTTCAAGATGGTAATAATAAAAAAAAAGCTTTATTAGACTTTCTAGTTTCTTACAGATCTTTACCAAATGCAAGTGGAAAGTCGCCCGCAGAGCTTCTCCATGGTAGACAGCCCCGTACACTTTTGTCACAGTTAGCACCACGTGAGGAAGTGTCACAGCAGCTCCCAATCAAGTCAAAGTTCACAAGGGGAGAAGAAGTTTATATCCGAAACTTTTCAAAAGGACCAAAGTGGATACCTGCCAAAATCACAAATAAAGTTGGCAACCGAATGTTTGAGGCCCAAACTAAGAAAAGCGTCACGAGAAAACATCAAAATCAAATTAGAAAAGCCATTGGAATACCTGAATTTGACGAAGCTCAACGTTTAGCTGCACTTAGTCACTGTGAGCAACATGCACCTCTGCCTACCCCTTCAACAACGATCTTGCAATCAAAGCCCAGTAATGTGAGTACATCGCCACCAATGGAACATCAGCAACGACGCTCACATCGCACCAGAAGACCGGTTGTCAGATTCACACCACCTGTTACCATACGCCACAGAAGACGATAACTTTGGAGGGGAGAGAAATGTAGTGTCCACCGACAGGCATCACTATGCGTTACTTTAATATGTAAACCCTACTACTTATCTGCACAATTGTCATTCTGTATATTAATATAATCTGACAGCCATGAGTCAGTTAGTTAGAATTTAGACACGGCATTGATCATTCACTCTCTTACAAATTTATATACCTAGTAAATAAAGATTAACTGTTCAATTTATTAACCGCTTGTTACTGATATTTCAATAGCGAAGTCAAAAAAAGGGCTGGGGAAATTCTGCCTGTCTGTAGCACCTACAGTCTAAACTGCTGTACCGGTGCTTTAAGTCTTGTATGCAGGGTTTGTAGACCATTTCTTAAAGTAGACATTTTTAGCTCAAAAAAAAAATGGTACTTTTATATCCGTTATAAAAAGCGTATTTTATCTGATTTAGTCCTGGCAACCTGTGATTGGACATGGGCAAAATTGTAACAGGAGCTTTTTAATTGACTTTTAATCAGAATCCGTTTCTGAACAACATATCTAAAATCGGACAAAATCCGACCATGGGAACACCTGAAAATGCATTTCAAAGTTGCGGATTAAATCATATGGCGCCTTTGACAATAAAAGGTTGTAATTTGTATAACACTGTGGCTTATGTGGTTTGTTTATGTGTTTCTTTTACCATAATTTCTTACTGACAGAATACCAAGTTGAGGAATTTGTCAAAAAAATCATGCCCTACGATTAACACCCCTTTAATTTTTACCAGTCAATAAAAGACAAAATTCAGGTTGGTGTAACCAGTTAAAATGCATTTCAGACAAATCGGATATGACCCTGGCTTTAGAGAGCCATTTAAAGGATTAAAGCTGATGTGATCAACATCCTGTAACTTTTTTTTAAGTTATCAAAAAAATTCGAAATAATTAGTCTCAGCGTATTGGGCTGTTTAAGGTTTATCGACTAAAATTTAGTTGAGTCCAATCGGACATCGCTTGCTTTCAGAGAGCTATTTGAATAATTTAGTCAAATTGAGAAAAATTGGTGGGCAGCTATTAATATTCTGCTCTCTTGAATTGAGAGATTACCGATTGGGCTAAAATGGGTCTCTCTTAATAGAAAGGTCGTGAATAGGCCTAAATTCTGATGTAAACCTTGACTTACATCAGAATCTGTATTGGCTGGGAAAACAGTTTCAGGCTGTTAATTTGCGTGCATAAATTATTCTCATTTTAATTTTAATAGTTCAAATGTCTTAGTAAAAGCAAGCAATATCCGATCGAGCTCAAGGCTCAACTAAATTAAAGGCGATAAACATTAAACAGACCTATACGCTGAGACTTATTTAGAGGTTCTTGATTACTGAGAAAAAAGTTATAGGGTGTTAATCGGAGTACATCAACTTTTCTTACATAAACTTTAATCGTTTAAATGGACCTCTGCCAGCCAGGGTCATGTGCGATTTGTCTGAAATAAATTTTAATTGATAGATTTTGAACGGACATTTACGTTTACAAAGTTAAAGGGTGTTAATCGGGAGGCATCAATTTTTGTTATTTTGGACAAATTCCTGAATTTGGTGTTCCATCAGTAAGAAACAATGGGAAAAGAAACACATAAATAAACCACATAAACCACAGCGTTATAAAAATTACAACCTATTTTCAATGGCACTATATTATTTAACCGCAATTTCGAAATGCATTTTCAAGGTGCTCCCATGGTCGGGTTTTGTCCGATTTTGGATATGTTGTTCATATTCTGATTAAAAATAAATTTAAAAAGCTTCTGTAGCAATTTTGCATATGTTTAGTGTAGTTTTTTCTTAGTTTGCCTGGACTAATTGTCTTTTGTTCAGTTGCAAAAAAATAGTTTTGCAAAGCCTAAGCCTATGAACGGTACCTCCCTTATAACGGTTATTTTTTTCTCGAGCTATCTCGTGCACGGGTTCATCGGTTTTGACCCAACATTTTTTCTTTGAAAGACCCAAGAGGTTCGTCACTAGCCAGTTTAGTGGTTCAATGATTGCAATATTTCAAATGATTTCATATGATTTTAGGTGATTTTAAACAGTATTTAAATTGATTTTAAAATTTTGTGATTGCATTGATTTCAAATAAATTTACTGATTTCAAATGATTGCAAATTAATTCAAGTGATTTCATTATGATTTCAATTCGTGATTTCTATATGTCAATTTTTGATTTTATGATTGCAAAAAAACTTAAGGTGATTTCAAATATTCTAATGATTGCAAAAAATCATTTAAAATCCATAACCAACATTTTTTAACTTTTTTTCACTTGAAATAGTGATTGCACCTGATTTATTTTTAATTAGTTTTGATTTTTTTTTTTTTTTGTAAATTTAATGTGTGGAAAACGGTTTGAAATTAATATAAACCTATTAAGCACTTACAATTGGCGTTCTTTAAATTTGGTAAAAAAAATTACAAAATTTAAATACATAAATATATAGATTTATTTAAAAAACCGTTCAACTATTTTTAAATTATTTTTTTTTTGTAAACTTATATTCAGGCAACAAAATTATTATAATTATTCAAAAATTATTTTTCATCATCAACAAAATCCAATAAAAAACAAACCAAATTAAGTTTTTATTTATTTTTTTTTTTTTAATTTTATAAATTATTTTTAGTAAATTTAATGTTATTTTTGTGAGAAGTTCGATCGATCCATTCATGCAATTTATGTTTGCAGTCAAATAATGAGTTTTCTATGAATAACTTTTTATCTGGCTCTGAAAGGTCCTAAATAACTTAATTCTACAGTTAATGTATTTATGTTTAGGAATAAGTGCTCGCTGGCTGTTTAAAAAACACTTTTTCACTAACTGACTAATTGATTGTTTAGCTGATAAATTAAAAACTGTCTTATAGCGAAATTTTCTCGGTGTATTCATTAGACACAAGAAAAATAATGTATGTTAGTAAAATAAAGAAAGCAAAATAAAATTGGAATTGAGATTTTGAATTTAATGATTCAATACCATTTTTGAATTATCTTGCACGAGTGGTGTGAAAAGAAATTAAGTTATTCAATGAAAATTTCATTTATTACTTTGTGCAACCGAATAAAGTGATGTTTGTTGTTAGTAAAACGGGCACGAGTACGATAACTTTGGCCCCAAGAATTGATAACGGTTTTTTTTAGAACAGTTCAATACAAGCATTTTTTACTATAGGTGGGGGGGGTCTATCTCCCTCCGTTTGGGCGGGAGGGGCAATTATATAAAAACAGTGCTAAAAATTTTAAACAAATATTAAAAAATAACGGTAATACTTACAACTAAGATTTATATCTTTTTTTAAAGCCAATACTTTTTTCTATTAGATGTTTTTTTAAATCAAGTGAAACCTATGCATAGTCTTTGAAAAAACGGACTTTAAACTCAAAAATTGCGAAAAAAAAGGTAAAATAAAACTTTGAAGTGTGATTTTTCAAAACTGTAAAACAAAATACTACTTTTTTTTATTAAATTCGTTGCTCGTATTAATTTTAAATCATAAACTGAAAACAAAAAGATTTTATGTTTTCTGGTTTTTGAGAAAATGGAAAATTACTAAAACTACTTTTTTATAAGAGTTTTCGGCACAAGTACGATAACTTTGGCGCCAAGAATTGATAACTGTTTTTTGTAGAGCAGTTCAAAACAAGCATTTTTTACTATGGGTGGGGGGTCTATCTCCCTCCGTTTGGGCGGGAGGGGCAATTTTATAAAAACAGTGCTAAAAATTTAAAACAAATATGAAAAAATAACGGTAATAATTACAACTAAGTTTTATATCTTTTTTTAAAGCCAATACTTTTTTCTATTAGATGTTTTTTAAATCAAGTGAAACCTATGAATAGTCTTTGAAAAAACGGACTTTAAACTCAAAAATTGCGAAAAAAAGGTAAAATAAAACTTTGAAGTGTGATTTTTTAAAACTTTAAAACAAAATACTACTTTTTTTATAAAATTCGTTGCTCGTATTAATTTTAAATCATAAACTGAAAACAAAATGATTTTATGAGTTCTGGTTTTTGAGAAAATGGAAAATTACTAAAGCGTATAAACAGTGAGATATGTAAGGGGGGCATGCTGCCCCCCTGCAACCCCTCTGCTTGGACACACTATAGGATTTGGGGTGGGTGCGAGGTGGGGTGGGTGCGAGGTTGGGTGTATGCAAAGTTTCTGTTGCATTAAAAGATGCCCAAGCATCATTACAAAAACGAACCTACGAACAACATTCACCGTATACCAAAAAAAAAAGAAAACTCTTATAAGAAAGTAGTTTTAGTAATTTTCCATTTTCTCAAAAACCAGAACACATAAAATCATTTTGTTTTCAGTTTATGATTAAAATTAATATGAGCAACGAATTTTATAAAAAAAGTAGTATTTTATTTTACAGTTTTGAAAAATCACACTTCAAAGTTTTTTTTTTACCTTTTTTTTCGCAATTTTTGAGTTTAAAGTCCGTTTTTTTCAAAGACTATGCATAGATTTCACTTGATTTAAAAAACATCTAATAGAAAAAAGTATTGGCTTTAAAAAAAGATATAAAACTTAGTTGTAAGTATTACCGTTATTTTTTAATATTTGTTTTAAATTTTTAGCACTGTTTTTATATAATTGCCCCTCCCGCCCAAACGGAGGGAGATAGACCCCCCCCCACCCATAGTAAAAAATGCTTGTATTAAACTGTTCTACAAAAAACCGTTATCAATTCTTGGCGCCAAAGTTATCGTACTCTCCCCGTAAAACGATATTATTTATGTACCTATACATAATCATTTATTTGGCTTTTGGTGTTGATATTTTTAACAGTTTAATGAATATGCGATTAGGTGCTGAAGCACTGCATTAGTGCAACTATTTATTGCTTGGTATTCACGTCTTGCTAATTTGTCATTTGATAAGGTCAATGCAGATGATGCAGCTGTGTTGAATTTAATATCGTGAGTTAGTCACTTCGAAGTCTGATCTGAAGTGCTGTTTTTTGGAAGTGTTGGTTTTTCTTTAGTGAATATGGTGATGCTGCGGAACGAAATACCTAATGTATGAATATCTAATGTTTTAATATATAAGAATCTCTGAAAGGTGACCGGGGGGAATTCGTATAAGGTGATGGCTTTTTGTATAAGTTGATCATCCCATGGTAAAGATATTACCTACACGTGCGTAAGGACCAGTCGTTCAAACGTAGTTCAGCCTTGGTTCAATTGTTTAACTCACTGATTTCAGTGGACTAGCTTTTGTTCAACGTGGGTTGAAGAATGTAATTGACTTTTATCATAGACCTATACATTTTGATAAAAAGCTAAAAGTCATTTGAGTAACCCAGTTTGAAAGATCAAAAACGCAAAAATTGTTTTATTTTTTATTTAACTGCAAAAAGAGATTGCGTTTTCAACTAGATTAGTTATATATGGTCTGAATTCATAACACATCTAAGAAAGAGCAAGATAATTTTGGTGGCGCAAAATGGTAACGTATTATTAAAGAGAGGCAAACAAGTAGAACTCTTTTTGTTACTATGAGGTCTTTTTTCTTTTAAAATTGAAACTATGTATAAAAATTACATACCTTACATACAAGAATTTTGAGGGCAAATCCCCATAATTTTTGAAAAAAAAATTTAAAGTCGGAAAAGAAGATAAAATGTTTGTATTACGACATTTTTATGATTAGTTGAAGAAAGGAAAAAACTATGAACTAAGAAAAAGAAAATGTACGGCAGCGCCACACAAACAAACTTGCTCTTGTGGCCTGCGGGCTTCACAAGAAAAAAATAACAAAAAAAATAAAATGTATACAAGATATCTATACCAACAAAGTCATATGAATTTATATATTTATCTTTTTATTTATTCATCTAAGATTTATTTAATCTGCAGACCTTACAAAAAATTGCTTGAGATCAAAATACAGAAATACATTTACCATGGATATAAACAAAATCTAAATAAATAATAACATACATTCACTTGAGATTTTAATATTTTTTGATAAAAGTTTTATTTTAAACATAAGCTATAAAAAAAATACACTGCAATTTTTGTATATTTATGGTGGAGTAAGCAGGAAGGTCATCTCTTGCACGAGTGGTGTGAAACGAAAAATTATTGTAAGAGAGAGTCAAGTAAACAGAATAAATCAGACTGTATATTGCCTTTGTCTAAGTTTAAGGCAGTATTATCTTTATATATATACCATACTTTCATAGGCGTCCAACTTCCACTCGTCGTTCACGAACTTTATTTGGTGCACTTCACATAAAGACACTGGTAGGTGTTGTTGTTTCAGTTCCTACGTGTGATGCAAAAGCAGATTTTTTAGGCTCGTCGTTGATGACGTATTGTTTGTGTTCACAGTATTTATTTTTAATTGACCTTAAGGTTTGCCCATAATATTTTCTGCTGCAAACTCCACAAGAAATTTGATAAATCACTGCTTTATCCAACGAATCCGTTTTATCTTTTAAAGTATTAATGTGTTTTTTTATTTGACTAAAATTTTCACCTATTTTTTCAGCGCGAAAAGAAGAGGAACGATAAGAAATATGTAAGTATTTGTTTACTTTGTAATAAATACAAATGGAAATTATTTGTTTTTCTTTGTTTTTTTAAGGATCAAAAGTATAAACCAAAAGCAAAGTGAAACTCTGCTCAGCAGAATGCAGAAAAAAACCGATATCGCTAGAGACTTTGGAAGGGGCTGACTTAAGACTTAAATAGCGCTGGGCTACCAATTAAAAACGATTTTTAGTGGAAGAAGGTAAGAATTGATTTCTCTATGCTAGGTACCGATAAAAAAATAATAATCTTTTGTAAATTGTGATTAGGTTTGGACCGATCAAAAGCGCTACGTGTGAAAAAAGGCAGCTTGGAATAAAATTCAACAAAAAGGAACAAGTGGCGGACCGAACAAGACGCAAAAATTCTCTCCGTCCGAAGAGGCAATTTTCCAGCTCAATGGGATGAAGGAAGCGGTAGAAGTTGTTGCACCGTCACAGTCCTTTGAACTAGCTCCTCTCCTTATGAAAAGAAAAAGAAAATTAATACAGAGGACGACGAAAGCATTTGTGATGTGTTGGACGAAGCACAAGCACTTTTAGAAAGCTGTCAACAGTACAATGAAGTTTTTTTATTTTTTTTTATTTTACTGTAGTAACTTAGTTTTTGTTTTTATTTTATGTACTCAATGTCTGTGAACTTTAAAGTAAAGAATCAAAAGTCTGAATTAAAACTTTAATTCAATACTTAGCCTTAAACTGTGAACTATACAGGGTGTCCCGCAACTCAACGTCAAGCGGGTACCGGGTGATAGGGTAGGTTATACCCGTACTGCATATAGTAAGAAAAAAAAATTATCTCGCTGGGTTACGTAATAATAGCAATATTTATAAAAATTATGCAAATCGATACCCATGGCCACATTTTTATGTACTGTGGTCACAAATTTTGATATTTTTCAGTGTAAATATATTTTTCAAAATAAATATTGTAAGTTTTGCAAGAAAAATGAAATTTGACTGAGTCATTCTTCAAACAAATTTTGTAAGCAAACTTTAATACATTATATTTCAAAAAAAAATGTAGGACACTACCCACGGCAAGTTATTTAAAAAATTGGCCCATTTTATCAAGTTTTCAAAATATTTCAACACTTGCCACTTGCTGCTTCCATAATCATGCTACCTAAATTTAAACCATTTTCGAGCAAAAAATTTATTTTTTTTTTAAATAGGAACGTATTATACCTTATCGATGTAGGACTCAAGTAAGCCATTCCCTTAAAATATTGTTCAAGCTGCTCAAGTAGTTAACATACAAAGTCCTGATCTTTGGGAGGTGATCTGGAGGAGGGCGAGAAGTATAAAGACCCCAAAAAGGGGTTTTTGCGAACTTACGCCTATACCACAGAAATAGTGCGTCGTAGCGAATTTTTTTAAGAATAAACAAAAGCACATCGAATTTTGTGGAATTTTTATTATGCCCACTTTTTTCTGAAAATCAATCGTTTCCGAGATACACGCATCGCAAGGGAGAAAAATTACAAAAACTAGTGTTTTCTTTATATTTTTCATCAAGCATTCCATCACATCGTCTACTCTAAACTGTTAATCTGACGAAAAAAGTTCTTGGATAAAGTTATAGAGAATTAAATTTCTTTGAAAAAAATAACACTTAAAAATTGATTGTGGAATGCAAAAGACCAAATTCACCTTTATTATTTTGTTTTACATTTGTAAAATTATAACTTTCCATTTTTTAAGTAAGGTTAATTTGGTCTTTTGCGTTCAAGAATCTGTTTTTAAGGGGTAATTCTTTGTACTAAATCTAATTTTCTTTAACTTTATCGAAGAATTTTTTTTGACAGATTAACAGTTTAGAAGATAATATAATGGAATGCTTGATGATTTTTGTAATTATTCTCCCTTCCGATGCGTGTATCTTGGAAACGGTTGATATTAGAAAAAAAAGTGATCATGACAAAAATTGTACAACATTCGATGGGCTTTTGTTTATTCTTAAAAAAATTTCGCTACGATAAACTATTTCCGTGGTATAAGCGTAAGTCACCAAAAGCCCCCTTTTGGGGCTTTATACTTCTTGCCCTCCTCCGGATAACCTCCAAAGGATCAGGACTTTTAGTATGTTAGCGACTTGAGCAGCTTGAACAATATTTTAAGGGAATGGCTTACTGGAATTCCACGTCAATAAGGTATATTACGTTCCTATTTTAAAAAAATTTAAATTTAACTTGCTTGAAAATAATTTAAATGGTGGTAACATGATTATGGAAGCAGCAAGTGGCAAGTGTTGAACTATTTTGAAAACTTGATAAAATGGGCCAATTTTCTAAATAACTTGCCGTGGGTAGTGACCTGCATTTGTTTTTAAATATGATGTGTTAAAGATTGCTTACAAAATTTTATTGAAAAATGGCTCAGTCAAACTTCATTTTTCTTGCGAAACTTACAATATTTATTTTGGATTTCGAGATTGCATTCAGTAGCATGGTTATTATGGATTACGTAAAAAAAAATCACTGAAAAATATTAAAATTTGTGACCACAGTACATAAAAATGTGGCCTGGGTATCGATTTTCATATTTTTTTTCTAAAAATTGCTATTATTAAGTAACCCAGCCAGATAATTTTTTTCGTCCTATTTGCAGTACGGGTATAACTTACCCTATCACCCGGTACCCGCTTGACGTTGAGTTGCGGGACACCCTGTATACCTATAATTTGAAATAATAAAATTAATTTTCAAATAAGATAACCATGTTTTATTGGCATGAAGTATGTCGAAGTTTTTACTTGTTACTATGCAGCGCTGAACAAACACTAATTATTTTGTTATCCTTTACGGGAGCGTAATAGAGCTCTCTTGCACTAAGTAGACATCTCCATTTGTTTTTTCAAAACGCCATTGGTCCTTTCAATTATATTTCGGGCACAGGAGTGAAACAAACCACTTTCAGTTTTAAAAATGCCAATAAACTAAAGTCCCATTTTGTTCCAAATAAATTTTAATGTCGTCTTAAAAATGCAAGACAAGGAAAACCTTGAAATTTTTCGATTGATATGCCATCCTCTCATTTACTCATTTTTAAAAATTCACTTCCCAATGTTGGTGCAACCCATTTTAAGTTGAAATGCCAGTTAATTTCCTCACTCCGTTGACTAAAACGCTTTTAAGGGCCAATCTTTTCAGCTCTGGTTAAATCTCTGGTTTGGTCACCATAGACTTTTCTTAACCAGTTGTTTTGTAACTCGGTTAACCATAGTTCGTGTTTTCACCATTTTATCTACTTTGGTTACCAAACCACAGATAGTTCCCGTTTTCCAGTGGTCCAGTTGTAAAACGGAATCTCTGGTTAAGTTTATTTATACTTTTTTGAATGCGAGAGAAACAGATAGAAGATTTTGTCAATAATTGATAGCAGCCTGTCTCGTTTCGATGCACATGGATAAACTGAATTGATTCATTTACGAACAAAGGAAAACAAAAAATATACATAAATTATAGGGGTGGAATTTATTAAGATGGTAGATCATCATTTTCTTTAATTTTATTCTTTACGATTAGTAGTGATAATCAATTACTATCTAGATTATTATTTATTATTCAACACAACTGTGAACAAAATAATCGCTAATCAAAGAATTTCTGTGGTAAACCAAGCAAAATTGACTGGTTAACGAAATCTCTGTTAACCATAGATTCTCTGGTTAAAATTTTGCTGAAAAGGCCAAATCTCTGTTAACCGACTGGAATAATGACACTAAGGGCCAATCTTTTCAGCTCTGTTTAAATCTTTGGTTTGTTCACCATAGAATTTTCTTAACCAGTTGTTTCGAAAGTCGGTTAACCACAGTTCGTCTTTTCACCATTTTATCTACTTTAGTTACCAAACCAGTGCCCATGTTCTGTAACTTAGGCGATATCTTTTCGCGTCGTTAAAAAATGAAACGATTCATTCCTCCCTCATCGCGTCTGGAAAAAATAGGGTTTCTGTAAGTCTATGCGATATGGTCAACTTTCAATCTCATTTCAACTGGACTTTCCATTGGAAGGCGATAAGTTGAAATGTCAATTTCTTGTGATTTGTCAAATAAAAAAAAAATACAAAATCATTTCCTAACAAACAATTTACGTTTATTTCATTTTTCTAATTGAATTATTTAATAATGGTAAGCTAAATAATATTTATGGTATGAAATATTAAACAAATTGAAATATATTTTGTGTTTCAGGTAAAACAAAAGCCAAATCTGTTACAAACCGAAAAAGCTTTGGGTGATGATGGTTGTTTGCTAAATTGTATTTGCGTTCTATTATAATTAAAGTTCTATCTCTGGATGAATTTGAGTGCTCCAGGAGATACCTATCTTGTTTATTGGGATAAGATTTATAGATGTAATTGTTTCCTAAATAATTTTGTAAAACGGTAAAACAAGGCGAGACCTTCGATGGTCATTTGGTGTCGTTTTTATTGAATGTAAGCGCGCTATACAAATTAAATATCATATTTTTGCTTAAATTCTTCTTTTCATTCAATTAGGATCCAACGTGACTTTAGGATTATTCGAAAAGTCTATGAAATCGTTGGAATATACTTGAAAACTCCACCAGAGATTTTTATCTACGTGAATGTGATCACAACAGTAAGAATTTCTAGTGTGTTGATTCAATGACACCACTTGAATTTAACGATATAAACAAATATGTGAAACAAATATTCAGTGTTGAAAACGGTGATGAAGATGTTTC
Source organism: Baccha elongata (assembly GCA_951217065.1). NCBI lineage: Eukaryota > Metazoa > Arthropoda > Insecta > Diptera > Syrphidae > Baccha > Baccha elongata. The sequence goes on along the minus strand of CATNUY010000214.1, from coordinate 676,283 downwards.
AAACAAATAATTATTGTAATATTAATTTTGTTGTACCCACTTTTATAATGATACTGCATATACTTTAAGATTGTTTAGCAAATGATGGCTTGGTACACGTTTGGTATCGAGAGAATACCTATTCACCGACAAGACAAAAAGATAGTGGAGCGGCCTTACTACACTGAAGATAACAGTGTCGTGTCGTAACAAAAGTTTTACAGACTCTTAATTTTCTGTTCAACATTGCAATGTTCAAACAAATTATTTATGTTACACGCATTTGTAATAGGTTCATATAATGTAGGTATATGTACCTATATAATTTGTCTTTTTATTAAATAAGAAATAAAGAATACATTTTATACTTATAGGTACGCCTAGTTTAAATTTTCATTAATTTTTTGTTGAAGAGGTACGGCTGTGGCACTGCCACTCTCACACCCACTGACTCTTTGATGACACTAGAGCACTAGTGTTGATGATGCGTTGGTTGGGCGTACTAGAAAGTCTAGGGCGAAACGCAATGCTTGGAGTAAAGGCCACAAAACCTTTAATGAAGATATAATATGTAATGTTTTTTACTTAATGCTCACAAAAGCAGCTTCTCCTCCGAACGGTAAGGTAAATGGGGCTGTGACGGCTTTTTCGAAACAAATACATTGCCACACAATGGACACTTCACGATGATTCAGTGGACACTTGCACTCCGATGTATCGGTATGGGCATGGTCGTTCAAGGTTAAAAGTTTTATATAGGATATCAGTGTTAATCATTTTAAGCAAATGTGACACTCCAAAGAAATTTTTATATACATGCAACTTTATAATATGTTGCGATGACTTCACAATAGACCCACTAACTCTCTTAAGATCTTATTCTTCAAATTGCTGTTGGTGAACGCAATGATGATATTATTATATATTATAATTATATCATTTTATTATACAGGGTGAGTCATGAGCAATGCGACAAAATGCTAGGGCGTGTAGGTTGCGTTGAGACAAGAAAAAAATCGTATGGGAGGGGGGGTCTATTCCCCTCCGTTTAGCCGGGAGGGGCAATTTTCGAAAAAACTGAATTAAAATGGGAAAAAAATTATTTAAAATCAACGGCTTCATTCACAATGCTGTGCGATACGTTTTTGAAAAGCCAATAACTTTTTCTTTCATTCTGTGGTTAAATAAATCTATTCTAAGAAATAGTTTTTGAAATATTAATTTTCAAAGTCAAAATTTTGAAAAAAAAAATTGAAAAAAGAATTTCAAATTAATTTTTTTCAAAATTTTACGTAATTAAGTGCTAATTTTAATTTCTCAAAAACTAAGACACATTTTGGCATCCGGTTTCCTGTTTTTGACTAAAAATTAATAAAAGCATTGAATTTTGAAATTAAAATTAGCACTTAATTACGTAAAATTTTGAAAAAATGAATTTGAAATTTTTTTTTCAATTTTTTTTTTCAAAATTTTGACTTTGAAAATTAATATTTCAAAAACTATTTCTTAGAATAGATTTATTTAACCACAGAATGAAAGAAAAAGTTATTGGCTTTTCAAAAACGTATCGCACAGCATTGTGAATGAAGCCGTTGATTTTAAATAATTTTTTTCCCATTTTAAGTCAGTTTTTTCGAAAATTGCCCCTCCCGGCTAAACGGAGGGGAATAGACCCCCCCTCCCATACGATTTTTTTCTTGCCTCAACGCAACCTACACGCCCTAGCATTTTGTCGCATTGCTCATGACTCACCCTGTATATTTTTCATAAAATTTTGTTCATAAAATTTTCTTTCCGCCTGCTCGGTAGCGGGTGATAATATTTGACGTTAAAAATGAAAAATTTATCGCCTTTTGGCCATACAGAACACCGTTTTATCGCACTTTCCAGTATTTTCTTACCATTATGTTCCAAGCGATAAAATTATCGATTGTCATAGTTACAGAACCTCATTGAAGCGATAAAATGAGTTTCGTTCCAATTTTCATCGTTTCTCGATAAATTATATCGATGCGATAGTTACAGAACATGGGTCCAGAGATAGTTCCAGTTTTCCAGTTGTCCAGTTGTGAAACGGAATGTCTGGTTATGTTTGTTTATACTTTTTTGAATGCGAGAGAAAGAGATCGAAGATCTTGTCAATAATTGATAACAGCCTGTCTCGTTTCGATGTACATGGATAAACTGAATTGATTCATTTACGAACAAAGGAAAACAAAAATATTTACATAAAATATAGGGGTGTAATTTATTAAGATGGTAGATCATCATTTTTTTTATTTTATTCTTTACGATTAGTAATAATGATCAATAAGTATCTAATATATTATTTATCATTCAACACAAATGTGAAAAAAATAATCGCTTACCAAAGAATTTCTGTGGTTAACCAAGCAAAATTGACTGGTTAACGAAATCTCTGTTAACCATAGATTCTCTGGTTAAAATTTTGCTGAAAAGACCAAATCTCTGTTAACCGACTGGAATAATGACACTAACCACGGAAAATTAGCTGGTTAACGTAATCTATGGTAACCATAGATTCTCTGGTTAAGATTTTGTTGAAAAGACAGAATCTATGGTTACCAGCTGAAATAATCAGTGATTAAACTTAACCAGAGCTGAAAAGACTGGCCCTAACTACGGAAAATCAGCTGGTTAAGGTAATATATGGTAACCGTAGATTCTCTGGTTAAGATTTTGTTGAAAAGACAGAATCTATGGTAACCTGCTATAATAATCAATGATTAAACTTAACCGGAGCTGAAAAGACTGGCCCTAAGTGTATTTCGGTGCAACAAGAAAATTATTTAATAAATTAATGTGAGCTACTTTTTGTTCTGCATTCGGTCATTGAACATCAAAGAATTTAAATTTAAGATATAAAAATTATAGGTTCAAAATGATAAGTACATCAACAACAACGGTATGGATGACAATGCACAACGTAATAAAAGGATTCACTCCAAGATTTCGCAATTACTTTTTTTTTTTTTTTATTTCCTTAAAGATATAACAGATTTAGAAACTACATTCAAATAACTAATTCATTTTAATTCATTGTTATTAAGATATGTATATTCTAATCATTTTAAGAATTAGGTATCATTCTGTAGCACTTGTGTTTTTTTTTTGCATTTTAATTCATTTTTTATTTTTCCATTTTCTTATATTATATATCTTAATGCTAGACAAAAAATCTTAAACAACTAGCTTACATATTAACTTAACTAACTTACTGGCCCCATACGGGCGCTCTAAATTATACTATAACTATATTTAAAAATGCCTTTCGGCGTAAAGACTAGTTTAAATTTAAAATTCAATATAACTTAAACCTAAACAAGAAAATTCTTTAAAAACTTGTTTTCCATGACATTATTTTTATTTATTTAAAAACTTAAAACTACCCTTTACCTAAATAAAACTAAATTAACCTAAATAAAACTAAAATATACGTAAATATACGTACATAACTTAAAATTACTTAAAAATACTTAAAATAACTTAAAACTAGAACAGCCACCAGCAGCATATTTTTTTTTTTTTTTTTTTTTTTTTTTTTTTTTTTTTTTTTTTTTTTTTTTGAAGCAACCTATGCATATGCCCACACGCTTATACATATGCATATATTGACATATATGCACATGTAACAGCGCCAAATGCGCATACCCACAGACAAACGATTTTATGGATTTTTAACATTTTTTTTTTTGGTGCCACCGTTACTGTCCTACTTAATCTACCTTAAAAATACGTAGGTCGGCCAAGGCAACAACTTTGACTAACCATCAATATCAAGGTGGTCACCCAACCACCAGTATTTTTTAACTTGCTTATTCAAGTCCTTTTTGTCCCGAAGGGGCACAGCTCTACTGAACCGCAGACGCTCTGCTCCGTTCCCAAAGCCGACGTCTCGACCATACAGGATTCGCCGATCCACAGTTCTACGGCCAACGTGGTAGATTAACGGAACCGCCAATCTATCCTGTATAAGCCCCCGACTGTCTAAATAGAGGAATGTCTCGGGCGGGATGAAACCGTTAAGACAAACGCTCTCACTATATTCTTCATTGGGGTAGTAAGCCCCGAAAATAAGTCCATTGGCTGAGGTCATCGCTCTTGCAATGTGACCCCGAATCAGCTTAATTAAAAAGTTATCTATCCTGTTTATATTGGCCCCGTTGTATAAGACCTCGTTGGCATAATAATGTTTGTACTCCGACTCTGGTGTTCTGTGTAATCCAAGACAGGTCCTAAGACACTGCCTCTCAAACACCCGAATCTTTTCCATTTGAGATGGGGCAACGTTAAACCACACAGGGCACCCATAGGCAATCATCGGCCGGATGAGGGCCATGTAGCAAATCACTTTTACCCTGTTTTCAAGGCGGCTGCTATAAAACAACCGTCTTGTCAGAGCAAACGCTCCCCTAGCTCTGGCCAGAGCAGCATCTATATGTCGATTGAAATATAGATACTGATCTAGCCAGATACCAAGGTACTTTACTACATCTTTACTCGCCAGTTGATGTCCACTTGGTCCAACGATCACTAGATTTCTCCAGTTCTTTCTTGTATCCCTAGAAGCCTTAGACAAAGGGGTTCTAAACAGGATAGTTTCTGATTTTTGAAAGTTAATTTTTAACTTCCAGTCATCACAATATCGCTGAATCTTGTCGAAGTCACGCTGCAAGAGAATTCTGATGACTTCAACTTTTGGACCCGTCCTGTATGCTACAAGGTCATCGGCATACGCAATCGCATGAGTGAGACTACCTATCAGATCGCTGGTGTAAATACTAAAAAGAATCGGCGAGTTCACAGCTCCTTGCTGTAGACCGTTTTTAATATCAAAAGTTGTGGTGGAAGTTACATTGCCACTTTTGACAACAAACTTTCTACCATTGAGCATGTCATGAAGCATATATAACAGTGGTTTACTTATGCCAAATCTAGTTAATTTTAGATAAAGACCCTCTAACCATACGGTGTCGAAAGCCTTCTCTAAATCAACCAGAACGGCACCCGTGCATTGATTTTTTGCTTTGTTCCATTGAACATCAGAAACTAACTTAGACGCGGCATGAATAGTGTCATGCCCCGCCTTAAAGCCAAACTGATTGTCAGGAATAATATTCTTGTCCTCAGCCCACTTGAACAGAGCTCTATTGAGAATCTTTTCGAATACCTTACTGATACTTGGAAGAAGACTTATCGACCGAAGATTTGCCGGATTGGAACTGTCCTTTCCCTTTTTGGGGAGAGGATGGACCACAGCTGTCTTCCAACTCACTGGATAATATGCATTATTCAATGCGTTGTTGAACAGTGTGGTATAAATGTCTATGGCTTCCTCAGGGAGATGTCGTAACACAATGTTGGGTATACCATCGACCCCCGCAGATTTCTTTTTCTTTAATGTTTGAAAAATCAACTGAAGTTCTACCTTCGAAATTAACAATGAACTGGGTCCATTTCGCTCGGCGATGGTGGCGTTTGCCAAATTTTCGTCATTGAACACGGTGAAACCAGTATTCTCAGATCGCCATTGCGTTATGTTATTTCCAAGGTAGAAGTTGTGTAGTAAGGCTCTGTTCTCCAGGTCATGATTCGGACGAATGCTAGCATTCACCTTATACACTTGCTGGAAAGCAGCCCCTACAGCCTCTACCTTTTCCTGAGGATCTTCTATAATATAATAATTATCATCGAAAACGGCACCTTCCGGATCAATTCCCGCAATCGTTAGTACGTCTTCGTTATCTGTTGTCCTCTGGAGTTTAAGACATGGAAGATCGTTTTGATCATTTCTTCTAAATATCTTATTTATTTGGGGAAACATACTAGGGTCGCTAGAATTAACGGCCCGAATTCTGTTATCCCAATATAAATTAATAGATAATCTATAGTTTTGTCTAATCAGAACGTTAATGTTTTTGATCGACGACTTCAATGTCCTAATCTCCAGATCACGTGTGTCCGTGAAACGTCTGTACAGAAGTTTCAATCTAGTCAGCAGTCCACTTTTTTGTCGGTGTAGTGCGTCGATTGTCGCGTTCTTGTATAAACCAGTAGGGTCTTGTTCCTTATATTTTGGGATTGTTCTGTCTATTGTTCGTTTTATAGTCGTATCCATTTGAGTCAGGAACCCGTCGATCTCGACGTTCGTCAGGTTTCTGTCATTTGGTGGAGAAATGTCATCGGAACGTATTTCTCTTGCCAAGGCGTTGGAGAAGCGTGGCCAACGCGTCTTACTGAAATTGTAAGAGTGCACAGGCACATACTCATCCAACTCCACAAGGTCGCTCGGAAGCTGTATTACGGTGGCAAGTCCGCAGTGATCACTGTCGTATTCAATTGTTCGTAAACAGTTTCTTGTCTGTTGATTTGTTGCGTCAGTTATAACAAGTCGTATGTCAAGCAGTAAAAGATCCAGAAAACTACCACTTCTCGGAAATGACGGTCTATCTGTAGCCAGAAGGTCGATCCTACACTCAACACTGTATCGACCCATCCAATTAAAAAGATGGTTCCCTCTAGGATTTTGAGTTTGGTTTCCCCAATCTACATGTTTGGCGTTTAAGTCCCCTGCCATGAGATAATAATTCTCATCCAAGTTGAGTCTTAAGCATTCGAAAAGTTTTTCGAGCTCTGCGATAAAATTAGCTGGCTGAGGTGCGTCAGGTGCGTACACCGCGATTGCGTACATTCTTTTCCCCTGCTGGAGAGGAATGCAAACGATGCAGGCTTCTAGCAACCCGAATCTTCGCACTTCACTATTATATATAACTTTATGATTAATACCCTTTCGTATGAAGATTGCGACCCCACCCCCTTGTGAGGAGTTGGGCCGATCCCTTCTTACGATATTGTAATTTTTATTAGTCAGTTTGTGTTTCTGGTTTAGCTTAGTTTCGCTAGCCATAAACACATCAGGACTTTGGTCTTGCAGCAAATGAAAGAGGTTTGCTCTACGTTCGGTCCTAATCAGCGAATTTACATTCACAGCTAGGATCTTAAAGGGTCGCTCAGGCAGCGCGCCTTTAACCATTTCGCGTTGCCGGCAGAATAGAGTAGAGGTAATCCACCCTAGCCGCCTGCTCCCTGATCTGTTTTTGCACGTCGGTTAACTGACCATGAATGGTCAGCAACACCTGCATCAGATCTGCCTCTGGCACAGGAGCCGTAGGCACTTGGACCTGTTTGGCTACCTGTGGTTGCGGCTGTACCGTTTTTCCCTTTCCAGACGCCATTTGGGCGTAGGAAATTGCGGGATTGACGGAAATTGTTGTCTGGCGTACTTCAGGGCGTCTCACCTCAACTGTTTTCTTTTGGGCTTTGTTTTGCTTTATCTCCTGAAACTTCGGACATCCCCGATAGTTTGCGGGGTGCCCGGAGCCTCGGCAGAGCGCACATTTTAACTGGGTCATATCTGTGACCCTATCTTGCCCGAGTTTACACTCCCCTGTTTTGTGGGTATCTCCACATTTAACGCAGACTGGGTCCATACCACAGTTAACTGCAATGTGTCCAAACCCTTGGCAGTTCATGCATTGAAGCATGTCTTTCTGCTTGTTTAATTTCTCCCATCGTACAACTTGGTAATCCAGGACTGTTATATTCCTTAGACCACTCAATTTGCTTTGGGGCGAGAGTTGAACTAGGAAGAATGGTAACTTCCGTTTCTCCCGTCTGGCTTTGACTGTGGTAAACGGTCTTACCCCGATAAAATCGAGATCGTCGCTCGCCACTTGACGGAGCTCAGCTAAGAGCGCCTGCGGATCCGTAGAGGATTCGATACCCTTCAGGAGGACTGTTTGAAGCTTGTCTTCCTTTGGGGTGAAACTATAATACTCAGTTTTAGTTTGAGACAGAAGGTCTTTAACTTTTCTGTAGTGCTCTAAAGAAGAGCACTGAATAGAATGTCTGTCTGCGTTTAGCCGCTTAATTATAAAATTGTTGCCTACGACCGACCTACATATTTCAATAGTTTCTTTTATCTCCATTTTGTAAGTATTTATAGGTGGCACCTTACCTTTCTTTGCTTGTGGCTGTTGCTGTTGTTGTTGTGTCTGCTGCTGTTGTCTCTGCTGCTGCTGCATCGGCTGCTGTTGGGTCTGCTGCTGTTCTGACTTCTGCGGTTGTTGCTGTTGCGTTGGTTGCTGGTGCTGTTGCTGCTTCTGTGTCTGTTGTCGTTGTTGTTGTGGTTGTGGTTGTTGTTGTTGTTTTGGGTGCGGCTGCTGAGGCTGTTGCTGTTGCTGTTTGTGAAGCTGTTGTTGTGGCTGCTTCTTTGATTGCTGCTTATGTGGCTGCTGCTGGTCTGGGAGTGGTCGTTTTTCCTGAGAAGGCTTCTGTTGTTGCGTATCTTCAAGTTGCTCTTGGAGCGCTTGTTGGCGGGTGCGCTGCTCAAGAGTCACTTGGCGCTCCTTCTCCCTTCTCGCTTCCTGCTTCTTTCTCAGTGATTCAACCATCTCTATGAGCGAGGAAATCTGCTGCGTCAGTGTTTCAATCTGTTCGTCCTCTTCTTCCTCCGACAGATCCACTATCTCGCCACTGACGTAGTGCCCTTCTCCTTCTACTGACATGTAGGATATGACTTCTTCGGCATCTACGTCAGCTACGTTTTCTTCGCCTGTTACGCCGGCGAACTCGTTGGCTGGCTCTGGTATCTTCGATACTTCTTCTTCAGCCTCTTTGACGATAACGACATCAGCCTCAGCCTCGTCGTCTTCTCCCTTGTTGTCGTTGTTGTTGTCTCCGTCGTCGGAGGAGGAGCTGTCCAGCTGCCTCTGGATTTTGGCCTGAGCCGATGACTTGGCTGACCGTTCACGCCCTTCAGTTTGCTGGGCTGCATCACCGATGCGCTTCTTCACAACAAGGTTCGGCTTATAGTTTATATAGCGCCTCCTCTTATTTGGATCAGTTGCCTCGGCACATGCCGGCCCTGTTGATTTGCCTTTGGTAGGGCTTGTTGCTTTGGCTGTTGCCATGCTCATGTTTTTGGCCTCGACACGTGCCGATGACTCTGTTGTTATTTTTTTTGACCTTGAAGGTCCAGCAGATGCTGCCGTATTTGTTGTTTGGCCTCTGGATGGCCCCGCTATCTGTTTATCGGCTGTTGCTGTTACATCGCCTGATGTTCCAGCACCTTTTGTTGTTGTTGGGGGACCATCTTTCGATGTCCCCGTTGGTTTGACCATCTGCTCTTCTTGTTGTTGCTGCTGTTTTCTTCTCCTAGAAACCTCTTGCCAGAAATAATTTAAAAAAAGGCCTTGCCCGGGGTGAGAATCGAACCCACGACCTTCCACTCTGAATTCTGCTCCTCTACCACCTAGGCTAACTTGCCACTTGGTTTTGGTAGATCCAAATCACTACTATAAGCACTCGCGCCTCTAAGTAAAATTTCCACTATGAAAGTCGCCAACGATGTGCACACTTCCACGGTTGCTGAACGACTGTGAGCAAATAACTAATTCATTTTAATTCATTGTTATTAAGATATGTACATATATTCTAATCATTTTAAGAATTAGGTATCATTCTGTAGCACTTGTGTAACTAGTGGCGAATGATCCGGCAATTTTGAACTTAAGTTCGTGGGGTAAAAATGTTTAGATTTAAACTAGAATAATCGATATTGTAATTCGCATATTTAATACAGATTTAAGAGCAAAACTTTAAAAGCATACAAAAATAAATGTTTTTAATAAAAAGCTGAAATCAATAATATTTTGACCATAGAATTATCCAGAGTGTAAAGCCAGTCAGTCGATCTTCAGCTGTGAAAGTGTACAGACGCGTTGACGACTTTCTCAGTATACAAAATTAATTTACAAGTGTGTTCAATTGAATTAAATTTTCATTAATAGTTTAAGTGCACTCACTGCACAATCTAGTGGCAATTTGCCAAGTAAAATTAAAAGGCAAGTTAGCCTAGTGGGTAGCGTGAACGACGACGAAGTGGAGGGTCGTGGGTTCGAGCCCCACCCTGGCCAGGGCTTTTTTTTAAATAAGTTCTGGGAGAAGGTGAACAAAAACAGAGAGGAACAACAAATACAGATGGTAAAGCCAACGGGGACATCGAAAGATGATCCCCCAACAACAAGAGAATCTGCCGGAGCATCAGGTGATGCAACGGCAAATGCTAATATAGCGGGCCCTTCCAATGCTCAAGTATCAACAGCTATAACTATAGCAACAACAACGACTAAGTCATCGGCACGTGCCGAGGCCAATAAAAGCAGCTTAGCAACTGCAACAACATCAAGCCTTCCAAAAGGCAAGTCCTCAACACCGGCACGTGCCGCAGCAACAACAAAAGAAGACAAGAAGAGGAGGCGTATCATTAGATACAAGCCCCATCTTGTAAACCGCCCTGACAGGAGCACAAGAGCGAAGTTGGCTAAGGCATCGGCTCAAGCTAAAATGCACAGGCAGGTTGAAAGCTCCTCCTACGAGGATGACAACGAACACGAAGATGAGGGCGATGACGAGGCAGAGGCGGACGACGAAATAGCAGGAGAAGCTGACTATGAGGTCGCCAAAGGGGCCGTCAACGAGACTGACAAGAAGACAGATGAGCAAAACATCGCTGCGGCAGATGCCGAAGACATTGCTTACATGTCCGTAGAAGGTGAGGGGCATTACGTAAGTGCCGAGTTAGTAGATCTTTCACCTCCAGAATCAGAAACTGAGGAAGAAAAAATAGAATCTCTGACAGAGCAAATCTCTGCACTTATGGCAATGGTAAGAGCACTGAAAGAAAAACAAGAAGCGCGTAGGGAAAAAGAGCGCCTAGTTGCTCTTGAAAGCAAAAGACAAAAAACGCTCCAAGAGCAACAAAAAGCTGAACAAAAGCAGCAGTCCCTTAAGCAACAACAACCACTTCCGGAAATTCAGCACAAAAAGAAGCAGCAGGCGCAGCAACTGCAGCCCCAGCAACAGCATCAGCAACCGCAAGCAAAGCAACAAAAACAAAAACAAAAGCAACAACAACAACAACAACAACAGCAAAAGCAAAATCAACCGCTACAACAACAGCAACAACAACAACAACAACAACAACAACAACAGAAACAACAACAACATCAGCAACAAAAGCAAATACAACAACAAACACAACAACCAATACAGCAACAAAAGACACAGAAGCAACAACAGCAGCAGAAAATACAACAGCAACAACAACCGCAGCAGATACAACAGCAGCAGGCACAACAGCAGCAGTCACAACAGCAGCAGCAACATCAGCAACAGCCACAAGCAAAAAAAGGTAAGGTGCCACCAATTAATACTTATAAAATAGAATTAAAAGATACAATAGAACTATGTAAGTCGGCCATAGGCAATAATTTTATTATTAAAAGATTGAACGCAGACCGACACGCTATTCATTGCTCTTCGGTCGAGCATTATAAAAAAGTCAAAGATCTTTTGTCACAAACGAAGACAGAATTCTACAGTTTCACCCCGAAGGAAGAAAAGCTGCAAACAGTTCTCCTGAAGGGTATAGAATCCTCTACGGATCCGCAGGCGCTCTTAGCTGAGCTCCGTCAAGTGGCGAGCGATGATCTCGATTTTATCGGGGTCCGACCGTTTTCCACAGTTAAGGCCAGACGGGAGAAACGGAATTTACCATTTTTCCTCGTTCAGCTCTCGCCCCAAAGCAAGTTGAGTGGTTTAAGGAGTATAACCGTCCTAAACTACCAAATTGTAAGATGGGAAAAATTAAATAGGCAGAGAGACATGCTTCAATGCATGAACTGCCAAGGGTACGGCCACGTGGCAGCTAACTGTGGTATGGATCCAGTTTGCGTCAAGTGTGGAGACTCCCACAAGATAGGGGAATGTAAGCTTGGGAAAGATAGGGTCGAAGACAGGACCCAGTTAAAATGTGCACTTTGCCGAGGCTCTGGGCACCCCGCAAACTATCGGGGATGTCCGAAGTTTCAGGAAATGAAAAACAACAAAGCCCAAAAGAAAACAGTGGAGGTAAAACACCCAGTAGTACGCCAGACAACAACTGCCGTTAATCCCGGAATTTCTTACGCCCAAATGGCGTCTGGAAAGGGAAACACGGAACAGCCTCAACCACAGGTAGCCAAACAGGTCCAAGTGCCTACGGCTCCTGTGCCAGAGGCAGATCTGATGCAGGTGTTGCTGACCATTCATGGTCAGTTAACCGATGTGCAAAAACAGATAAGGGAGCAGGCGGCTAGGGTGGATTACCTCTACTCTATTCTGCCGGCAACGCGAAATGGTTAAAGGCGCGCTGCCTGAGCGACCCTTTAAGATCCTAGCTGTGAATGTAAATTCACTGATTAGGACCGAACGTAGAGCAAATCTCTTTCATTTGCTGCAAGACCAAAGTCCTGACGTGTTTATGGCTAGCGAAACTAAGCTTACCCAGAAACACAAATTGACTAATAATAATTACAATATCGTGCGAAGGGATCGGCCTAACTCCTCTCAAGGGGGTGGGGTCGCAATCTTCATACGAAAGGGCATTAAATATAAGGTTATATATAATAGTGAAGTGCGAAGGTTTGGGCTGCTAGAAGCTTGCATCGTTTGCATTCCTCTCCAGCAAGGGAAAAGAATGTTCGCAATCGCGGTGTACGCACCTGACGTACCTCAGCCGGCTAATTTTATCGCAGAGCTCGAAAAACTTTTTGAATTTGAACTTGGATGAGAATTATTATCTCATGGCAGGGACTTTAACGCCAAACATGTAGATTGGGGAAATCAAGTACAAAATCCTAGAGGGAACCATCTTTTTAATTGGATGGGACGATACAGTGTCGAGTGTAGGATCGACCTTCTGGCTACAGATAGACCGTCATTTCCGAGAAGTGGTAGTTTTCTGGATCTGCTTGAATCTCGACTAGTTATAACTGACGCAACAAATCAACTGACAAGAAACTGTTTACGAACGATTGAATACGACAGTGATCACTGCGGACTTGCTACCGTAATACACCTTCCAAGCGAACTTGTGGAATTGGATGAGTATGTGCCAGCGCACTCTTACAATTTTAGTAAGACGCGTTGGCCACGCTTCTCCAACTCCTTGGCAAGAGAAATCCGATGACATTTCTCCAACAAATGACAGGAACCTGACTAACGTTGAGATCGACAGGTACCTAAATCAAATGAATACAACAATAAAATGAACATTTGACATAAAAATCCCAAAATATAAGGAACAAGACCCTACTGGTTTATACAAGAACGCGACAATCGACGCACTACACCGACAAAAAAGTAGACTGCTGACTAGATTGAAAATTCTTTACAGACGTTTCACGGACACACGTTATCTGGAGATTAGGACATTGAAGTCGTCGATCAAAAACATTAATATTCTGATTAATCAAAATTATAGATTGTCTATTAACTTATATTGGGATAACAGAATTCAGGCCGTTAATTCTAGCGACCCTAGTATGTTTCCCAAAATAAATAAGATATTTAGAAGAAATGATCAAAACGAACTTCCATGTCTTAAACTCCAGAGGATAACAGATAACGAAGACGTACTTACGATTGCGGGAATAGATCCGGAGGGTGCCGTTTTCGATGATAACTTTTTTATGATAGAAGATCCTCGGGAAAAGGTAGACGCTGTAGGGGCTGCTTTCCAGCAAGTGTATAAGTTGAATGCTAGCATTCGTCCGAATCATGACCTGGAGAACAGAGCCTTGCTGCACAATTTCTATCTTGGAAATTACATAACGCAATGGCGATCTGAGAATACTGGTTTCACCGGGTTCAATGACGAAAACTTGGCAAACGCCACCATCGCCGAGCGAAATGGACCCAGTTCATTGTTAATTACGAAGGTAGAACTTCAGTTAATTTTTCAAACATTAAAGAAAAAGAAATCTGCGGGGATCGATGGTATACCCAACATTGTGTTACAACATCTCCCTGAGGAAGCCATAGACATTTATACCACACTGTTCAACAACGCATTAAATAATGCATATTATCCAGTGATTTGGAAGACAGCTGTGGTCCATCCTCTCCCCAAAAAGGGAAAGGACAGCTCCAATTCGGCAAATCTTCGGTCGATAAGTCTTCTTCCAAGTATCAGTAAAGTATTCGAAAAGATTCTCAATAGAGCTCTGTTCAAGTGGGCTGAGGACAAAAATATTATTCCAGACAATCAGTTTGGCTTTAAGGCGGGACATGACACTATTCATGCCGCGTCTAAGTTAGTTTCTGATGTTCAATGGAACAAAGCGAAAAATCAATGCACGGGTGCCGTTCTGGTTGATTTAGAGAAGGCTTTCGACACCGTATGGTTAGAGAGTCTTTATCTGAAGCTTACTAGATTTGGCATAAGCAAACCACTGTTATATATGCTTCATGACATGCTCAATGGTAGAAAGTTTGTTGTCAAAAGTGGCAATGTAACTTCAACCACAACATTTGATATTAAAAACGGTCTACAGCAAGGAGCTGTGAACTCGCCGATTCTTTTTAGTATTTACACCAGCGATCTGATAGGTAGTCTCACTCATGAGATTGCGTATGCCGATGACCTTGTAGCATACAGGACGGGTCCAAAAGTTGAAGTCATCAAAAATCTCTTGCAGCGTGACTTCGACCAGATTCAGCGATATTGTGATGACTGGAAGTTAAAAATTAATTTTCCGAAATCAGAAACTATCCTGTTTAGAACCCCTTTGTTTAAGGCTTCTAGGGATACAAGAAAGAACTGGAAAAATCTAGTGATCGTTGGCCCAAGTGGACATCCACTGGCGAGTAAATATGTGGTAAGGTACCTTGGTATCTGGCTAGATTAGTATCTATATTTCAATCGACATATAGATGCTGCTCTGGCCAGAGCTAGGGGAGCGTTTGCTCAGACAAGACGGTTGTTTTATAGCACCCGCTTTGAAAACAGGGTAAAGGTGATTTGCTACATGGCCCTCATCCGGCCGATGATTGCCTATGGGTGCCCTGTGTGGTTTAACGTTGCCCCATCTCAAATGGAAAGGATTCGGGTGTTTGAGAGGCAGTGTCCTAGGACCTGTCTTGGATTACACAGAACACCAGAGTCGGAGTACAAACATTATTATGCCAACGAGGTCTTATACAACGGGGCCAATATAAACAGGATAGATAACTTTTTAATTAAGCTGATTCGGGGTCACATTGCAAAAGCGATGACCTCAACCAATGGACTTATTTTCGGGGCTTACTACCCCAATGATAAATATAGTGAGAGCGTTTGTCTTAACGGTTTCATACAGCCCGAGACATTCCTCTATTTAGACAGTCGGGGGCTGATACAGGATAGATTGGCGGTTCCGTTAATCTACCACGTCGCGTCGGCCGTAGAACTGTGGATCGGCAACTACTGTATTATCGATTAGTCGGCTCTGGGAACGGAGCAGAACGTCTGCGGTTCAGTAGAGCTGTGCCCCTTCGGGCCAGAAAGGACTTGGTTAAGCAAGTAAAACAATTCTGGTGGTTGGGGGACCACTTTGATATTGATGGTTGGCCAAAGTTGTGCCAGTAGTGCCAGTCAGAGCCTTCTAGAGCTTTCTAGTCTATAGTCTTTCGTTAAGAAATGGGGTTTCGTTAACTTTGTTGTGGCTGTCACTTTAAGTTGGAATTACAATGGTGAGCTTACGCAACGGAAAACAAAAAAATAGAACGGAGAACATTTTATAGAACACGTTACAATATAAATTAAATGACATAAAAGCTTTTAAATACTTCAGGCACATAAAGTTTTGTGTAATTTATATAAAATGTAAAATATAACAGAAAGATTGAATGATCACAAGACAGTTCTTATGTATTAAACTTTATCGAGTATTATGTGCTTCTTAAAAGCTCTCTTTTGTCAGAACTAGAATTTATTATTATTATGTATTATGATTTATGATCTTAATAAAGCATTCATACATTTAACATGAATTATTGGTTTTTGCTTGTGCACCTTTAGTATGTTAGAGTTTGCACGCTTAAGATTTTGCTTCATTAATATTGCTTAGTATTAAGATGCTTGTTTTAAAACGCCTACGATAAAGCCTTTCATTTTAAATGTAAAATTACTTTCCGATTAGTTTTTTATCACACTCTGTTAGCGTAATTAAAAATTCAACCACCTAAGATTTTTGATTACTAAGCAATGTACATTTGTTTTTTGGATATTTTTTATATTCTAATTCTGACACAGATTTATTAAAGCTCATAATTAAACACAATTTAAATAATTGAACACAATTTCATAGACTTATGTGTAACTGCACATCGATTTATCTATTTATTTATCACATAGAACTAGGGTTTTTTTTTGAGAAAACGAGAAAAGAGGGATTGCGAAGTTCAATTAGGAGGGAGGCATGATTGCGTAACAAAAATACCTGCAAAAATTAGAGAGAAAAATTGGTTCAGAACTGATGTTGGAAACTTTTCGTTAATGATAAGAAAATGTATGTATTGAAAATTGTATTGACAATTGTAAAAACATTCACAGTTTTTTTCCAAAATAGCTTAAAAAATAAAATAAAAATAAGTACTTGTAGTATGAAAATGTTGCTTTGGTGATAAAAAGTAAAAAATTGTTAAAAGGAGGGACATTTGCGTCCCCCTCTCCCATTTTCGTTTTTAGGGGACAAAGGATATCTTGAGGTAACAAAGAGGGACAATCCTTCCGAAAGGGGGGCGAATGGTAGATAAGCCTAGCTGTACAGCGACACTGACCTTCACAAAAGTGAAAAGCCAAAGACTAAGGTGGCTCAGTCACATATAGCTAATGAACACCAATGCTTCGGCCTGGATAGACTTTGAATCCACCCACGTGGGACGGAGCAGTATAGGAGGACTGCAAAGCAGGTGGCACACGCAAGTGGAAGAAGACCTCAACCAACTTGGAGTGCAAAGCTGGAGGCAGCTAGCTAGAAACCGAGCCGCCTCGAAGAAGCTTGTTGGTTGAGGCCTGGTCCACCCCGGACTGTAGCGCCACTTTCCGTAAGTAAGTAAGTAATCGGCCGAAATAAGCGAGCTGTGACCGTTGCATTTGCCAGTACTGAATCGGAGGCGGCAAAGATGGGCTTAGCTGTTAATGAAGACAAAACGAAATATGTGCTATCAACGAGAAATTAATTTCAACATCGTCGACTCGGGCAAAACATTACAATGGATAGGTATAACTTCGGAGTAGTCAAGGACTTTAACTACGCAGAATGACATAAGCGCAGAGATCAAAGAAGAATTAATTACTCTTGCCAATCGCTGTTTCTTTGGGCTGAGAAGGCCCTCTCTCATAGAACCAAGGAGACATTACATAAGACCTTGATCATCCCAGTTCTGGTGTATGGGGCGGAATCATGGATGTTAAGAGACTCGGCTGAGACGTTACTTGGGTGTGTTGTAGGAAAAATTCTTCGATTGATTTTTGGTCATGTGTGTATCGAAGGAGTATAGAGAAGAAGATTCAATGACGAGCTATATGGGCCATACAGTGATATTAACCTGGTCGAGAAATTGAAAATACAGCGGCTGAGATGGCTGGGTCACGTGGAGCGTATGGACACTAACGCACGAGCTCGACGAGTCTTCGAGTCTCTTCCTGATGGTGTACGCAGCATTGGAAGACCCCCAAACAGATGGCACACACAATCGGACAACGACCTCAGCCAACTTGTGGTGCGGAATAGGAAGTGGCTAGCTAGGAACAAAACTGGCTGGAGAGACATGTTGGTTGAGGCCGTAGTTCATCCAGGACCGTGAGCGCCATCTTAAGTAATTAAATAAGTCTCGGTTACCTTTAGCTTAATCTCACATCTTTGTCTACTGAGATTGAGTGAAATTATTCTTCATACGTCCCGTGTAGCTGCAGCTGTAGGGTTGAAGCTGCTGCATACACTGAAACTCAAGCTCACTCAAAATCGAGTATGCGATTTGAGAAACGAAAATTGACGTTCAATGTTACACCACTTTATGAGCTGCTTTTTGAGAGTGCATGCTACTGCTGCTATCTACAACATTCTGTTCACCCAGTTATATAACAATTATTCCACGTTATACATGCGATTAAAGGTACTTACTATTAGGCAAGTTATGCATTCCTACAGATAAAAATTGAGATAACATTCAAACACGTCATTACGATGATAGCGAAGTCAAAAAAAGGGATGGGGAAATTCTGCCTGTCTGTAGCACCTACAGTCTAAACTGCTGTACCGGTGCTTTAAGTCTTGTATGCAGGGTTTGTAGACCATTTCTTAAAGTAGACATTTTTAGCTCAAAAAAAATGGTACTTGGCATATATCCGTTATAAAAAGCGTATTTTATCTGATTTAGTCCTGGCAACCTGTGATTGGACATGGGCAAAATTGTAACAGGAGCTTTTTAATTGACTTTTAATCAGAATCCGTTTCTGAACAACATATCTAAAATCGGACAAAATCCGACCATGGGAACACCTGAAAATGCATTTCAAAGGTGCGGATTAAATCATATGGCGCCTTTGATAATAAAAGGTTGTAATTTGTATAACACTGTGGCTTATGTGGTTTGTTTATGTGTTTCTTTTACCATAATTTCTTACTGACAGAATACCAAGTTGAGGAATTTGTCAAAAAAATCATGCCCTACGATTAACACCCCTTTAATTTTTACCAGTCAATAAAAGACAAAATTCAGGTTGGTGTAACCAGTTAAAATGCATTTCAGACAAATCGGATATGACCCTGGCTTTAGAGAGCCATTTAAAGGATTAAAGTTGATGTGATCAACATCCTGTAACTTTTTTTTAAGTTATCAAAAAAATTCGAAATAATTAGTCTCAGCGTATTGGGCTGTTTAAGGTTTATCGACTAAAATTTAGTTGAGTCCAATCGGACATCGCTTGCTTTCAGAGAGCTATTTGAATAATTTAGTCAAATTGAGAAAAATTGGTGGGCAGCTATTAATATTCTGCTCTCTTGAATTGAGAGATTACCGATTGGGCTAAAATGGGTCTCTCTTAATAGAAAGGTCGTGAATAGGCCTAAATTCTGATGTAAATTCTGATGTAAACATCAGAATCTGTATTGGCTGGGAAAACAGTTTCAGGCTGTTAATTTGCGTGCATAAATTATTCTCATTTTAATTTTAATAGTTCAAATGTCTTACTAAAAGCAAGCAATTTCCGATCGAGCTCAAGGCTCAACTAAATTAAAGGCGATAAACATTAAACAGACCTATACGCTGAGACTTATTTAGAGGTTCTTGTTTACTGAGAAAAAAGTTATAGGGTGTTAATCGGAGTACATCAACTTTTCTTACATAAACTTTAATCGTTTAAATGGACCTCTGCCAGCCAGGGTCATGTGCGATTTGTCTGAAATAAATTTAAATTGATAGATTTTGAACGGACATTTACGTTTACAAAGTTAAAGGGTGTTAATCGGGAGGCATCAATTTTTGTTATTTTGGACAAATTCCTGAATTTGGTGTTCCATCAGTAAGAAACAATGGGAAAAGAAACACATAAATAAACCACATAAACCACAGCGTTATAAAAATTACAACCTATTTTCAATGGCACTATATTATTTAACCGCAATTTCGAAATGCATTTTCAAGGTGCTCCCATGGTCGGGTTTTGTCCGATTTTGGATATGTTGTTCATATTCTGATTAAAAATAAATTTAAAAAGCTTCTGTAGCAATTTTGCATATGTTTAGTGTAGTTTTTTCTTAGTTTGCCTGGACTAATTGTCTTTTGTTCAGTTGCAAAAAAATAGTTTCGCAAAGCCTAAGCCAATGAACGGTACCTCCCTTATAACGGTTATTTTTTTCTCGAGCTATCTCGTGCACGGGTTCATCGGTTTTGACCCAACATTTTTTCTTTGAAAGACCCAAGAGGTTCGTCACTAGCCAGTTTAGTGGTTCAATGATTGCAATATTTCAAATGATTTCATATGATTTTAGGTGATTTTAAACAGTATTTAAATTGATTTCTTAAGGTGATTTCAAATATTCTAATGATTGCAAAAAATCATTTAAAATTTATAACCAACATTTTTTAATTTTTTTTCACTTGAAATAGTGATTGCACCTGATTTATTTTTAATTAGTTTTGATTTTTTTTTTTTTGTAAATTTAATGTGTGGAAAACGATTTGAAATTAATATAAACCTATTAAGCACTTACAATTGGCGTTCTTTAAATTTGGTAAAAAAAATTACAAAATTTAAATACATAAATATATAGATTTATTTAAAAAACCGTTCAACTATTTTTAAATTATTTTTTTTTTGTAAACTTATATTCAGGCAACAAAATTATTATAATTATTCAAAAATTATTTTTCATCATCAACAAAATCCAATAAAAAACAAACCAAATTAAGTTTTTATTTATTTTTTTTTTTTTAATTTTATAAATTATTTTTAGTAAATTTAATGTTATTTTTGTGAGAAGTTCGATCGATCCATTCATGCAATTTATGTTTGCAGTCAAATAATGAGTTTTCTATGAATAACTTTTTATCTGGCTCTGAAAGGTCCTAAATAACTTAATTCTACAGTTAATGTATTTATGTTTAGGAATAAGTGCTCGCTGGCTGTTTAAAAAACACTTTTTCACTAACTGACTAATTGATTGTTTAGCTGATAAATTAAAAACTGTCTTATAGCGAAATTTTCTCGGTGTATTCATTAGACACAAGAAAAATAATGTATGTTAGTAAAATAAAGAAAGCAAAATAAAATTGGAATTGAGATTTTGAATTTAATGATTCAATACCATTTTTGAATTATCTTGCACGAGTGAAAAGAAATTAAGTTATTCAATGAAAATTTCATTTATTACTTTGTGCAACCGAATAAAGTGATGTTTGTTGTTAGTAAAACGGGCACGAGTACGATAACTTTGGCGCCAAGAATTGATAACGGTTTTTTGTAGAACAGTTCAATACAAGCATTTTTTACTATTGGTGAGGGGGGGGGTTTATCTCCCTCCGTTTGGGCGGGAGGGGCAATTTTATAAAAACAGTTCTAAAAATTTTTAACAAATATTAAAAAATAACGGTAATAATTACAACTAAGTTTTATATCTTTTTTTAAAGCCAATACTTTTTTCTATTAGATGTTTTTTAAATCAAGTGAAACCTATGAATAGTTTTTGAAAAAACGGACTTTAAACTCAAAAATTGCGAAAAAAAGGTAAAATAAAACTTTGAAGTGTGATTTTTTAAAACTTTAAAACAAAATACTACTTTTTTTTATAAAATTCGTTGCTCGTATTAATTTTAAATCATAAACTGAAAACAAAATGATTTTATGAGTTCTGGTTTTTGAGAAAATGGAAAATTACTAAAGCGTATAAACAGTGAGATATGTAAGGGGGGGCATGCTGCCCCCCTGCAACCCCCCTGCTTGGACACACTATAGGATTTAGGGTGGGTGCGAGGTGGGGTGGGTGCGAGGTTGGGTGTATGCAAAGTTTCTGTTGCATTCAAAGATGCCCAAGCATCATTACAAAAACGAACCTACGTACAACATTCACCGTATACCAAAAAAAAAAGAAAACTCTTATAAGAAAGTAGTTTTAGTAATTTTCCATTTTCTCAAAAACCAGAACACATAAAATCATTTTGTTTTCAGTTTATGATTTAAAATTAATATGAGCAACGAATTTTATAAAAAAAAGTAGTATTTTATTTTACAGTTTTGAAAAATCACACTTCAAATTTTTTTTTTACCATTTTTTTTTCGCAATTTTTGAGTTTAAAGTCCGTTTTTTTCAAAGACTATGCATAGATTTCACTTGATTTAAAAAACATCTAATAGAAAAAAGTATTAGCTTTAAAAAAGGTATAAAACTTAGTAATAAGTTATTTAATAAAACGCACGCAATTTAAGTTAATAATTCAAAAAATATTTTATTTGATGTTGACTTGATCACGTCTTGAACCTCATTGACTATGATAATGTCAAACATAAAAACTCTCCACTTAAGCATAAAATGTAAGGTACAATGAGTCAATAAAAAATTTCTACAAAATTCATGAATACATATCAACTCCTTCCTTAATTAAAGTTATTATCTTAGAATTCAATTTTATTTACAAGTAGATGTCTTAAATTAAAAGCAATTTACTTCATTAATTTTTCAATAAGTTTTATACATACATAAGTCCATTCATGTTTAAATATTATATAAAAAAAATAAATTTATAATTAAAATAAATTTAATACAACTATTCATTTGACACAATATTATTATTGTTAATTCAAAAATACAATATCTATTTTAATCAATTTCTTGCCTAAACTTAGACCGAAGTCTCGAGGCTATTGCAGACGTGTTTATGTTATCTTTTTGTTGTTTATCTTTAGTTTTCTTCTTTTTATCAAAATTACGATTAGGTTGATTGAAATATTTTCTGAAACCTGAAAATCTTACTCTTTTTGCATTGGACTTTTTTATTTGATTTACATGAGCCTGAATTTTTCGTCCATCTTTTTCAATTAAATATCTAACCAAACTTAGTTTTCTTATAATTCTTACAGGTCTCCATTTCAAATAATTTTCATACTCACATTTATATAATGCAATCTCGTTTACGTTATATTCTTGGATTTTTCTTCTTACATTATTTGTTTCATTAGTATTTTTATTAATTATTGTTTTATTTTCCTTTTTTTCTCTTTGATTACTTTCATATTCCGGTGTAGTTAATCTTAAAATTGTTCTTGGTTTATAAGAAAACAATAAATCAGAAGGTGATTTCTTAGTCGTTGTTGTAGGTGTGTTTCTGTAATTAAATAGAGCGGAGCTAAGAACTCGTTGTAAGTCTTTTTTAGTACGTTGTTTTTCGGCGCAAAATTTCTTCAAAATGGTTTTTAGCGTTTGAACGCCTCTTTCCGCGAGTCCATTTGATTCCGGGTGGTACGGCGTACTTTTTAAACTACAGATACCATTTGCCTCGCAAAACTTAAGAAACAGCCCTGAAGAAAACGGTGGGCCGTTATCGGAGACCAACTCTTTAGGCAGACCATATATCGAAAACCAGCTAGATAATTGCTCTATAACTGTTTCTGCGTTGGTGCTTTTCATTATAGCAGCATCTATCCATTTCGAGTAATGGTCTACTAAAATTAAAAAATCTGTACCTTCTAGCTTAAAAAAATCAATATGAACCCGTTCATAAGGATAAAATGTTTTTGGCCAGTCAATTTTACTTTTATCTGACACATGTCTCTGAGTAAGTTCACACACAGAACAGGTCTTAATAAATTCTTCAATGTCTTGATTTATCTGTGGCCACCACAGATGACTACGAGCAAGAATTTTCGTTCGGACAATTCCCGGATGTCCAGCATGCAATAACTCTAAAACCTGTCTCCGTAGTGTACAAGGTACAACTACTCGCGAACCATAAAATACGGCTCCATTTTCGCACGACAACGCATTACGTTGTTTAAAATACAAACCCAATTCATTAAGGTATTTTTTATTTGGCCAACCATTCAACAAAAACTGCATTGCTTGCGTTAAGATTTGGTCATTTTTAGTCTCGGAAACGATTTCGGAAAATGTAATTGGCAAATCAGACAGACAACCTTGGACGTTTAAATAACAAATCATATCGGATTCTTCACCTGTTTGTTCATCGGACGGCAAACGAGAAAGGGCATCCGCATGTCCAAGTTCTGTTCCCTTTATGTACTTAATGTCATATTTATATTGCCCAAGAAAAATTGCCCATCTTTGTAAACGCGCAGCCGCTACTGTGGGCGTTTGTTTATTCGGTCCGAAAATTTCACGAAGAGGCTTATGGTCGCTATGCAAAATGAATCTATTGCCATACAAATATCTGTGAAATTTTCGAACAGCATACACGATCGCCAGTGCTTCACGATGAAGCTGGGAATATTTCTTTTCTGATTCACTAAGGGTAGACGATGCAAAAAGTACTGGGCGCTCTTCACCTTCAATTAAATGAGACAACACAGCCCCTACACCGTAAGGACTAGCGTCACATGAAACTATAATTGGCTTCTTTGCATCAAAATGCACCAACAACTGATTGTTCATAAGTAATTCTTTACTTTTACTAAACGCCAACTGACATTCATCTGTCCAAACAAATCTTGAGTTTTTACGCAAAAGATCATAAAGCGGTTTAAGTTCTGATGAAAGTGAAGGAATAAACTTTCCATAAAAATTTAACAATCCCAAATAGGATTTTAAACTTGTGACGTCATGAGGAGGAGGTGCACACTTTATTGCCTCCATTTTGTCTTTCGTAGGCTTGATACCTTCTTTGCATATTTCGTGACCTAAATATTGAACTTTTTCTTGGAAAAATTTACATTTTGATTCATTTACCTTAACTTGGTATGAGTAAAGTCTACTTAAAACTTCTTCTAGTTTGTTTTCACAGTCCTCCAAACTTTCACCTCCAATAAGGATATCATCTAAATACCCAAATACCTTTGGTATTTCCTGTAAAATTTGATCTATAATAGATTGAAAAAGAGCGGATGCCGAGCTAAACCCAAAAGGAAGTCTAGTGTAGCGATATAAACCCTTATGCGTATTTATAGTAAGATATTCCTGCGATTTTTCGGAAACTTTTACTTGTTGGTATGCACCAGACAAGTCAAGTACACAGAAATACGCACAATTACTAAGACCGGCAAAAATTTCATCAATTTTCGGTAAGGGATAATGTTCAGTCTGAACAAATTTTCACAGAAACCTTACAATCTATACAAATGCGTAATTTATTGTCCTTCTTAGGTACAACTACGATGGGTGATGCCCATCTACTATGTCGAACTGGCACTAATATACCCGCTGAAACAAGTCTATCTAGTTCTGCCTCTACGCCTTCACGTAAGCTAAATGGCATTGTATAAGGTTTGAAAAAAATTGGTGTGGCATTTTCTTTTAAAATCACATCCACTTCTAAATCTTTTATGGCAGATTCTAAATTTTGCGAAAACAACGAACTAAATTTATTTTTAAAATGGCTTATTTCTTTAAGATTGTTCAAATTATTATTCATAAAATGCTCCCGCAAATTGGGCAAAAGTGTGTCCAGCCACGATCTTCCAAGCAATGGCGTAAAATTTGTTTTTGATTTAACTAGCATTAATTCCATTGGGAAATATTTATTTTCATGCAAATCTTTAACTTGAACATCACACACACCTTCAACACAAACATTGTCACCCGTTATCAAACTTAACTTTTTATCAGCTGTTACTAAACTGCAATGTGAAAATAATTTATTAAAATCAAAACTACTCATTACTGTAACGGAAGCACCTGTATCAACTTCAATATAAACTAAATTATTATTTATCTCTATATATAAAGTGCATGCATTATTTATGTTAGAAATATGATTTAAATGACCCAAGTGTAATTTCTCTAAACTAATACAATTTGCCTGATAATTTTGAGTGTTGCTTTTCCCTCTCTGGCCGCGAACGATTGATGATGACCTCTGCATACGGCAATTTCTAGCATAATGCCCGTTACGTCCACAGTTAAAACATTGGAAGGTGTTCTTGCTCTGCACTCCTCTATTTAAGGCTGATGGCGAATCCCGTTTATTCTCTCTTTGTTGGTAACTGTGTTGTTTTTTTCTCTGCGGTGTACGACTACGACTAAACGTGGTGACGTTTTGATGCTCCACATGACTTATGGCCTTGGGATGGAGTAGCTGCATGTTATTTTTCGTTAGCTCAAAAGACTTTGCAATTTGGCACGCTTTATCAAAATCCATCGATGTTTCGTTTAATAATTTTTGTTGAATAGCTTCGTCTTTGATGCCAACAACAAATTGATCTCACAATGACTCATCCAAGAACGATTTGAAGTCACATTTCTCCGCCAAATTTTTTAACTCGACAATATAGTCTCCAATGGACTCAAAGTTTTGTTGGAATCGTTTGTGAAACTGGAATCTTTCAGCGATTATGTTTGTCTTCGGTTTGAAATGAGCTTTTAAAACTTCGATTAATTCTTTGTATCCTTTGGAATGAGGTTCCTCAGGAGCCACAAGAGACTTTAAGATCTTGTATGTATCAGGCCCCACAAGTGTGATTAAGTATGATCCTTGTAATTTATTATCAGTTACTTTGTTTATAGTCAGCAACTGGTCCATTCGCTCAGCATAGCTTTCAAAATCTTCGCCAGGTGCGAAATATTCAATGGACCCAAAAAATTGCGACATGCTGTCATCCACGTGTTCGGCTTCTTCAGAACTTAAGCTTTCGTGGGTATCTTCAAATTTATCGACACACTCGTCACTATCACTTGATTTAACGATATCAATTTTTATATTTAAATTCTCCAGTTTTAAGTTTTTAGGATTTTTATCCTCGTCGCCAAATAATAAGTTATTTAATAAAACGCACGCAATTTAAGTTAATAATTCAAAAAATATTTTATTTGATGTTGACTTGATCACGTCTTGAACCTCATTGACTATGATAATGTCAAACATAAAAACTCTCCACTTAAGCATAAAATGTAAGGTACAATGAGTCAATAAAAAATTTCTACAAAATTCATGAATACATATCAGTAAGTATTACCGTTATTTTTTAATATTTGTTTTAAATTTTTAGCACTGTTTTTATATAATTGCCCCTCCCGCCCAAACGGAGGGAGATAGACCCCCCCACCCATAGTAAAAAATGCTTGTATTAAACTGTTCTACAAAAAACCGTTATCAATTCTTGGCGCCAAAGTTATCGTACTCTCCCCGTAAAACGATATTATCTATGTACCTATACATAATCATTTATTTGGCTTTTGGTGTTGATATTTTTAACAGTTTAATGAATATGCGATTAGGTGCTGAAGCACTGCATTAGTGCAACTATTTATTGCTTGGTATTCACGTCTTGCTAATTTGTCATTTGATAAGGTCAATGCAGATGATGCAGCTCTGTTGAATTTAATGTCGTGAGTTAGTCACTTCGAAGTCTGATCTGAAGTGCTGTTTTTTGGAAGTGTTGGTTTTTCTTTAGTGAATATGGTGATGCTGCGGAATGAAATACCTAATGTATGAATATCTAATGTTTTAATATATAAGAATCTCTGAAAGGTGACCGGGGGGAATACGTATAAGGTGATGGCTTTTTGTATAAGTTGATCATCCCATGGTAAAGATATTACCTACACGTGCGTAAGGACCAGTCGTTCAAACGTAGTTCAGCCTTGGTTCAATTGTTTAACTCACTGATTTCAGTGGACTAGCTTTTGTTCAACGTGGGTTGAAGAATGTAATTGACTTTTATCATAGACCTATACATTTTGAAAAAAAAGCTAAAAGTCATTTGAAAAACAAAGTTTGAAAGATCAAAATAGCAAAAATTGTTTTATTTTTTATTTAACTGCAAAAAGAGATTGCGTTTTCAACTAGATTTGTTATATATGGTCTGAATTCATAACACATCTAAGAAAGAGCAAGATAATTTTGGTGGCGCAAAATGGTAACGTATTATTAAAGAGAGGTGATTTTTTAAAACTTTAAAACAAAATACTACTTTTTTTTATAAAATTCGTTGCTCGTATTAATTTTAAATCATAAACTGAAAACAAAATGATTTTATGAGTTCTGGTTTTTGAGAAAATGGAAAATTACTAAAGCGTATAAACAGTGAGATATGTAAGGGGGGCATGCTGCCCCCCTGCAACCCCTCTGCTTGGACACACTATAGGATTTGGGGTGGGTGCGAGGTTGGGTGTATGCAAAGTTTCTGTTGCATTTAAAGATGCCCAAGCATCATTACAAAAACGAACCTACGAACAACATTCACCGTATACCAAAAAAAAAAGAAAACTCTTATAAGAAAGTAGTTTTAGTAATTTTCCATTTTCTCAAAAACCAGAACACATAAAATCATTTTGTTTTCAGTTTATGATTAAAATTAATATGAGCAACGAATTTTATAAAAAAAGTAGTATTTTATTTTACAGTTTTGAAAAATCACACTTCAAAGTTTTTTTTTTACCATTTTTTTTCGCAATTTTTGAGTTTAAAGTCCGTTTTTTTCAAAGACTATGCATAGATTTCACTTGATTTAAAAAACATCTAATAGAAAAAAGTTATAAAGCAGTCGGTAATCATCGACAATTATTGCGTACTAGATTGGGTTTGATGTCATCTAGCTGATGAGCCCACCATCAAACTAGGGCGAAACGCAATGCTTTTGGAGTAAAGGCCACAAAACCTTTAATATTGAATTTCATTCATAAATACTCCACTAAATAAATTTTAATTCGACTATTTTTAGTCTTTTTATTGTTTTTATTTTATTCTTAGAAAAAAGTATTGGCTTTAAAAAAAGATATAAAACTTAGTTGTAAGTATTACCGTTATTTTTTAGTATTTGTTTTAAATTTTTAGCACTGTTTTTATATAATTGCCCCTCCCGCCCAAACGGAGGGAGATAGACCCCCCCCCACCCATAGTAAAAAATGCTGGTATTAAACTGTTCTACAAAAAACCGTTATCAATTCTTGGCGCCAAAGTTATCGTACTCTCCCCGTAAAACGATATTATTTATGTACCTATACATAATCATTTATTTGGCTTTTGGTGTTGATATTTTTAACAGTTTAATGAATATGCGATTAGGTGCTGAAGCACTGCATTAGTGCAACTATTTATTGCTTGGTATTCACGTCTTGCTAATTTGTCATTTGATTTGATTTGATAATTTAATGTCGTGAGTTAGTCACTTCGAAGTCTGATCTGAAGTGCTAATTTTTGGAAGTGTTGGTTTTTCTTTAGTGAATATGGTGATGCTGCGGAATGAAAAACTTAATGTATGAATATCTAATGTTTTAATATATAAGAATCTCTGAAAGGTGACCGGGGGGAATTCGTATAATGTGATGGCTTTTTGTATAAGTTGATCATCCCATGGTAAAGATATTACCTACACGTGCGTAAGGACCAGTCGTTCAAACGTAGTTCAGCCTTGGTTCAATTGTTTAACTCACTGATTTCAGTGGACTAGCTTTTGTTCAACGTGGGTTGAAGAATGTAATTGACTTTTATCATAGACCTATACATTTTGAAAAAAAGCTAAAAGTCATTTGAGTAACCCAGTTTGAAAGATCAAAATAGCAAAAATTGTTTTATTTTTTATTTAACTGCAAAAAGAGATTGCGTTTTCAACTAGATTTGTTATATATGGTCTGAATTCATAACACATCTAAGAAAGAGCAAGATAATTTTGGTGGCGCAAAATGGTAACGTATTATTAAAGAGAGGCAAACAAGTAGAACTCTTTTTGTTACTATGAGGTCTTTTTTCTTTTAAAATTGAAACTATGTATAAAAATTACATACCTTACATACAAGAATTTTGAGGGCAAATCCCCATAATTTTTGAAAAAAAAATTTAAAGTCGGAAAAGAAGATAAAATGTTTGTATTACGACATTTTTATGATTAGTTGAAGAAAGGAAAAAACTATGAACTAAGAAAAAGAAAATGTACGGCAGCGCCACACAAACAAACTTGCTCTTGTGGCCTGCGGGCTTCACAAGAAAAAAATAACAAAAAAAATAAAATGTATACAAGATATCTATACCAACAAAGTCATATGAATTTATATATTTATCTTTTTATTTATTCATCTAAGATTTATTTAATCTGCAGACCTTACAAAAAATTGCTTGAGATCAAAATACAGAAATACATTTACCATGGATATAAACAAAATCTAAATAAATAATAACATACATTCACTTGAGATTTTAATATTTTTTGATAAAAGTTTTATTTTAAACATAAGCTATAAAAAAACTACACTGCAATTTTTGTATATTTATGGTGGAGTAAGCAGGAAGGTCATCTCTTGCACGAGTGGTGTGAAACGAAAAATTATTGTAAGAGAGAGTCAAGTAAACAGAATAAATCAGACTGTATATTGCCTTTGTCTAAGTTTAAGGCAGTATTATCTTTATATATATACCATACTTTCATATGCGTCCAACTTCCACTCGTCGTTCACGAACTTTATTTGGTGCACTTCACATAAAGACACTGGTAGGTGTTGTTGTTTCAGTTCCTACGTGTGATGCAAAAGCAGATTTTTTAGGCTCGTCGTTGATGACGTATTGTTTGTGTTCACAGTATTTATTTTTAATTGACCTTAAGGTTTGCCCATAATATTTTCTGCTGCAAACTCCACAAGAAATTTGATAAATCACTGCTTTATCCAACGAATCCGTTTTATCTTTTAAAGTATTAATGTGTTTTTTTATTTGACTAAAATGTTCACCTATTTTTTCAGCGCGAAAAGAAGAGGAACGATAAGAAATATGTAAGTATTTGTTTACTTTGTAATAAATACAAATGGAAATTATTTGTTTTTCTTTGTTTTTTTAAGGATCAAAAGTATAAACCAAAAGCAAAGTGAAACTCTGCTCAGCAGAATGCAGAAAAAAACCGATATCGCTAGAGACTTTGGAAGGGGCTGACTTAAGACTTAAATAGCGCTGGGCTACCAATTAAAAACGATTTTTAGTGGAAGAAGGTAAGAATTGATTTCTCTATGCTAGGTACCGATAAAAAAATAATAATCTTTTGTAAATTGTGATTAGGTTTGGACCGATCAAAAGCGCTACGTGTGAAAAAAGGCAGCTTGGAATAAAATTCAACAAAAAGGAACAAGTGGCGGACCGAACAAGACGCAAAAATTCTCTCCGTCCGAAGAGGCAATTTTCCAGCTCAATGGGATGAAGGAAGCGGTAGAAGTTGTTGCACCGTCACAGTCCTTTGAACTAGCTCCTCTCCTTATGAAAAGAAAAAGAAAATTAATACAGAGGACGACGAAAGCATTTGTGATGTGTTGGACGAAGCACAAGCACTTTTAGAAAGCTGTCAACAGTACAATGAAGTTTTTTTATTTATTTTTATTTTACTGTAGTAACTTAGTTTTTGTTTTTATTTTATGTACTCAATGTCTGTGAACTTTAAAGTAAAGAATCAAAAGTCTGAATTAAAACTTTAATTCAATACTTAGCCTTAAACTGTGAACTATACAGGGTGTCCCGCAACTCAACGTCAAGCGGGTACCGGGTGATAGGGTAGGTTATACCCGTACTGCATATAGTAAGAAAAAAAAATTATCTCGCTGGGTTACGTAATAATAGCAATATTTAGAAAAATTATGCAAATCGATACCCATGGCCACATTTTTATGTACTGTGGTCACAAATTTTGATATTTTTCAGTGTAAATATATTTTTCAAAATAAATATTGTAAGTTTTGCAAGAAAAATGAAATTTGACTGAGTCATTCTTCAAACAAATTTTGTAAGCAAACTTTAATACATCATATTTCAAAAAAAAATGTAGGACACTACCCACGGCAAGTTATTTAAAAAATTGGCCCATTTTATCAAGTTTTCAAAATATTTCAACACTTGCCACTTGCTGCTTCCATAATCATGCTACCTAAATTTAAACCATTTTCGAGCAAAAAATTTATTTTTTTTTTAAATAGGAACGTATTATACCTTATTGATGTAGGACTCAAGTAAGCCATTCCCTTAAAATATTGTTCAAGCTGCTCAAGTAGTTAACATACAAAGTCCTGATCTTTGGGAGGTGATCTGGAGGAGGGCGAGAAGTATAAAGACCCCAAAAAGGGGCTTTTGGGAACTTACGCCTATACCACAGAAATAGTGCGTCGTAGCGAATTTTTTTAAGAATAAACAAAAGCACATCGAATTTTGTGGAATTTTTATTATGCCCACTTTTTTCTGAAAATCAATCGTTTCCGAGATACACGCATCGCAAGGGAGAAAAAATACAAAAACAAGTGTTTTCTTTATATTTTTCATCAAGCATTCCATCATATCGTCTACTCTAAACTGTTAATCTGACGAAAAAAGTTCTTGGATAAAGTTATAGAGAATTAAATTTCTTTGAAAAAAATAACACTTAAAAATTGATTGTGGAATGCAAAAGACCAAATTCACCTTTATTATTTTGTTTTACATTTGTAAAATTATAACTTTCCATTTTTTAAGTAAGGTTAATTTGGTCTTTTGCGTTCAAGAATCTGTTTTTAAGGGGTAATTCTTTGTACTAAATCTAATTTTCTTTAACTTTATCGAAGAATTTTTTTGACAGATTAACAGTTTAGAAGATAATATAATGGAATGCTTGATGATTTTTGTAATTATTCTCCCTTCCGATGCGTGTATCTCGGAAACGGTTGATATTAGAAAAAAAAGTGATCATGACAAAAATTGTACAACATTCGATGGGCTTTTGTTTATTCTTAAAAAAATTTCGCTACGACAAACTATTTCCGTGGTATAAGCGTAAGTCGCCAAAAGCCCCCTTTTGGGGCTTTATACTTCTTGCCCTCCTCCGGATAACCTCCAAAGGATCAGGACTTTTAGTATGTTAGCTACTTGAGCAGCTTGAACAATATTTTAAGGGAATGGCTTACTGGAATCCCACGTCAATAAGGTATATTACGTTCCTATTTTTAAAAAAATTAAATTTAACTTGCTTGAAAATAATTTAAATGGTGGTAACATGATTATGGAAGCAGCAAGTGGCAAGTGTTGAACTATTTTGAAAACTTGATAAAATGGGCCAATTTTCTAAATAACTTGCCGTGGGTAGTGACCTGCATTTGTTTTTAAATATGATGTGTTAAAGTTTGCTTACAAAATTTTATTGAAAAATGGCTCAGTCAAACTTCATTTTTCTTGCGAAACTTACAATATTTATTTTGGATTTCGAGATTGCATTCAGTAGCATGGTTATTATGGATTATGTAAAAAAAAATCACTGAAAAATATTAAAATTTGTGACCACAGTACATAAAAAGGTGGCCTGGGTATCGATTTTCATATTTTTTTTCTAAAAATTGCTATTATTAAGTAACCCAGCCAGATAATTTTTTTCGTCCCATTTGCAGTACGGGTATAACCTACCCTATCACCCGGTACCCGCTTGACGTTGAGTTGCGGGACACCCTGTATACCTATAATTTGAAATAATAAAATTAATTTTCAAATAAGATAACCATGTTTTATTGGCATGAAGTATGTCGAAGTTTTTACTTGTTACTATGCAGCGCTGAACAAACACTAATTATTTTGTTATCCTTTACGGGAGCGTAATAGAGCTCTCTTGCACTAAGTAGACATCTCCATTTGTTTTTTCAAAACGCCATTGGTCCTTTCAATTATATTTCGGGCACAGGAGTGAAACCAACCACTTTCAGTTTTAAAAATGCCAATAAACTAAAGTCCCATTTTGTTCCAAATAAATTTTAATGTCGTCTTAAAAATGCAAGACAAGGAAAACCTTGAAATTTTTCGATTGATATGCCATCCTCTCATTTACTCATTTTTAAAAATTCACTTCCCAATGTTGGTGCAACCCATTTTAAGTTGAAATGCCAATTAATTTCCTCACTCCGTTGACTAAAACGCTTTTAAGGGCCAATCTTTTCAGCTCTGGTTAAATCTCTGGTTTGGTCACCATAGACTTTTCTTAACCAGTTGTTTTGTAACTCGGTTAACCATAGTTCGTGTTTTCACCATTTTATCTACTTTGGTTACCAAACCACAGATAGTTCCCGTTTTCCAGTGGTCCAGTTGTAAAACGGAATCTCTGGTTAAGTTTATTTATACTTTTTTGAATGCGAGAGAAACAGATAGAAGATTTTGTCAATAATTGATAGCAGCCTGTCTCGTTTCGATGCACATGGATAAACTGAATTGATTCATTTACGAACAAAGGAAAACAAAAAATATACATAAATTATAGGGGTGGAATTTATTAAGATGGTAGATCATCATTTTCTTTAATTTTATTCTTTACGATTAGTAGTGATAATCAATTACTATCTAGATTATTATTTATTATTCAACACAACTGTGAACAAAATAATCGCTAATCAAAGAATTTCTGTGGTAAACCAAGCAAAATTGACTGGTTAACGAAATCTCTGTTAACCATAGATTCTCTGGTTAAAATTTTGCTGAAAAGGCCAAATCTCTGTTAACCGACTGGAATAATGACACTAACTACGGAAAATCAGCTGGTTAAGGTAATATATGGTAACCGTAGATTATCTGGTTAAGATTTTGTTGAAAAGACAGAATCTATGGTAACCTGCTATAATAATCAATGATTAAACTTAACCGGAGCTGAAAAGACTGGCCCTAAGTGTATTTCGGTGCAACAAGAAAATTATTTAATAAATTAGTGTGAGCTACTTTTTGTTCTGCATTCGGTCATTGAACATCAAAGAATTTAAATTTAAGATATAAAAATTATAGGTGCAAAATGATAAGTACATCAACAACAACGGTATGGATGACAATGCACAACGTAATAAAAGGATTCACTCCAAGATTTCGCAATTACTTTTTTTTTTTTTTTATTTCCTTAAAGATATAACAGATTTAGAAACTACATTCAAATAACTAATTCATTTTAATTCATTGTTATTAAGATATGTATATTCTAATCATTTTAAGAATTAGGTATCATTCTGTAGCACTTGTGTAACTAGTGGCGAATGATCCGGCAATTTTGAACTTAAGTTCGTGGGGTAAAAATGTTTAGATTTAAACTAGAATAATCGGTATTGTAATTCGCATATTTAATACAGATTTAAGAGCAAAACTTTAAAAGCATACAAAAATAAATGTTTTTAATAAAAAGCTGAAATCAATAATATTTTGACCATAGAATTATCCAGAGTGTAAAGCCAGTTCTTTAATTTATTTACGAACAAAGTGGATTGCGTTTCTCTTATTATTTCCAAAGGTAGTTTATTAAAAATCCTTGGCGCCACCACAGTATTAAATCTATAAAAATGTGTTTTCTAACCAAAGGAATGTTTACCATTGTCATATTATTGGTTCTTAACCCATAAGTGTAACAGCTTCTTAAAGTAGCACTGTATCCACTTTGCATTAAAAAAACCTTCAAAACCTTAAAGATATAAAGATGAGTTATTGGAAGAACGCGGAGACTATGAAAAAGAGCCCAACTATTAGCAAGCCTATTGACCTTACAAACAATACGTATCAGGTGCTTTTGGGCAACGTTTAATAGTTCAATTGTGTAGTTATATATACCACCCCAGGTTGCAATACCATACTGTAGTTTAGAGTGAGCTAATCCATAATAAACCATCAAAAGAATTTTAGTTGAGCAGTGGGGTTTCAAAAGATGAATTTTACGAGTAACAGATAACATATATTTCTTTAATTTATCTGCATGAGCTTTCCATTTTAATTTTATATCAATTAAAACACCTAAATATTTAAAGCTTTCAACACTTTTAATTTTGAAGCACGTCGTATCACACACAGATAGATCAGAAAAATTTTGTTTGCCGCACAAGTGACCAGACAAAGGCATTTTTGAACAGGTAGTGAAATGAAAAATAACCTCACAGTCATCAGGACAAAGACTTCTTAAGTTACAAATCACTATTTTAGTTTTTTCGCTTATAAGGTATTGATGTTTGGTGAACCATTGCCTTGGAATTTGAATATCCATATTCAGATAAACAATAGAGTCAAACAGATTTTTATTGATAAAAGTGAAAGTGATATCATCAGCAAACGCGGTGACTTGACTTTTGAATTTTTGTTTGAATAATGAGTTCACGTATATTAAGAATAAAAGGGGCCCCAAAACAGATCCTTGAGGTACGCCGATATTAACATTTAATTCATCGCTATAATTAATGCCAAGTCTCACACGTTGACTTCTTCCTGAAAGGTATGATGAAAACCATTTATGTACAAAACCTCTCAATCCATCTTTGTACAGTTTGTGTAGAAGTATATTGTGTTGGACCATATCGAATGCTTTAGTCATATCGATAAAAAGTACTATAGAGATATTATTTTGCTTAGAGCCATCGTTTATTTCACTGCATACTTTCAGAATTGCATCCTCAGTGGATTTCCCTTCTCGAAAACCGAATTGTTCATTACTAAAGAAATTATATTTGTTCAGCTACCGTGGAAGTGTGCACATCGTTGGCGACTTTCATAATGGAAATTTTACTTAAAGGCGCGAGTGCTAATAGTAGTGATTTAGATCTACCAAAACCAAGTGGCAAGTTAGCCTAGGTGGTAGAGGAGCAGAATTCAGAGTGGAAGGTCGTGGGTTCGATTCTCACCCCGGGCAAGGCCTTTTTTTAAATTAATTCTGACAAGAATTTTATAGGAGAAGAAAACAGCAGCAACAACAAGAGCAGATGGTCAAACCAACGAAGACATCGAAAGATGGTCCCCCAACAACAACAAAAGGTGCTGGAACATCAGGCGATGTAACAGCCGATAAACAGATAGCGGGGCCATCCAGAGGCCAAACAAGAAATACGACAGCATCTGCTGGACTTTCAAGGTTAAGAAAAATGACAACAACAGAGTCATCGGCACGTGTCGAGGCCAAAACCAGGAGCATGGCAACTCCTAAAACAACAAGCCCTACCAAAGGCAAGTCACCAGGGCCGGCATGTCCCGAAGCAACTGAGGCAAACAAGAGGAGGCGCTACATCAACAACAAGCCGAACCTTGTTGTGAAGAAGCGCATCGGTGATACAACCCAGCAAACTGAAGGGCGCGAACGGTCACCCAAGTCATCGGCTCAGGCCAAAATCCAGAGGCAGCTGGACAGCTCCTCCACCGAGGACGAAGACAACAACAAC
The DNA here is from genome assembly GCA_951217065.1 of Baccha elongata. NCBI lineage: Eukaryota > Metazoa > Arthropoda > Insecta > Diptera > Syrphidae > Baccha > Baccha elongata. The sequence goes on along the minus strand of CATNUY010000214.1, from coordinate 639,600 downwards.
GACAACAAGGAAGACGATGACGAGGCTGAGGCTGATGTCGCAATCGTCAAAGAGGCTGAAGAAGAAGTAGCCAATAACCCAGAGCCAGCCAACGAGAACGCCGACGTAACAGGCGAAGAAAACGTAGCTGACGTAGATGCCGAAGAAGACATATCCTACATGTCAGTAGAAGGAGGAGGGCGAGATAGTGGATCTGTCGGGGGAAGAAGAGGACGAACAGATTGAGACACTCACGGAGCAGATTTCTTCGCTCATAGAGTTGGTTGAATCACTAAACAAGAAGCAGGTGGCGAGAAGGGAGATGGAGCGCCAAGTAACTCTTGAGCAGCGCACCCATCAACAAGCTTTCCAAGAGAAACTAGAAGCTACGCAACAGCAGCAACCACCTAAACAACAACAACCCCTCCCAGTTTAGCAGCAGTCCCAGATGCAGCAAACACAACAACCACTTAAGCAATCTCAGCAACAGCCTCTGCAGCCGAAAGCTCAACAACAACAACAACCACAACAACAACGACAACAGCAACAACAACACACAAAAAAACAACAACATGGACAGGAGCAGCAGCAGCAACAACAAAAGCAGCAGCAACAACATCAACAGACACAACAGCAGCAGCAACAAAAGCAGCAGACAGAACAGTAGCAGCGTCAACAACAGCAGTCACAACAACCGCAACAACAGCAGCAGCCCCAAGCAAGTGAGGTAAGGTGCCACCCATTAAAACATTTAAGATGGAAATAAAAAAAAACATTGAAATATGTAGGTCGGTCGTAGGCAACAATTTTACTATTAAGCGTCTAAACGCAGACAGGCATTCTATACAGTGCTCATATTTAGAGCACTACACAAAAGTTAAAGACCTTCTTTCTCAAACGAAAACAGAACTTTATAGTTTCACCCCGAAAGAAGACAAGCTTCAACCAGTCCTCCTGAAGGGTATCGAATCCTCTACGGATCCGCAGGCGCTCTTAGCTGAGCTCCGTCAAGTGGCGAGACGATCTCGCCTTTATCGAGGTCAGACCGTTTACCACAGTCAAAGCCAGACGGAAGAAACGGAATTTAACTTTCTTTCTAGTTCAACTCTCGCCCCAAAGCAAATTGATTGGTCTAAGGAATATAACAGTCCTGGACTACCAAGTTATACGATGGGAAAAATTAAATAAGCAGAAACACATTGTTCAATGCATGAACTGCCAAGGGGTCGGACACGTTGCAGTTAACTGTGGTATGAACCCAGTCTACGTTAAATGTGGAGATACCCACAAAACAGGAGAGTGTAAACTCGGGCAAGATAGGGTCACAGATATGACCCAGTTCAAATGTGCGCTCTGCCGAGGCTCCGGACACCCCGCAAACTATCGGGGATGTCCGAAGTTTCAGGAGATAAAGCAAAACAAAGCCCAAAAGGAAACAGTTGAGGTGAGACGCCCTGAAGTACGCCAGACATCAACTTTCGTCAATCCCGCAATTTCTTACGCCCAAATGGCGTCTGGAAAGGGAAAAACGGTACAGCCTCAACCACAGGTAGCCAAATAGGTCCAAGTGCCTACGGCTCCTGTGCCAGAGGCAGATCTGATGCAGGTGTTGCTGACCATTCATGGTCAGTTAACCAACGTGAAAAAACAGATCAGGGAGCAGGCGGCTAGGGTTGATTACCTCAACTCTATTCTGCCGGCATTGCGAAATGGTCAAAGGCGCGCTGTCTGAGCGACCCTTTAAGATCCTAGCTGTGAATGTAAATTCACTGATTAGGACTGAACGTAGAGCAAACCTCTTTCATTTGCTGCAAGACCAAAGTCCTGATGTGTTTATGGCTAGCGAAACTAAGTTAAACCAGAAACACAAACTGACTAATAAAAATTACTATATCGTAAGAAGGGATCGGCCCAATTCCTCTCAAGGAGTGGGGTCGCAATCTTCATACGAAAAGGGATTAAACATAAAGTTATATATAACAGTGAAGTGCGAAGATTTAGGTTGCTAGAAGCTTGCATCGTTTGCATTCCTCTCCAGCAAGGAAAAAGAATGTACGCAATCGCAGTGTACGCACCTGACGTACCTCAGCCGGCTAATTTTATCGCAGAGCTCGAAAAACTTTTTGAATGCTTAAGACTGAACTTGGATGAGAATTATTATCTCATGGCAGGGACTTTAACGCCAAACATGTAGATTGGGGAAATCAAGTACAAAATCCTAGAGGGAACCATCTTTTTAATTGGATGGGACGATACAGTGTCGAGTGTAGGATCGACCTTCTGGCTACAGATAGACCGTCATTTCCGAGAAGTGGTAGTTTTCTGCATCTGCTTGAATCTCGACTAGTTATAACTGACGCAACAAATCAACTGACAAGAAACTGTTTACGAACGATTGAATACGACAGTGATCACTGCGGACTTGCTACCGTAATACACCTTCCAAGCGAACTTGTGGAATTGGATGAGTATGTGCCAGCGCACTCTTACAATTTTAGTAAGACGCGTTGGCCACGCTTCTCCAACTCCTTGGCAAGAGAAATCCGATGACATTTCTCCAACAAATGACAGGAACCTGACTAACGTTGAGATCGACAGGTACCTAAATCAAATGAATACAACAATAAAATGAACATTTGACATAAAAATCCCAAAATATAAGGAACAAGACCCTACTGGTTTATACAAGAACGCGACAATCGACGCACTACACCGACAAAAAAGTAGACTGCTGACTAGATTGAAAATTCTTTACAGACGTTTCACGGACACACGTTATCTGGAGATTAGGACATTGAAGTCGTCGATCAAAAACATTAATATTCTGATTAATCAAAATTATAGATTGTCTATTAACTTATATTGGGATAACAGAATTCAGGCCGTTAATTCTAGCGACCCTAGTATGTTTCCCAAAATAAATAAGATATTTAGAAGAAATGATCAAAACGAACTTCCATGTCTTAAACTCCAGAGGATAACAGATAACGAAGACGTACTTACGATTGCGGGAATAGATCCGGAGGGTGCCGTTTTCGATGATAACTTTTTTATGATAGAAGATCCTCGGGAAAAGGTAGACGCTGTAGGGGCTGCTTTCCAGCAAGTGTATAAGTTGAATGCTAGCATTCGTCCGAATCATGACCTGGAGAACAGAGCCTTGCTGCACAATTTCTATCTTGGAAATTACATAACGCAATGGCGATCTGAGAATACTGGTTTCACCGGGTTCAATGACGAAAACTTGGCAAACGCCACCATCGCCGAGCGAAATGGACCCAGTTCATTGTTAATTACGAAGGTAGAACTTCAGTTAATTTTTCAAACATTAAAGAAAAAGAAATCTGCGGGGATCGATGGTATACCCAACATTGTGTTACAACATCTCCCTGAGGAAGCCATAGACATTTATACCACACTGTTCAACAACGCATTAAATAATGCATATTATCCAGTGATTTGGAAGACAGCTGTGGTCCATCCTCTCCCCAAAAAGGGAAAGGACAGCTCCAATTCGGCAAATCTTCGGTCGATAAGTCTTCTTCCAAGTATCAGTAAAGTATTCGAAAAGATTCTCAATAGAGCTCTGTTCAAGTGGGCTGAGGACAAAAATATTATTCCAGACAATCAGTTTGGCTTTAAGGCGGGACATGACACTATTCATGCCGCGTCTAAGTTAGTTTCTGATGTTCAATGGAACAAAGCGAAAAATCAATGCACGGGTGCCGTTCTGGTTGATTTAGAGAAGGCTTTCGACACCGTATGGTTAGAGAGTCTTTATCTGAAGCTTACTAGATTTGGCATAAGCAAACCACTGTTATATATGCTTCATGACATGCTCAATGGTAGAAAGTTTGTTGTCAAAAGTGGCAATGTAACTTCAACCACAACATTTGATATTAAAAACGGTCTACAGCAAGGAGCTGTGAACTCGCCGATTCTTTTTAGTATTTACACCAGCGATCTGATAGGTAGTCTCACTCATGAGATTGCGTATGCCGATGACCTTGTAGCATACAGGACGGGTCCAAAAGTTGAAGTCATCAAAAATCTCTTGCAGCGTGACTTCGACCAGATTCAGCGATATTGTGATGACTGGAAGTTAAAAATTAATTTTCCGAAATCAGAAACTATCCTGTTTAGAACCCCTTTGTTTAAGGCTTCTAGGGATACAAGAAAGAACTGGAAAAATCTAGTGATCGTTGGCCCAAGTGGACATCCACTGGCGAGTAAATATGTGGTAAGGTACCTTGGTATCTGGCTAGATTAGTATCTATATTTCAATCGACATATAGATGCTGCTCTGGCCAGAGCTAGGGGAGCGTTTGCTCAGACAAGACGGTTGTTTTATAGCACCCGCTTTGAAAACAGGGTAAAGGTGATTTGCTACATGGCCCTCATCCGGCCGATGATTGCCTATGGGTGCCCTGTGTGGTTTAACGTTGCCCCATCTCAAATGGAAAGGATTCGGGTGTTTGAGAGGCAGTGTCCTAGGAACTGTCTTGGATTACACAGAACACCAGAGTCGGAGTACAAACATTATTATGCCAACGAGGTCTTATACAACGGGGCCAATATAAACAGGATAGATAACTTTTTAATTAAGCTGATTCGGGGTCACATTGCAAAAGCGATGACCTCAACCAATGGACTTATTTTCGGGGCTTACTACCCCAATGATATATAGTGGAAGCGTTTGTCTTAACGGTTTCATCCAGCCCGAGACATTCCTCTATTTAGACAGGCAGGGGCTGATACAGGATAGATTGGCGGTTCCGTTAATCTACCACGTCGCGTCGGCCGTAGAACTGTGGATCGGCAACTACTGTATTATCGATAAGTCGGCTCTGGGAACGGAGCAGAACGTCTGCGGTTCAGTAGAGCTGTGCCCCTTCGGGCCAAAAAGGACTTGGTTAAGCAAGTAAAACAATTCTGGTGGTTGGGGGACCACTTTGATATTGATGGTTGGCCAAAGTTGTGCCAGTAGTGCCAGTCAGAGCCTTCTAGAGCTTTCTAGTCTATAGTCTTTCGTTAAGAAATGGGGTTTCGTTAACTTTGTTGTGGCTGTCACTTTAAGTTGGAATTACAATGGTGAGCTTACGCAACGGAAAACAAAAAAATAGAACGGAGAACATTTTATAGAACACGTTACAATATAAATTAAATGACATAAAAGCTTTTAAATACTTCAGGCACATAAAGTTTTGTGTAATTTATATAAAATGTAAAATATAACAGAAAGATTGAATGATCACAAGACAGTTCTTATGTATTAAACTTTATCGAGTATTATGTGCTTCTTAAAAGCTCTCTTTTGTCAGAACTAGAATTTATTATTATTATGTATTATGATTTATGATCTTAATAAAGCATTCATACATTTAACATGAATTATTGGTTTTTGCTTGTGCACCTTTAGTATGTTAGAGTTTGCACGCTTAAGATTTTGCTTCATTAATATTGCTTAGTATTAAGATGCTTGTTTTAAAACGCCTACGATAAAGCCTTTCATTTTAAATGTAAAATTACTTTCCGTTTAGTTTTTTATCACACTCTGTTAGCGTAATTAAAAATTCAACCACCTAAGATTTTTGATTACTAAGCAATGTACATTTGTTTTTTGGATATTTTTTATATTCTAATTCTGACACAGATTTATTAAAGCTCATAATTAAACACAATTTAAATAATTGAACACAATTTCATAGACTTATGTGTAACTGCACATCGATTTATCTATTTATTTATCACATAGAACTAGGGTTTTTTTTTGAGAAAACGAGAAAAGAGGGATTGCGAAGTTCAATTAGGAGGGAGGCATGATTGCGTAACAAAAATACCTGCAAAAATTAGAGAGAAAAATTGGTTCAGAACTGATGTTGGAAACTTTTCGTTAATGATAAGAAAATGTATGTATTGAAAATTGTATTGACAATTGTAAAAACATTCACAGTTTTTTTCCAAAATAGCTTCAAAAATAAAATAAAAATAAGTACTTGTAGTATGAAAATGTTGCTTTGGTGATAAAAAGTAAAAAATTGTTAAAAGGAGGGACATTTGCGTCCCCCTCTCCCATTTTCGTTTTTAGGGGACAAAGGATATCTTGAGGTAACAAAGGGGGACAATCCTTCCGAAAGGGGGGCGAATGGTAGATAAGCCTAGCTGTACAGCGACACTGACCTTCACAAAAGTGAAAAGCCAAAGACTAAGGTGGCTCAGTCACATATAGCTAATGAACACCAATGCTTCGGCCTGGATAGACTTTGAATCCACCCACGTGGGACGGAGCAGTATAGGAGGACTGCAAAGCAGGTGGCACACGCAAGTGGAAGAAGACCTCAACCAACTTGGAGTGCAAAGCTGGAGGCAGCTAGCTAGAAACCGAGCCGCCTCGAAGAAGCTTGTTGGTTGAGGCCTGGTCCACCCCGGACTGTAGCGCCACTTTCCGTAAGTAAGTAAGTAATCGGCCGAAATAAGCGAGCTGTGACCGTTGGATTTGCCAGTACTGAATCGGAGGCGGCAAAGATGGGCTTAGCTGTTAATGAAGACAAAACGAAATATGTGCTATCAACGAGAAATTAATTTCAACATCGTCGACTCGGGCAAAACATTACAATGGATAGGTATAACTTCGGAGTAGTCAAGGACTTTAACTACGCAGAATGACATAAGCGCAGAGATCAAAGAAGAATTAATTACTCTTGCCAATCGCTGTTTCTTTGGGCTGAGAAGGCCCTCTCTCATAGAACCAAGGAGACATTACATAAGACCTTGATCATCCCAGTTCTGGTGTATGGGGCGGAATCATGGATGTTAAGAGACTCGGCTGAGACGTTACTTGGGTGTGTTGTAGGAAAAATTCTTCGATTGATTTTTGGTCATGTGTGTATCGAAGGAGTATAGAGAAGAAGATTCAATGACGAGCTATATGGGCCATACAGTGATATTAACCTGGTCGAGAAATTGAAAATACAGCGGCTGAGATGGCTGGGTCACGTGGAGCGTATGGACACTAACGCACGAGCTCGACGAGTCTTCGAGTCTCTTCCTGATGGTGTACGCAGCATTGGAAGACCCCCAAACAGATGGCACACACAATCGGACAACGACCTCAGCCAACTTGTGGTGCGGAATAGGAAGTGGCTAGCTAGGAACAAAACTGGCTGGAGAGACATGTTGGTTGAGGCCGTAGTTCATCCAGGACCGTGAGCGCCATCTTAAGTAATTAAATAAGTCTCGGTTACCTTTAGCTTAATCTCACATCTTTGTCTACTGAGATTGAGTGAAATTATTCTTCATACGACCCGTGTAGCTGCAGCTGTAGGGTTGTAGCTGCTGCATACACTGAAACTCAAGCTCACTCAAAATCGAGTATGCGATTTGAGAAACGAAAATTGACGTTCAATGTTACACCACTTTATGAGCTGCTTTTTGAGAGTGCATGCTACTGCTGCTATCTACAACATTCTGTTCACCCAGTTATATAACAATTATTCCACGTTATACATGCGATTAAAGGTACTTACTATTAGGCAAGTTATGCATTCCTACAGATAAAAATTGAGATAACATTCAAACACGTCATTACGATGATAGCGAAGTCAAAAAAAGGGGTGGGGAAATTCTGCCTGTCTGTAGCACCTACAGTCTAAACTGCTGTACCGGTGCTTTAAGTCTTGTATGCAGGGTTTGTAGACCATTTCTTAAAGTAGACATTCTTAGCTCAAAAAAAATGGTACTTGGCATATATCCGTTATAAAAAAGCGTATTTTATCTGATTTAGTCCTGGCAACCTGTGATTAGACATGGGCAAAATTGTAACAGGAGCTTTTTAATTGACTTTTAATCAGAATCCGTTTCTGAACAACATATCTAAAATCGGACAAAATCCGACCATGGGAACACCTGAAAATGCATTTCAAAGTTGCGGATTAAATCATATGGCGCCTTTGACAATAAAAGGTTGTAATTTGTATAACACTGTGGCTTATGTGGTTTGTTTATGTGTTTCTTTTACCATAATTTCTTACTGACAGAATACCAAGTTGAGGAATTTGTCAAAAAAATCATGCCCTACGATTAACACCCCTTTAATTTTTACCAGTCAATAAAAGACAAAATTCAGGTTGGTGTAACCAGTTAAAATGCATTTCAGACAAATCGGATATGACCCTGGCTTTAGAGAGCCATTTAAAGGATTAAAGCTGATGTGATCAACATCCTGTAACTTTTTTTTAAGTTATCAAAAAAATTCGAAATAATTAGTCTCAGCGTATTGGGCTGTTTAAGGTTTATCGACTAAAATTTAGTTGAGTCCAATCGGACATCGCTTGCTTTCAGAGAGCTATTTGAATAATTTAGTCAAATTGAGAAAAATTGGTGGGCAGCTATTAATATTCTGCTCTCTTGAATTGAGAGATTACCGATTGGGCTAAAATGGGTCTCTCTTAATAGAAAGGTCGTGAATAGGCCTAAATTCTGATGTAAATTCTGATGTAAACATCAGAATCTGTATTGGCTGGGAAAACAGTTTCAGGCTGTTAATTTGCGTGCATAAATTATTCTCATTTTAATTTTAATAGTTCAAATGTCTTACTAAAAGCAAGCAATTTCCGATCGAGCTCAAGGCTCAACTAAATTAAAGGCGATAAACATTAAACAGACCTATACGCTGAGACTTATTTAGAGGTTCTTGTTTACTGAGAAAAAAGTTATAGGGTGTTAATCGGAGTACATCAACTTTTCTTACATAAACTTTAATCGTTTAAATGGACCTCTGCCAGCCAGGGTCATGTGCGATTTGTCTGAAATAAATTTAAATTGATAGATTTTGAACGGACATTTACGTTTACAAAGTTAAAGGGTGTTAATCGGGAGGCATCAATTTTCGTTATTTTGGACAAATTCCTGAATTTGGTGTTCCATCAGTAAGAAACAATGGGAAAAGAAACACATAAATAAACCACATAAACCACAGCGTTATAAAAATTACAACCTATTTTCAATGGCACTATATTATTTAACCGCAATTTCGAAATGCATTTTCAAGGTGCTCCCATGGTCGGGTTTTGTCCGATTTTGGATATGTTGTTCATATTCTGATTAAAAATAAATTTAAAAAGCTTCTGTAGCAATTTTGCATATGTTTAGTGTAGTTTTTTCTTAGTTTGCCTGGACTAATTGTCTTTTGTTCAGTTGCAAAAAAATAGTTTTGCAAAGCCTAAGCCTATGAACGGTACCTCCCTTATAACGGTTATTTTTTTCTCGAGCTATCTCGTGCACGGGTTCATCGATTTTGACCCAACATTTTTTCTTTGAAAGACCCAAGAGGTTCGTCACTAGCCAGTTTAGTGGTTCAATGATTGCAATATTTCAAATGATTTCATATGATTTTAGGTGATTTTAAACAGTATTTAAATTGATTTTAAAATTTTGTGATTGCATTGATTGCAAATAAATTTACTGATATCAAATGATTGAAAATTAATTCAAGTGATTTCATTATGATTTCAATTCGTGATTTCTATATGTCAATTTTTGATTTTATGATTGCAAAAAAACTTAAGGTGATTTCAAATATTCTAATGATTGCAAAAAATCATTTAAAATCCATAACCAACATTTTTTAACTTTTTTTCACTTGAAATAGTGATTGCACCTGATTTATTGTTAATTAGTTTTGATTTTTTTTTTTTGTAAATTTAATGTGTGGAAAACGGTTTAAAATTAATATTAACCTATTAAGCACTTACAATTGGCGTTCTTTAAATTTATTAAAAAAAATTACAAAATTTAAATACATAAATATATAGATTTATTTAAAAAACCGTTCAACTATTTTTAAATTATTTTTTTTTGTAAACTTATATTCAGGCAACAAAATTATTATAATTATTCAAAAATTATTTTTCATCATCAACAAAATCCAATAAAAAACAAACCAAATTAAGTTTTTATTTATTTTTTTTTTTAATTTTATAAATTATTTTTAGTAAATTTAATGTTATTTTTGTGAGAAGTTCGATCGATCCATTCATGCAATTTATGTTTGCAGTCAAATAATGAGTTTTCTATGAATAACTTTTTATCTGGCTCTGAAAGGTCCTAAGTAACTTAATTCTACAGTTAATGTATTTATGTTTAGGAATAAGTGCTCGCTGGCTGTTTAAAAAACACTTTTTCACTAACTGACTAATTGATTGTTTAGCTGATAAATTAAAAACTGTCTTATAGCGAAATTTTCTCGGTGTATTCATTAGACACAAGAAAAATAATGTAGGTTAGTAAAATAAAGAAAGCAAAATAAAATTGGAATTGAGATTTTGAATTTAATGATTCAATACCATTTTTGAATTTTCTTGCACGAGTGGTGTGAAAAGAAATTAAGTTATTCAATGAAAATTTCATTTATTACTTTGTGCAACCGAATAAAGTGATGTTTGTTGTTAGTAAAACGGGCACGAGTACGATAACTTTGGCGCCAAGAATTGATAACGGTTTTTTGTAGAACAGTTCAATACAAGCATTTTTTACTATAGGTGGGGGGGGGGTCTATCTCCCTCCGTTTGGGCGGGAGGGGCAATTTTATTAAAACAGTGCTAAAAATTTTAAACAAATATTAAAAAAGAACGGTAATAATTACAACTAAGTTTCATATCTTTTTTTAAAGCCAATACTTTTTTCTATTAGATGTTTTTTAAATCAAGTGAAACCTATGAATAGTCTTTGAAAAAACGGACTTTAAACTCAAAAATTGCGAAAAAAAAGGTAAAATAAAATTTTGAAGTGTGATTTTTTAAAACTTTAAAACAAAATACTACTTTTTTTTATAAAATTCGTTGCTCGTATTAATTTTAAATCATAAACTGAAAACAAAATGATTTTATGAGTACTGGTTTTTGAGAAAATGGAAAATTACTAAAGCGTATAAACAGTGAGATATGTAAGGGGGGGCATGCTGCCCCCCTGCAACCTCCCTGCTTGGACACACTATAGGATTTGGGGTGGGTGCGAGGTGGGGTGGGTGCGAGGTTGGGTGTATGCAAAGTTTCTGTTGCATTTAAAGATGCCCAAGAATCATTACAAAAACGAACCTACGTACAACATTCACCGTATACCAAAAAAAAAAGAAAACTCTTATAAGAAAGTAGTTTTAGTAATTTTCCATTTTCTCAAAAACCAGAACACATAAAATCATTTTGTTTTCAGTTTATGATTTAAAATTAATATGAGCAACGAATTTTATAAAAAAAAGTAGTATTTTATTTTACAGTTTTGAAAAATCACACTTCAAAGTTTTTTTTTTACAATTTTTTTTTCGCAATTTTTGAGTTTAAAGTCCGTTTTTTTCAAAGACTATGCATAGATTTCACTTGATTTAAAAAACATCTAATAGAAAAAAGTATTGGCTTTAAAAAAAGATATAAAACTTAGTTGTAAGAATTACCGTTATTTTTTAATATTTGTTTTAAATTTTTAGCACTTTTTTATATAATTGCCCCTCCCACCCAAACGGAGGGAGATAGACCCCCCCCCACCCATAGTAAAAAATGCTTGTATTAAACTGTTCTACAAAAAACTGTTATCAATTCTTGGCGCCAAAGTTATCGTACTCTCCCCGTAAAACGATATTATTTATGTACCTATACATAATCATTTATTTGGCTTTTGGTGTTGATATTTTTAACAGTTTAATGAATATGCGATTAGGTGCTGAAGCACTGCATTAGTGCAACTATTTATTGCTTGGTATTCACGTCTTGCTAATTTGTCATTTGATAAGGTCAATGCAGATGATGCAGCTCTGTTGAATTTAATGTCGTGAGTTAGTCACTTCGAAGTCTGATCTGAAGTGCTGTTTTTTGGAAGTGTTGGTTTTTCTTTAGTGAATATGGTGATGCTGCGGAATGAAATACCTAATGTATGAATATCTAATGTTTTAATATATAAGAATCTCTGAAAGGTGACCGGGGGGAATTCGTATAAGGTGATGGCTTTTTGTATAAGTTGATCATCCCATGGTAAAGATATTACCTACACGTGCGTAAGGACCAGTCGTTCAAACGTAGTTCAGCCTTGGTTCAATTGTTTAACTCACTGATTTCAGTGGAATAGCTTTTGTTCAACGTGGGTTGAAGAATGTAATTGACTTTTATCATAGACCTATACATTTTGAAAAAAAAACTAAAAGTCATTTGAGTAACCCAGTTTGAAAGATCAAAATAGCAAAAATTGTTTTATTTTTTATTTAACTGCAAAAAGAGATAGCGTTTTCAACTAGATTTGTTATATATGGTCTGAATTCATAACACATCTAAGAAAGAGCAAGATAATTTTGGTGGCGCAAAATGGTAACGTATTATTAAAGAGAGGTGATTTTTTAAAACTTTAAAACAAAATACTACTTTTTTTATAAAATTCGTTGCTCGTATTAATTTTAAATCATAAACTGAAAACAAAATGATTTTATGAGTTCTGGTTTTTGAGAAAATGGAAAATTACTAAAGCGTATAAACAATGAGATATGTAAGGGGGGGCATGCTGCCCCCCTGCAACCCCCCTGCTTGGACACACTATAGGATTTGGGGTGGGTGCGAGGTGGGGTGGGTGCGAGGTTGGGTGTATGCAAAGTTTCTGTTGCATTTAAAGATGCCCAAGCATCATTACAAAAACGAACCTACGTACAACGTTCACCGTATACCAAAAAAAAAAGAAAACTCTTATAAGAAAGTAGTTTTAGTAATTTTCCATTTTCTCAAAAACCAGAACACATAAAATCATTTTGTTTTCAGTTTATGATTTAAAATTAATATGAGCAATGAATTTTATAAAAAAAAGTAGTATTTTATTTTACAGTTTTGAAAAATCACACTTCAAAGTTTTTTTTTTACCATTTTTTTTTCGCAATTTTTGAGTTTAAAGTCCGTTTTTTTCAAAGACTATGCATAGATTTCACTTGATTTAAAAAACATCTAATAGAAAAAAGTATTGGCTTTAAAAAAAGATATAAAACTTAGTTGTAAGTATTACCGTTATTTTTTAATATTTGTTTTAAATTTTTAGCACTGTTTTTATATAATTGCCCCTCCCGCCCAAACGGAGGGAGATAGACCCTCCCCACCCATAGTAAAAAATGCTTGTATTAAACTGTTCTACAAAAAACCTTTATCAATTCTTGGCGCCAAAGTTATCGTACTCTCCCCGAAAAACGATATTATTTATGTGAATATTTGAGAATATTTATATTGATTCTCTTCGGCTGTGTTGGTCGTATTAATGTTTTAAATGAAAACAATTTTCATTTGTATTTTTCCCAACGTTTCGACGGTGGTTGCCGTCTTCTTCAGGGGAGCTTTATTTACAAAATTAAAAAAAAAAATTATTTTAACATATATAATTACATAATAGGTGGACAAATATAACTTACATCGAGTTCGATATATAACAAAAACAGAATAAAAATATTAAACAATTTTTTAATTGTACAAATAGAATTTTTACACTTAACTTTCAACACTTCCTTGATGGGAGATTAGTCCGTTGAGTTTGAACTTTCAACAGTTTGATTTGTTCTCAGCAACCAAGGAACAGTAAACCGATGATATGTTTTGTATGTCTTGTTTACGGTTCATAGTATTTTTGTTGTTTATTATGTGAAGTGTTTCTAATGTATAGCGTTTAGATGTGTGTTTTTCTGTTGCCAGGATTTTTACCCCTTCAAAGTCCAGTTTGTGACCAGTCTCGACGCTATGACTAGCCAGTGCCGTCTTCTCAGAACTTTTCAAGCGTACGTCTGATTTATGGTTCGCTATTCTTTGACGAAGAAGTTGTTTTGTTGTGCCTATGTAACATAGATTGCACGGTTCGTTTATTTTTCCATTGCAGTTTATTTTGTAGACTACGTCAGAACGGCGATCGATTTCTGTCTTCTTTTTTAGGCAGGTGAATAGCGACGCAACGGTTTGATTTGACTTATATGCCAAGTTGATTTCCGTGTTGTTTTTGGCTATTATTTCTTTGAAATTCTCGGAGAGTTTGGGTACATACACGACACTTTTATAAACACCACTCCTCTCTTCCAAATTATCTTCAGAAGGAACTTTGTGTTTTTGTCGTAGTATCAAGTTCCTTATTAATTCTAATGGAAAACAATTGTCTTAGAGTATTTGTGTAACTTTTTTCTCATTAGCGGAATGGAATTTTCGGTCACTCAACGCAAAGACTTTATTTATGAGGTTGGATGCAGTGTTTATACGCATGTGTTTTGCATGATTAGACCGGAAATTGATCAGTCTTCCAGATGCCGTATCTTTCTGGTACCAATCGAAAGAAAGCTGATTGTTTTCACGATGTATAATGACATCTAAGAACGCTATCGATCTACTTTTTTCTCTCTCGATAGTAAATTGGATTTTTTCGTGAAATTTGTTTAGGCATCGGAGCACATTATCTATTTCATCTCTGTCAACAATCGCAAAAATATCGTCGACGTATTTTACAATAAACTTCGGTCTGTAGTTTAGTTTGAAACATTCATCAAGAAGGAAATCTAAAACCAGGTCTGCTATTGTCGGGGATAATGGATTTCCCATTGGCATCCCGTGTATTTGTCTGTACAAGTTATCTTTAAATTGGAGGTAATTGTTGTCTTTTAGGCAAAAATCCAATAGCTCGAGAAATTTATTTTGGCTCAGCTTAGTATTTTTTCCTATGATTTCCCACTTGTTTTTAATAATTTTTGTTGCAAGCTGAACTGGGACATTGGTGAAAAGTGAAACAGCGTCATAAGAAACCAGAACATCGTTTGAGTCCAGTTTTAAATCTTTTGCCTTGGTTTTAAAATCTAAAGAATTTTTTACAGAATATAAAGATTCTTTCGTGACACACTGTAGTATTTGGCCAAGGTACTTTGAAAGTTCATAACAAGGTACTTTCATTGATGACGTAATTGGCCTGAGAGGTATGTTTTCTTTGTGGATCTTTGGTAATCCATATATAGCAGGTACTTGTGCTGTGTAGGTAGTCATCCTTGTTTTTCCCCAGTCATCGATGATCTTGTTAGAGTGCAACCATTTCACAAAATCATTATTTTTGTTTTGTAGAGTGGTGAGAGGAGTTGCTCTGGTGACTCTGTATATAGAGCGGTCCGACAATAGTTCCGTCATCTTCTCTTCATACTCTGTCCTGTTCATCGCAACTGTCACATTACCTTTATCAGCTGCTACTACAATAATGTTCTTGTGTTTTTTTAAAAAGATTACAGCGTCTTTGTGAATTTGCATGATGTATTTGTCAAACATGTCGTTGTGATGGTTACGTTGAAAAGAGTGAAGCATATTACTATACTTGGCTCTTGTTATTTCCTGTTGCATTTCATCTTTTTTGCTTCTGATGATTTCTTCACCATCTGCAATTAGTTGGAAGAGAGGGAATGTATTTTTGCCAATTGGCAATGCAAATTTTTTTCCCAATGATAAAAGCCATTTGATTTCATAAGGAAACTCTGTGTCGCTTTTGTTTACGAACCAATTATCATGCATTTTTATGTTGAATTTTTTCCAAAGAGCAGATTTTAGTTCATTTATTTTTTGTGCGTGGATTTGTTGTTTATTCATGCATAGGGTTTCGAAATGCTGTTGTTGTTTAGTAATAAATTGTTTTTGTTCTTCTAGTGTTATATTTTCTTTTATTCGTTTTTTTAACATTCTGAGTGTGTTGTTGGATTGCTTTATTTTGTGACAAGTTTCGGTGATTTCCAAGTTGAGAACTTTGAGATGGAATTTAAGTTCTATTTTTTCATATGAGCCTAAGGATTCATTGCTTGAGAAAAGAGCTTTGGTGTTATTAGTGGATCTTTTTAAATGTTTGGGAATAAGCCCGTATTGTCTGCATGTTAGCAAAAATTTCAGAGTTTGTTTTTGGTTTGCGGATGTACGTTTGACATTGCTATATTCTTTAAGATGTAAACATACGTGTTTGCCATATTTGTAAAGCATTTGCTGATAATAATTTCTCATTTTGCAAATAAATAAATGTCGGATAGCCGTCCGAATTATACTATATATATGTAGCTTTGACCAAGTTGATAATTATGTGAATATTTGAGAATATTTATATTGATTATAACCACTGCTCATGAAAATATGTGTTCAGTATTTAAACAACTTCTTTCCTCCTTTCTGGAAAGCCGTTACATCAACAGTTGCAACTTGAGCGACATTGATCCGAATTTGTCCTCGTATTAACTATCTGACAGCCAGATTTATTTAGGTTCATTAGTCTTAGAGGAAATACAGACAATTTTAAGTAAGCACATAAGTCCTCAATCAGAACTAAAAAGAATAGACCTACAAATGATTTCTGATTTTAAAGACCGCTGCCGCAAAATTTTACAAGTTGCTTGTTGTCAACTTCGGCAAAGGTACGATTTTTCAGACAAAGTCTTGCAAAGCTTGCACATTTTTACCCCAAAAAACGCCATTATGATTGTTCAAAGAGAACCAATTATCCATCATTACTGTTTTATATAAAACTACTGCCTCGATGCGCAGAAATTGGAATAAGCAACCAAGTTTTAGACGACGAATGGCGTATTTTACCGTATATATTAATAGAAACTGAAGCAGATGTGTTTTGGAGTAACCTTCGGGAGTACAAAAACGAAAACGACGAAAACCCTTTTCAAAATTTATCCAAATTCGTGCTTAACATACTGTGCTTGCCCCATGCTAATGCTGATTGTGAGCGAATTTTTAGTCATGTGGGCTTAATAAAAACCAAGCTCAGAAATGCTTTAAATAATAATTCAGTCACTCATATTCTTCTCGCAAAAGAACATATGAAATCTGGTGGCGGTTGCACACAATTTACTCCTAGTTCCTCAATGATTCGAAAGCTAAACATTATTATGTACGATCAGGGAAAAGATTTTCAAAATGATGACATTGTTCATTCTACTATATTATTTTAAAAAGCATTCAAATGTACTTATTATTTTTATAATTTTGTGTGTTTAAAAATAACTCAAATGTATAAACTTTTTAATGTACACATAGTTTAAGAAATATTGTATTCCTGTTAAATATCTAATATGTGTCTAATACATAATAGTATTATAAATAATATGTATCTAATACATAAAGATAAAAAAATAAAATAAAAAAAAAACTTGCAAACATTTTTTATTTCTTCTTATTTGTGAAACTTAAGTACGATGCAGTACGCGTCAAACATAAAATTATTAAGAATTCATAGAGTAAACAGAAAAGTGAACAACAAATATCAGAAAAATTAGTTATAATGTTTTGTTTTCTTTTTACCAAGTAACCAAATAGTAAAAATTAACAAAAAAAGAACACTAAAAATAAAACAAATTAGATGTCATGAAATGACGCGCAGTGCCGTGCCGATTCAAACTTTTCTAGCAGCAGTGAAACTGCACTTAAGCGGCACTATACGCGGTAAAGTTGTCAGATTATTCAGATTATTTTAATATGAATTAGTAACAAATTAGATGTCATGAAATGACGCGCAGTGCCGTGCCGATTCAAACTTTTCTAGCAGCAGTAAAACTGCATTTAAGCGGCACTATACGCGGTAAAGTTGTCAGATTATTCAGATTATATTAATATGAATTAGTAACTTGAATATTTTAATTTTGTTATGTATCTATAATTTTAAGAAAAATAAATAATAAATAAAAAAAAAAAAATAATTATCAACTTTGTCGCTTCCACTGCCGCCAGTGCTGTTTACATCATACGATTGCATTCAAAGAATATTTTATGTTGTCGCGCAGTGTAGTTTAGTTTTGTTGATGTAGTTAAGTGCCGCTAGGTGCCGCCTTACCTTCAAAACAAGAATATTGGTTGCGTATGATAATTTTCTCTCTGGTATGATAGAAACGAGCAAATTGTATGATTACTCGTTCACAAGAATATGGTAGCACTGGTGTTGATATTTTTAACAGTTTAATGAATATGCGATTAGGTGCTGAAGCACTGCATTAGTGCAACTATTTATTGCTTGGTATTCACGTCTTGCTAATTTGTCATTTGATAAGGTCAATGCAGATGATGCAGCTGTGTTGAATTTAATGTCGTGAGTTAGTCACTTCGAAGTCTGATCTGAAGTGCTGTTTTTTGGAAGTGTTGGTTTTTCTTTAGTGAATATGGTGATGCTGCGGAATGAAATACCTAATGTATGAATATCTAATGTTTTAATATATAAGAATCTCTGAAAGGTGACCGGGGGGAATTCGTATAAGGTGATGGCTTTTTGTATAAGTTGATCATCCCATGGTAAAGATATTACCTACACGTGCGTAAGGACCAGTCGTTCAAACGTAGTTCAGCCTTGGTTCAATTGTTTAACTCACTGATTTCAGTGGACTAGCTTTTGTTCAACGTGGGTTGAAGAATGTAATTGACTTTTATCATAGACCTATACATTTTGAAAAAAAGCTAAAAGCCATTTGAGTAACCCAGTTTGAAAGATCAAAATAGCAAAAATTGTTTTATTTTTTATTTAACTGCAAAAAGAGATTACGTTTTCAACTAGATTTGTTATATATGGTCTGAATTCATAACACATCTAAGAAAGAGCAAGATAATTTTGGTGGCGCAAAATGGTAACGTATTATTAAAGAGAGGCAAACAAGTAGAACTCTTTTTGTTACTATGAAGTCTTTTTTCTTTTAAAATTGAAACTATGTATAAAAATTACATACCTTACATACAAGAATTTTGAGGGCAAATCCCCATAATTTTTGAAAAAAAAATTTAAAGTCGGAAAAGAAGATAAAATGTTTGTATTACGACATTTTTATGATTAGTTGAAGAAAGGAAAAAACTATGAACTAAGAAAAAGAAAATGTACGGCAGCGCCACACAAATAAACTTGCTCTTGTGGCCTGCGGGCTTCACAAGAAAAAATTAACAAAAAAATTAAAATGTATACAAGATATCTATACCAACAAAGTCATATGAATTTATATATTTATCTTTTTATTTATTCATCTAAGATTTATTTAATCTGCAGACCTTACAAAAAATTGCTTGAGATCAAAATACAGAAATACATTTACCATGGATATAAACAAAATCTAAATAAATAATAACATACATTCACTTGAGATTTTAATATTTTTTGATAAAAGTTTTATTTTAAACATAAGCTATAAAAAAAATACACTGCAATTTTTGTATATTTATGGTGGAGTAAGCAGGAAGGTCATCTCTTGCACGAGTGGTGTGAAACGAAAAATTATTGTAAGAGAGAGTCAAGTAAACAGAATAAATCAGACTGTATATTGCCTTTGTCTAAGTTTAAGGCAGTATTATCTTTATATATATACCATACTTTCATATGCGTCCAACTTCCACTCGTCGTTCACGAACTTTATTAGGTGCACTTTACATAAAGACACTGGTAGGTGTTGTTGTTTCAGTTCCTACGTGTGATGCAAAAGCAGATTTTTTAGGCTCGTCGTTGATGACGTATTGTTTGTGTTCACAGTATTTATTTTTAATTGACCTTAAGGTTTGCCCATAATATTTTCTGCTGCAAACTCCACAAGAAATTTGATAAATCACTGCTTTATCCAACGAATCCATTTTATCTTTTAAAGTATTAATGTGTTTTTTTATTTGACTAAAATTTTCACCTATTTTTTCAGCGCGAAAAGAAGAGGAACGATAAGAAATATGTAAGTATTTGTTTACTTTGTAATAAATACAAATGGAAATTATTTGTTTTTCTTTGTTTTTTTAAGGATCAAAAGTATAAACCAAAAGCAAAGTGAAACTCTGCTCAGCAGAATGCAGAAAAAAGCCGATATCGCTAGAGACTTTGGAAGGGGCTGACTTAAGACTTAAATAGCGCTGGGCTACCAATTAAAAACGATTTTTAGTGGAAGAAGGTAAGAATTGATTTCTCTATGCTAGGTACCGATAAAAAAATAATAATCTTTTGTAAATTGTGATTAGGTTTGGACCGATCAAAAGCGCTACGTGTGAAAAAAGGCAGCTTGGAATAAAATTCAACAAAAAGGAACAAGTGGCGGACCGAACAAGACGCAAAAATTCTCTCCGTCCGAAGAGGCAATTTTCCAGCTCAATGGGATGAAGGAAGCGGTAGAAGTTGTTGCACCGTCACAGTCCTTTGAACTAGCTCCTCTCCTTCTGAAAAGAAAAAGCAAATTAATACAGAGGACGACGAAAGCATTTGTGATATGTTGGACGAAGCACAAGCACTTTTAGAAAGCTGTCAACAGTACAATGAAGTTTTTTTATTTTTTTTTATTTTACTGTAGTAACTTAGTTTTTGTTTTTATTTTATGTACTCAATGTCTGTGAACTTTAAAGTAAAGAATCAAAAGTCTGAATTAAAACTTTAATTCAATACTTAGCCTTAAACTGTGAACTATACAGGGTGTCCCGCAACTCAACGTCAAGTGGGTACCGGGTGATAGGGTAGGTTATACCCGTACTGCATATAGTAAGAAAAAAAAATTATCTCGCTGGGTTACGTAATAATAGCAATATTTAGAAAAATTATGCAAATCGATACCCATGGCCACATTTTTATGTACTGTGGTCACAAATTTTGATATTTTTCAGTGTAAATATATTTTTCAAAATAAATATTGTAAGTTTTGCAAGAAAAATGAAATTTGACTGAGTCATTCTTCAAAAAAATTTTGTAAGCAAACTTTAATACATCATATTTCAAAAAAAAAAATGTAGGACACTACCCACGGCAAGTTATTTAAAAAATTGGCCCATTTTATCAAGTTTTCAAAATATTTCAACACTTGCCACTTGCTGCTTCCATAATCATGCTACCTACATTTAAACCATTTTCGAGCAAAAAATTTATTTTTTTTTTAAATAGGAACGTAGTAGTGACCTGCATTTGTTTTTAAATATGATGTGTTAAAGTTTGCTTACAAAATTTTATTGAAAAATGGCTCAGTCAAACTTCATTTTTCTTGCGAAACTTACAATATTTATTTTGGATTTCGAGATTGCATTCAGTAGCATGGTTATTATGGATTACGTAAAAAAAAAATCACTGAAAAATATCAAAATTTGTGACCACAGTACATAAAAATGTGGCCTGGGTATCGATTTTCATATTTTTTTTCTAAAAATTGCTATTATTAAGTAACCCAGCCAGATAATTTTTTTCGTCCTATTTGCAGTACGGGTATAACTTACCCTATCACCCGGTACCCGCTTGACGTTGAGTTGCGGGACACCCTGTATACCTATAATTTGAAATAATAAAATTAATTTTCAAATAAGATAACCATGTTTTATTGGCATGAAGTATGTCGAAGTTTTTACTTGTTACTATGCAGCGCTGAACAAACACTAATTATTTTGTTATCCTTTACGGGAGCGTAATAGAGCTCTCTTGCACTAAGTAGACATCTCCATTTGTTTTTTTCAAAACGCCATTGGTCTTTTCAATTATATTCCGGGCACAGGAGTGAAACAAACCACTTTCAGTTTTAAAAA
Source organism: Baccha elongata (assembly GCA_951217065.1). Taxonomy (NCBI): domain Eukaryota; kingdom Metazoa; phylum Arthropoda; class Insecta; order Diptera; family Syrphidae; genus Baccha; species Baccha elongata. The sequence goes on along the minus strand of CATNUY010000214.1, from coordinate 618,100 downwards.
TGCCAATAAACTAAAGTCCCATTTTGTTCCAAATAAATTTTAATGTCGTCTTAAAAATGCAAGACAAGGAAAACCTTGAAATTTTGCGATTGATATGCCATCCTCTCATTTACTCATTTTTAAAAATTCACTTCCCAATGTTGGTGCAACCCATTTTAAGTTGAAATGCCAATTAATTTCCTCACTCCGTTGACTAAAACGCTTTTAAGGGCCAATCTTTTCAGCTCTGGTTAAATCTCTGGTTTGGTCACCATAGACTTTTCTTAACCAGTTGTTTTGCAACTCGGTTAACCATAGTTCGTGTTTTCACCATTTTATCTACTTTGGTTACCAAACCACAGATAGTTCCCGTTTTCCAGTGGTCCAGTTGTGAAACGGAATCTCTGGTTAAGTTTATTTATACTTTTTTGAATGCGAGAGAAACAGATAGAAGATTTTGTCAATAATTGATAGCAGCCTGTCTCGTTTCGATGCACATGGATAAACTGAATTGATTCATTTACGAACAAAGGAAAACAAAAAATATACATAAATTATAGGGGTGGAATTTATTAAGATGGTAGATCATCATTTTCTTTAATTTTATTCTTTACGATTAGTAGTGATAATCAATTACTATCTAGTATATTATTTATTATTCAACACAACTGTGAACAAAATAATTGCTAATCAAAGAATTTCTGTGGTAAACCAAGCAAAATTGACTGGTTAACGAAATCTCTGTTAACCATAGATTCTCTGGTTAAAATTTTGCTGAAAAGGCCAAATCTCTGTTAACCGACTGGAATAATGACACTAACTACGGAAAATCAGCTGGTTAACGTAATATATGGTAACCGTAGATTCTCTGGTTAAGATTTTGTTGAAAAGACAGAATCTATGGTAACCTGCTGTAATAATCAATGATTAAACTTAACCGGAGCTGAAAAGACTGGCCCTAAGTGTATTTCGGTGCAACAAGATAATTATTTAATAAATTAGTGTGAGCTACTTTTTGTTCTGCATTCGGTCATTGAACATCAAAGAATTTAAATTTAAGATATAAAAATTATAGGTGCAAAATGATAAGTACATCAACAACAACGGTATTGATGACAATGCACAACGTAATAAAAGGATTCACTCCAAGATTTCACAATTACTTTTTTTTTTTTTTTATTTCCTTAAAGATATAACAGATTTAGAAACTACATTCATATAACTAATTCATTTTAATTCATTGTTATTAAGATATGTACATATATTCTAATCATTTTAAGAATTAGGTATCATTCTGTAGCACTTGTGTAACTAGTGGCGAATGATCCGGCAATTTTGAACTTAAGTTCGTGGGGTAAAAATGTTTAGATTTAAACTAGAATAATCGATATTGTAATTCGCATATTTAATACAGATTTAAGAGCAAAACTTTAAAAGCATACAAAAATAAATGTTTTTAATAAAAAGCTGAAATCAATAATATTTTGACCATAGAATTATCCAGAGTATAAAGCCAGTTCTTTAATTTATTTACGAACAAAGTGGATTGCGTTTCTCTTATTATTTCCAAAGGTAGTTTATTAAAAATCCTTGGCGCCACCACAGTATTAAATCTATAAAAATGTGTTTTCTAACCCAAGGAATGTTTACCATTGTCATATTATTGATTCTTAACCCATAAGTGTAACAGCTTCTTAAAGTAGCACTGTATCCACTTTGCAAAAAAAAAACCTTCAAAACTTTAAAGATATAAAGATGAGTTATTGGAAGAACGCGGAGACTATGAAAAAGAGCCCAACTATTAGCAAGCCTATTGACCTTACAAACAATACGTATCAGGTGCTTTTGGGCAACGTTTAATACTTCAATTGTGTAGTTATATACACTCCTCGTCAACTGAATACGCACAAACATTTTTTAATATACTTTATCCATTTTTTCCAAACAGTGATGGTTATTATGCCATCTGTTGATGCTAACTATTCCCTTAAGATGTTAAGCAGATAATTCCGAAAGAATTTTCCAAAAACAACCGTGAGTTTTTCCTCAACCACTTGCAAAGTGTTTTATATGCAAAGTAGGAGTTTTTTTTTTTAGTCAACTGAATAGGTACAACACCATTTTCTTCGTTGTTTTTAAGTTTTTTGGAGTGCTTGACAGTTTAAATTGACGATTTTAGTGTTTTCAGTAAAATTTAATTCTTGATTTCAAATTTTAAGAAAAATGGGTAGATCTACGTGTCTTAACAGTGTTGAAAAGGCTAAAATCGATTTACTTAGAGACCAAGGCCTAACTGGACGTGCAATAGCTGATAAAGTTGGCCGAAGTTTTAATGTAGTTTATTCTTACTTGAAAAATAAAGATGCGTACGGCAAAAACATGAAGGGAGGTAAGAAAACAGCAACAACAGCAGCTGAGAGACGAAGAATTTTAAGATGTGCATCAAATTCTTCTGATTCTGTGGCAAAAATAAAACAAAAAGTCGGTGTAAACGCAAGTTGCTCAACAGTTTTCAGAGTAATCAACAACTCAAGCCATCTTAAACGAATGAAACTTAAGAAAAAACAACCACTTGACGAGAGACGGAAAATGTTGCGATTAGATTTTTCAAGACTTCACATGAGTTGGAAAAAAGAATGGTATCACGTGGTTTTTTCAGATGAAAAAAGTTTAATTTCGATGGCCCTGATGGGTTCAACTTCTATTTTCACGACTTAAGAAAAGAAAAAAAGATTTTTAAAGCGCCATCATAGTCGTGAAGGAGGTGTCATGATATGGGGAGCAGTCAGTTATTATGGAACAGTTGAGCTCGAGGTTGTAACATCAAAAATGACAGCAGCTGGGTATAAAGTAATTTTGGAAAGAAATTTTCCAAAATTTTCTAACATCTTTGGACCCATAAACTGGACCTACCAACATGATAATGCGCCTATTCACTCAGCGCGCATAATAAAAACATGGATAGAGGAGCAACAAGTGCAGTTGCTTCAATGGCCGCCGTACTCACCTGATCTAAACATCATAGAAAATGTCTGGGGATGGTTAGTACGCAAAGCTTATGAGGGTGGTCGTCAGTTCGAAGACAAAGAAACCTTAATTTCTGCAATCAAATTAGCGTGGAGCGAAATTTCGTTAAATTACATTAAAAAGCTATACTATTCCTTGTCGGATCGAATTTACGAAGTAATTAAAAATAAAGGTGGGAGTACCCACTACTAAACTTAAACAAAAACTTGTTTCATTCCATTCCAATATCAATTTTAATTTTTGTACCTATTCAGTTGTATGTTTGTATTACGACATTTTTATGATTAGTTGAAGAAAGGAAAAAACTATGAACTAAGAAAAAGAAAATGTACGGCAGCGCCACACAAACAAACTTGCTCTTGTGGCCTGCGGGCTTCACAAGAAAAAATTAACAAAAAAATTAAAATGTATACAAGATATCTATACCAACAAAGTCATATGAATTTATATATTTATCTTTTTATTTATTCATCTAAGATTTATTTAATCTGCAGACCTTACAAAAAATTGCTTGAGATCAAAATACAGAAATACATTTACCATGGATATAAACAAAATCTAAATAAATAATAACATACATTCACTTGAGATTTTAATATTTTTTGATAAAAGTTTTATTTTAAACATAAGCTATAAAAAAAATACACTGCAATTTTTGTATATTTATGGTGGAGTAAGCAGGAAGGTCATCTCTTGCACGAGTGGTGTGAAACGAAAAATTATTGTAAGAGAGAGTCAAGTAAACAGAATAAATCAGACTGTATATTGCCTTTGTCTAAGTTTAAGGCAGTATTATCTTTATATATATACCATACTTTCATATGCGTCCAACTTCCACTCGTCGTTCACGAACTTTATTAGGTGCACTTTACATAAAGACACTGGTAGGTGTTGTTGTTTCAGTTCCTACGTGTGATGCAAAAGCAGATTTTTTAGGCTCGTCGTTGATGACGTATTGTTTGTGTTCACAGTATTTATTTTTAATTGACCTTAAGGTTTGCCCATAATATTTTCTGCTGCAAACTCCACAAGAAATTTGATAAATCACTGCTTTATCCAACGAATCCGTTTTATCTTTTAAAGTATTAATGTGTTTTTTTATTTGACTAAAATTTTTACCTATTTTTTCAGCGCGAAAAGAAGAGGAACGATAAGAAATATGTAAGTATTTGTTTACTTTGTAATAAATACAAATGGAAATTATTTGTTTTTCTTTGTTTTTTTAAGGATCAAAAGTATAAACCAAAAGCAAAGTGAAACTCTGCTCAGCAGAATGCAGAAAAAAGCCGATATCGCTAGAGACTTTGGAAGGGGCTGACTTAAGACTTAAATAGCGCTGGGCTACCAATTAAAAACGATTTTTAGTGGAAGAAGGTAAGAATTGATTTCTCTATGCTAGGTACCGATAAAAAAATAATAATCTTTTGTAAATTGTGATTAGGTTTGGACCGATCAAAAGCGCTACGTGTGAAAAAAGGCAGCTTGGAATAAAATTCAACAAAAAGGAACAAGTGGCGGACCGAACAAGACGCAAAAATTCTCTCCGTCCGAAGAGGCAATTTTCCAGCTCAATGGGATGAAGGAAGCGGTAGAAGTTGTTGCACCGTCACAGTCCTTTGAACTAGCTCCTCTCCTTCTGAAAAGAAAAAGAAAATTAATACAGAGGACGACGAAAGCATTTGTGATATGTTGGACGAAGCACAAGCACTTTTAGAAAGCTGTCAACAGTACAATGAAGTTTTTTTATTTTTTTTTATTTTACTGTAGTAACTTAGTTTTTGTTTTTATTTTATGTACTCAATGTCTGTGAACTTTAAAGTAAAGAATCAAAAGTCTGAATTAAAACTTTAATTCAATACTTAGCCTTAAACTGTGAACTATACAGGGTGTCCCGCAACTCAACGTCAAGTGGGTACCGGGTGATAGGGTAGGTTATACCCGTACTGCATATAGTAAGAAAAAAAAATTATCTCGCTGGGTTACGTAATAATAGCAATATTTAGAAAAATTATGCAAATCGATACCCATGGCCACATTTTTATGTACTGTGGTCACAAATTTTGATATTTTTCAGTGTAAATATATTTTTCAAAATAAATATTGTAAGTTTTGCAAGAAAAATGAAATTTGACTGAGTCATTCTTCAAAAAAATTTTGTAAGCAAACTTTAATACATCATATTTCAAAAAAAAAAATGTAGGACACTACCCACGGCAAGTTATTTAAAAAATTGGCCCATTTTATCAAGTTTTCAAAATATTTCAACACTTGCCACTTGCTGCTTCCATAATCATGCTACCTACATTTAAACCATTTTCGAGCAAAAAATTTATTTTTTTTTTAAATAGGAACGTATTATACCTTATTGATGTAGGACTCAAGTTAGCCATTCCCTTAAAATATTGTTCAAGCTGCTCAAGTAGTTAACATACAAAGTCCTGATCTTTGGGAGGTGATCTGGAGGAGGGCGAGAAGTATAAAGACCCCAAAAAGGGGCTTTTGGGAACTTACGCCTATACCACAGAAATAGTGCGTCGTAGCGATTTTTTTTAAGAATAAACAAAAGCACATCGAATTTTGTGGAATTTTTATTATGCCCACTTTTTTCTGAAAATCAATCGTTTCCGAGATACACGCATCGCAAGGGAGAAAAATTACAAAAACAAGTGTTTTCTTTATATTTTTCATCAAGCATTCCATCATATCGTCTACTCTAAACTGTTAATCTGACAAAAAAAGTTCTTGGATAAAGTTATAGAGAATTAAATTTCTTTGAAAAAAATAACACTTAAAAATTGATTGTGGAATGCAAAAGACCAAATTCACCTTTATTATTTTGTTTTACATTTGTAAAATTATAACTTTCCATTTTTTAAGTAAGGTTAATTTGGTCTTTTGCGTTCAAGAATCTGTTTTTAAGGGGTAATTCTTTGTACTAAATTTAATTTTCTTTAACTTTATCGAAGAATTTTTTTTGACAGATTAACAGTTTAGAAGATAATATAATGGAATGCTTGATGATTTTTGTAATTATTCTCCCTTCCGATGCGTGTATCTCGGAAACGGTTGATATTAGAAAAAAAAGTGATCATGACAAAAATTGTACAACATTCGATGGGCTTTTGTTTATTCTTAAAAAAATTTCGCTACGACAAACTATTTCCGTGGTATAAGCGTAAGTCGCCAAAAGCCTCCTTTTGGGGCTTTATACTTCTTGCCCTCCTCCGGATAACCTCCAAAGGATCAGGACTTTTAGTATGTTAACTACTTGAGCAGCTTGAACAATATTTTAAGGGAATGGCTTACTGGAATCCCACGTCAATAAGGTATATTACGTTCCTATTTTAAAAAAAATTAAATTTAACTTGCTCGAAAATGGTTTAAATGGTGGTAACATGATTATGGAAGCAGCAAGTGGCAAGTGTTGAACTATTTTGAAAACTTGATAAAATGGGCCAATTTTCTAAATAACTTGCCGTGGGTAGTGACCTGCATTTGTTTTTAAATATGATGTGTTAAAGTTTGCTTACAAAATTTTATTGAAAAATGGCTCAGTCAAACTTCATTTTTCTTGCGAAACTTACAATATTCATTTTGGATTTCGAGATTGCATTCAGTAGCATGGTTATTATGGATTACGTAAAAAAAAAATCACTGAAAAATATCAAAATTTGTGACCACAGTACATAAAAATGTGGCCTGGGTATCGATTTTCATATTTTTTTTCTAAAAATTGCTATTATTAAGTAACCCAGCCAGATAATTTTTTTCGTCCTATTTGCAGTACGGGTATAACTTACCCTATCACCCGGTACCCGCTTGACGTTGAGTTGCGGGACACCCTGTATACCTATAATTTGAAATAATAAAATTAATTTTCAAATAAGATAACCATGTTTTATTGGCATGAAGTATGTCGAAGTTTTTACTTGTTACTATGCAGCGCTGAACAAACACTAATTATTTTGTTATCCTTTACGGGAGCGTAATAGAGCTCTCTTGCACTAAGTAGACATCTCCATTTGTTTTTTTCAAAACGCCATTGGTCTTTTCAATTATATTCCGGGCACAGGAGTGAAACAAACCACTTTCAGTTTTAAAAATGCCAATAAACTAAAGTCCCATTTTGTTCCAAATAAATTTTAATGTCGTCTTAAAAATGCAAGACAAGGAAAACCTTGAAATTTTGCGATTGATATGCCATCCTCTCATTTACTCATTTTTAAAAATTCACTTCCCAATGTTGGTGCAACCCATTTTAAGTTGAAATGCCAATTAATTTCCTCACTCCGTTGACTAAAACGCTTTTAAGGGCCAATCTTTTCAGCTCTGGTTAAATCTCTGGTTTGGTCACCATAGACTTTTCTTAACCAGTTGTTTTGCAACTCGGTTAACCATAGTTCGTGTTTTCACCATTTTATCTACTTTGGTTACCAAACCACAGATAGTTCCCGTTTTCCAGTGGTCCAGTTGTGAAACGGAATCTCTGGTTAAGTTTATTTATACTTTTTTGAATGCGAGAGAAACAGATAGAAGATTTTGTCAATAATTGATAGCAGCCTGTCTCGTTTCGATGCACATGGATAAACTGAATTGATTCATTTACGAACAAAGGAAAACAAAAAATATACATAAATTATAGGGGTGGAATTTATTAAGATGGTAGATCATCATTTTCTTTAATTTTATTCTTTACGATTAGTAGTGATAATCAATTACTATCTAGTATATTATTTATTATTCAACACAACTGTGAACAAAATAATTGCTAATCAAAGAATTTCTGTGGTAAACCAAGCAAAATTGACTGGTTAACGAAATCTCTGTTAACCATAGATTCTCTGGTTAAAATTTTGCTGAAAAGGCCAAATCTCTGTTAACCGACTGGAATAATGACACTAACTACGGAAAATCAGCTGGTTAACGTAATATATGGTAACCGTAGATTCTCTGGTTAAGATTTTGTTGAAAAGACAGAATCTATGGTAACCTGCTGTAATAATCAATGATTAAACTTAACCGGAGCTGAAAAGACTGGCCCTAAGTGTATTTCGGTGCAACAAGAAAATTATTTAATAAATTAGTGTGAGCTACTTTTTGTTCTGCATTCGGTCATTGAACATCAAAGAATTTAAATTTAAGATATAAAAATTATAGGTGCAAAATGATAAGTACATCAACAACAACGGTATTGATGACAATGCACAACGTAATAAAAGGATTCACTCCAAGATTTCACAATTACTTTTTTTTTTTTTTTTATTTCCTTAAAGATATAACAGATTTAGAAACTACATTCATATAACTAATTCATTTTAATTCATTGTTATTAAGATATGTACATATATTCTAATCATTTTAAGAATTAGGTATCATTCTGTAGCACTTGTGTAACTAGTGGCGAATGATCCGGCAATTTTGAACTTAAGTTCGTGGGGTAAAAATGTTTAGATTTAAACTAGAATAATCGATATTGTAATTCGCATATTTAATACAGATTTAAGAGCAAAACTTTAAAAGCATACAAAAATAAATGTTTTTAATAAAAAGCTGAAATCAATAATATTTTGACCATAGAATTATCCAGAGTATAAAGCCAGTTCTTTAATTTATTTACGAACAAAGTGGATTGCGTTTCTCTTATTATTTCCAAAGGTAGTTTATTAAAAATCCTTGGCGCCACCACAGTATTAAATCTATAAAAATGTGTTTTCTAACCCAAGGAATGTTTACCATTGTCATATTATTGATTCTTAACCCATAAGTGTAACAGCTTCTTAAAGTAGCACTGTATCCACTTTGCATAAAAAAAACCTTCAAAACTTTAAAGATATAAAGATGAGTTATTGGAAGAACGCGGAGACTATGAAAAAGAGCCCAACTATTAGCAAGCCTATTGACCTTACAAACAATACGTATCAGGTGCTTTTGGGCAACGTTTAATACTTCAATTGTGTAGTTATATACACTCCTCGTCAACTGAATACGCACAAACATTTTTTAATATACTTTATCCATTTTTTCCAAACAGTGATGGTTATTATGCCATCTGTTGATGCTAACTATTCCCTTAAGATGTTAAGCAGATAATTCCGAAAGAATTTTCCAAAAACAACCGTGAGTTTTTCCTCAACCACTTGCAAAGTGTTTTATATGCAAAGTAGGAGTTTTTTTTTTTAGTCAACTGAATAGGTACAACACCATTTTCTTCGTTGTTTTTAAGTTTTTTGGAGTGCTTGACAGTTTAAATTGACGATTTTAGTGTTTTCAGTAAAATTTAATTCTTGATTTCAAATTTTAAGAAAAATGGGTAGATCTACGTGTCTTAACAGTGTTGAAAAGGCTAAAATCGATTTACTTAGAGACCAAGGCCTAACTGGACGTGCAATAGCTGATAAAGTTGGCCGAAGTTTTAATGTAGTTTATTCTTACTTGAAAAATAAAGATGCGTACGGCAAAAACATGAAGGGAGGTAAGAAAACAGCAACAACAGCAGCTGAGAGACGAAGAATTTTAAGATGTGCATCAAATTCTTCTGATTCTGTGGCAAAAATAAAACAAAAAGTCGGTGTAAACGCAAGTTGCTCAACAGTTTTCAGAGTAATCAACAACTCAAGCCATCTTAAACGAATGAAACTTAAGAAAAAACAACCACTTGACGAGAGACGGAAAATGTTGCGATTAGATTTTTCAAGACTTCACATGAGTTGGAAAAAAGAATGGTATCACGTGGTTTTTTCAGATGAAAAAAGTTTAATTTCGATGGCCCTGATGGGTTCAACTTCTATTTTCACGACTTAAGAAAAGAAAAAAAGATTTTTAAAGCGCCATCATAGTCGTGAAGGAGGTGTCATGATATGGGGAGCAGTCAGTTATTATGGAACAGTTGAGCTCGAGGTTGTAACATCAAAAATGACAGCAGCTGGGTATAAAGTAATTTTGGAAAGAAATTTTCCAAAATTTTCTAACATCTTTGGACCCATAAACTGGACCTACCAACATGATAATGCGCCTATTCACTCAGCGCGCATAATAAAAACATGGATAGAGGAGCAACAAGTGCAGTTGCTTCAATGGCCGCCGTACTCACCTGATCTAAACATCATAGAAAATGTCTGGGGATGGTTAGTACGCAAAGCTTATGAGGGTGGTCGTCAGTTCGAAGACAAAGAAACCTTAATTTCTGCAATCAAATTAGCGTGGAGCGAAATTTCGTTAAATTACATTAAAAAGCTATACTATTCCTTGTCGGATCGAATTTACGAAGTAATTAAAAATAAAGGTGGGAGTACCCACTACTAAACTTAAACAAAAACTTGTTTCATTCCATTCCAATATCAATTTTAATTTTTGTACCTATTCAGTTGTATGTTTGTATTACGACATTTTTATGATTAGTTGAAGAAAGGAAAAAACTATGAACTAAGAAAAAGAAAATGTACGGCAGCGCCACACAAACAAACTTGCTCTTGTGGCCTGCGGGCTTCACAAGAAAAAATTAACAAAAAAATTAAAATGTATACAAGATATCTATACCAACAAAGTCATATGAATTTATATATTTATCTTTTTATTTATTCATCTAAGATTTATTTAATCTGCAGACCTTACAAAAAATTGCTTGAGATCAAAATACAGAAATACATTTACCATGGATATAAACAAAATCTAAATAAATAATAACATACATTCACTTGAGATTTTAATATTTTTTGATAAAAGTTTTATTTTAAACATAAGCTATAAAAAAAATACACTGCAATTTTTGTATATTTATGGTGGAGTAAGCAGGAAGGTCATCTCTTGCACGAGTGGTGTGAAACGAAAAATTATTGTAAGAGAGAGTCAAGTAAACAGAATAAATCAGACTGTATATTGCCTTTGTCTAAGTTTAAGGCAGTATTATCTTTATATATATACCATACTTTCATATGCGTCCAACTTCCACTCGTCGTTCACGAACTTTATTAGGTGCACTTTACATAAAGACACTGGTAGGTGTTGTTGTTTCAGTTCCTACGTGTGATGCAAAAGCAGATTTTTTAGGCTCGTCGTTGATGACGTATTGTTTGTGTTCACAGTATTTATTTTTAATTGACCTTAAGGTTTGCCCATAATATTTTCTGCTGCAAACTCCACAAGAAATTTGATAAATCACTGCTTTATCCAACGAATCCGTTTTATCTTTTAAAGTATTAATGTGTTTTTTTATTTGACTAAAATTTTCACCTATTTTTTCAGCGCGAAAAGAAGAGGAACGATAAGAAATATGTAAGTATTTGTTTACTTTGTAATAAATACAAATGGAAATTATTTGTTTTTCTTTGTTTTTTTAAGGATCAAAAGTATAAACCAAAAGCAAAGTGAAACTCTGCTCAGCAGAATGCAGAAAAAAGCCGATATCGCTAGAGACTTTGGAAGGGGCTGACTTAAGACTTAAATAGCGCTGGGCTACCAATTAAAAACGATTTTTAGTGGAAGAAGGTAAGAATTGATTTCTCTATGCTAGGTACCGATAAAAAAATAATAATCTTTTGTAAATTGTGATTAGGTTTGGACCGATCAAAAGCGCTACGTGTGAAAAAAGGCAGCTTGGAATAAAATTCAACAAAAAGGAACAAGTGGCGGACCGAACAAGACGCAAAAATTCTCTCCGTCCGAAGAGGCAATTTTCCAGCTCAATGGGATGAAGGAAGCGGTAGAAGTTGTTGCACCGTCACAGTCCTTTGAACTAGCTCCTCTCCTTCTGAAAAGAAAAAGAAAATTAATACAGAGGACGACGAAAGCATTTGTGATATGTTGGACGAAGCACAAGCACTTTTAGAAAGCTGTCAACAGTACAATGAAGTTTTTTTATTTTTTTTTATTTTACTGTAGTAACTTAGTTTTTGTTTTTATTTTATGTACTCAATGTCTGTGAACTTTAAAGTAAAGAATCAAAAGTCTGAATTAAAACTTTAATTCAATACTTAGCCTTAAACTGTGAACTATACAGGGTGTCCCGCAACTCAACGTCAAGTGGGTACCGGGTGATAGGGTAGGTTATACCCGTACTGCATATAGTAAGAAAAAAAAATTATCTCGCTGGGTTACGTAATAATAGCAATATTTAGAAAAATTATGCAAATCGATACCCATGGCCACATTTTTATGTACTGTGGTCACAAATTTTGATATTTTTCAGTGTAAATATATTTTTCAAAATAAATATTGTAAGTTTTGCAAGAAAAATGAAATTTGACTGAGTCATTCTTCAAAAAAATTTTGTAAGCAAACTTTAATACATCATATTTCAAAAAAAAAATGTAGGACACTACCCACGGCAAGTTATTTAGAAAATTGGCCCATTTTATCAAGTTTTCAAAATAGTTCAACACTTGCCACTTGCTGCTTCCATAATCATGTTACCACCATTTAAACCATTTTCGAGCAAAAAATTTATTTTTTTTTTAAATAGGAACGTAGTAGTGACCTGCATTTGTTTTTAAATATGATGTGTTAAAGTTTGCTTACAAAATTTTATTGAAAAATGGCTCAGTCAAACTTCATTTTTCTTGCGAAACTTACAATATTTATTTTGGATTTCGAGATTGCATTCAGTAGCATGGTTATTATGGATTACGTAAAAAAAAAATCACTGAAAAATATCAAAATTTGTGACCACAGTACATAAAAATGTGGCCTGGGTATCGATTTTCATATTTTTTTTCTAAAAATTGCTATTATTAAGTAACCCAGCCAGATAATTTTTTTCGTCCTATTTGCAGTACGGGTATAACTTACCCTATCACCCGGTACCCGCTTGACGTTGAGTTGCGGGACACCCTGTATACCTATAATTTGAAATAATAAAATTAATTTTCAAATAAGATAACCATGTTTTATTGGCATGAAGTATGTCGAAGTTTTTACTTGTTACTATGCAGCGCTGAACAAACACTAATTATTTTGTTATCCTTTACGGGAGCGTAATAGAGCTCTCTTGCACTAAGTAGACATCTCCATTTGTTTTTTTCAAAACGCCATTGGTCTTTTCAATTATATTCCGGGCACAGGAGTGAAACAAACCACTTTCAGTTTTAAAAATGCCAATAAACTAAAGTCCCATTTTGTTCCAAATAAATTTTAATGTCGTCTTAAAAATGCAAGACAAGGAAAACCTTGAAATTTTGCGATTGATATGCCATCCTCTCATTTACTCATTTTTAAAAATTCACTTCCCAATGTTGGTGCAACCCATTTTAAGTTGAAATGCCAATTAATTTCCTCACTCCGTTGACTAAAACGCTTTTAAGGGCCAATCTTTTCAGCTCTGGTTAAATCTCTGGTTTGGTCACCATAGACTTTTCTTAACCAGTTGTTTTGCAACTCGGTTAACCATAGTTCGTGTTTTCACCATTTTATCTACTTTGGTTACCAAACCACAGATAGTTCCCGTTTTCCAGTGGTCCAGTTGTGAAACGGAATCTCTGGTTAAGTTTATTTATACTTTTTTGAATGCGAGAGAAACAGATAGAAGATTTTGTCAATAATTGATAGCAGCCTGTCTCGTTTCGATGCACATGGATAAACTGAATTGATTCATTTACGAACAAAGGAAAACAAAAAATATACATAAATTATAGGGGTGGAATTTATTAAGATGGTAGATCATCATTTTCTTTAATTTTATTCTTTACGATTAGTAGTGATAATCAATTACTATCTAGTATATTATTTATTATTCAACACAACTGTGAACAAAATAATTGCTAATCAAAGAATTTCTGTGGTAAACCAAGCAAAATTGACTGGTTAACGAAATCTCTGTTAACCATAGATTCTCTGGTTAAAATTTTGCTGAAAAGGCCAAATCTCTGTTAACCGACTGGAATAATGACACTAACTACGGAAAATCAGCTGGTTAACGTAATATATGGTAACCGTAGATTCTCTGGTTAAGATTTTGTTGAAAAGACAGAATCTATGGTAACCTGCTGTAATAATCAATGATTAAACTTAACCGGAGCTGAAAAGACTGGCCCTAAGTGTATTTCGGTGCAACAAGAAAATTATTTAATAAATTAGTGTGAGCTACTTTTTGTTCTGCATTCGGTCATTGAACATCAAAGAATTTAAATTTAAGATATAAAAATTATAGGTGCAAAATGATAAGTACATCAACAACAACGGTATTGATGACAATGCACAACGTAATAAAAGGATTCACTCCAAGATTTCACAATTACTTTTTTTTTTTTTTTTATTTCCTTAAAGATATAACAGATTTAGAAACTACATTCATATAACTAATTCATTTTAATTCATTGTTATTAAGATATGTACATATATTCTAATCATTTTAAGAATTAGGTATCATTCTGTAGCACTTGTGTAACTAGTGGCGAATGATCCGGCAATTTTGAACTTAAGTTCGTGGGGTAAAAATGTTTAGATTTAAACTAGAATAATCGATATTGTAATTCGCATATTTAATACAGATTTAAGAGCAAAACTTTAAAAGCATACAAAAATAAATGTTTTTAATAAAAAGCTGAAATCAATAATATTTTGACCATAGAATTATCCAGAGTATAAAGCCAGTTCTTTAATTTATTTACGAACAAAGTGGATTGCGTTTCTCTTATTATTTCCAAAGGTAGTTTATTAAAAATCCTTGGCGCCACCACAGTATTAAATCTATAAAAATGTGTTTTCTAATCCAAGGAATGTTTATCATTGTCATATTATTGATTCTTAACCCATAAGTGTAACAGCTTCTTAAAGTAGCACTGTATCCACTTTGCATAAAAAAAACCTTCAAAACTTTAAAGATATAAAGATGAGTTATTGGAAGAACGCGGAGACTATGAAAAAGAGCCCAACTATTAGCAAGCCTATTGACCTTACAAACAATACGTATCAGGTGCTTTTGGGCAACGTTTAATAGTTCAATTGTGTAGTTATATACACTCCTCGTCAACTGAATACGCACAAACATTTTTTAATATACTTTATCCATTTTTTCCAAACAGTGATGGTTATTATGCCATCTGTTGATGCTAACTATTCCCTTAAGATGTTAAGCAGATAATTCCGAAAGAATTTTCCAAAAACAACCGTGAGTTTTTCCTCAACCACTTGCAAAGTGTTTTATATGCAAAGTAGGAGTTTTTTTTTTAGTCAACTGAATAGGTACAACACCATTTTCTTCGTTGTTTTTAAGTTTTTTGGAGTGCTTGACAGTTTAAATTGACGATTTTAGTGTTTTCAGTAAAATTTAATTCTTGATTTCAAATTTTAAGAAAAATGGGTAGATCTACGTGTCTTAACAGTGTTGAAAAGGCTAAAATCGATTTACTTAGAGACCAAGGCCTAACTGGACGTGCAATAGCTGATAAAGTTGGCCGAAGTTTTAATGTAGTTTATTCTTACTTGAAAAATAAAGATGCGTACGGCAAAAACATGAAGGGAGGTAAGAAAACAGCAACAACAGCAGCTGAGAGACGAAGAATTTTAAGATGTGCATCAAATTCTTCTGATTCTGTGGCAAAAATAAAACAAAAAGTCGGCGTAAACGCAAGTTGCTCAACAGTTTTCAGAGTAATCAACAACTCAAGCCATCTTAAACGAATGAAACTTAAGAAAAAACAACCACTTGACGAGAGACGGAAAATGTTGCGATTAGATTTTTCAAGACTTCACATGAGTTGGAAAAAAGAATGGTATCACGTGGTTTTTTCAGATGAAAAAAGTTTAATTTCGATGGCCCTGATGGGTTCAACTTCTATTTTCACGACTTAAGAAAAGAAAAAAAGATTTTTAAAGCGCCATCATAGTCGTGAAGGAGGTGTCATGATATGGGGAGCAGTCAGTTATTATGGAACAGTTGAGCTCGAGGTTGTAACATCAAAAATGACAGCAGCTGGGTATAAAGTAATTTTGGAAAGAAATTTTCCAAAATTTTCTAACATCTTTGGACCCATAAACTGGACCTACCAACATGATAATGCGCCTATTCACTCAGCGCGCATAATAAAAACATGGATAGAGGAGCAACAAGTGCAGTTGCTTCAATGGCCGCCGTACTCACCTGATCTAAACATCATAGAAAATGTCTGGGGATGGTTAGTACGCAAAGCTTATGAGGGTGGTCGTCAGTTCGAAGACAAAGAAACCTTAATTTCTGCAATCAAATTAGCGTGGAGCGAAATTTCGTTAAATTACATTAAAAAGCTATACTATTCCTTGTCGGATCGAATTTACGAAGTAATTAAAAATAAAGGTGGGAGTACCCACTACTAAACTTAAACAAAAACTTGTTTCATTCCATTCCAATATCAATTTTAATTTTTGTACCTATTCAGTTGACTCAAAAAAAACTTCTACTTTGCATAAGTTTCACTTTGGAAGTGGTTGAAGAAAAAACTCACGGTTGTTTTTGGATAAAACTTTGAAATTCTGTTATTTATATATTACGAAAATTTTTACCATCAACAGATGGCATAAACCATCACTGTTTGGAAAAAATGGATAAAATATATTCAAAAATGTTTGTGCGTATTCAGTTGACGAGGAGTGTATACCACCCCAGGTTGCAATACCATACTGTAGTTTAGAGTGAGCTAATCCATAATAAACCATCAAAAGAATTTTAGTTGAGCAGTGGGGTTTCAAAAGATGAATTTTACGAGTAACAGATAACATATATTTCTTTAATTTATCTGCATGAGCTTTCCATTTTAATTTTATATCAATTAAAACACCTAAATATTTAAAGCTTTCAACACTTTTAATTTTGAAGCACGTCGTATCACACACAGATAGATCAGAAAAATTTTGTTTGCCGCACAAGTGACCAGACAAAGGCATTTTTGAACAGGTAGTGAAATGAAAAATAACCTCACAGTCATCAAGACAAAGACTTCTTAAGTTACAAATCACTATTTTAGTTTTTTCGCTTATAAGGTATTGATGTTTGGTGAACCATTGCCTTGGAATTTGAATATCCATATTCAGATAAACAATAGAGTCAAACAGATTTTTATTGATAAAAGTGAAAGTGATATCATCAGCAAACGCGGTGACTTGACTTTTGAATTTTTGTTTGAATAATGAGTTCACGTATATAAAGAATAAAAGGGGCCCCAAAACAGATCCTTGAGGTACGCCGATTTAACATTTAATTCATCGCTATAATTAATGCCAAGTCTCACACGTAGACTTCTTCCTGAAAGGTATGATGAAAACCATTTATGTACAAAACCTCTTTGTACAGTTTGTGTAGAAGTATATTGTGTTGGACCATATCGAATGCTTTAGTCATATCGATAAAAAGTGCTATAGAGATATTATTTTGCTTAGAGCCATCGTTTATTTCACTGCATACTTTCAGAATTGCATCCTCAGTGGATTTCCCTTCTCGAAAACCGAATTGTTCATTACTTAAGAAATTATATTTGTTCAGCTACCGTGGAAGTGTGCACATCGTTGGCGACTTTCATAATGGAAATTTTACTTAAAGGCGTGAGTGCTAATAGTAGTGATTTAGATCTACCAAAACCAAGTGGCAAGTTAGCCTAGGTGGTAGAGGAGTAGAATTCAGTCGTTCAGCAACCGTGGAAGAGTGCACATCGTTGGCGGCTTTCACAGTGTAAATTTCAAGTAGAGACGCGAGTGCTTATAGTAGTGAGTTAGATCTACCAAAACCAAGTGGCAAGTTAGCCTATGTGGTAGAGGAGCAGATTTCAGAGTGGAAGGTCGTGGGTTCGATTCTCACCCCGGGCAAGGCCTTTTTTTAAATAATTTCTGGCAGGAGGTTTCAAAGAGAAGATCACAACAGCAGCAACAACAAGAAGAGCAGATGGGAAAACCAACGGGGACATAGAAAGATGGTCATCCAACAACAAGGAAGACAGTTGGAGGAACATCAGGTGATGTGTCATCCGACAGTCAAGTAGCGGGGCCATCAGGCCAAGCTGAAAGTGCAAATGTAGCAGGGCAGTCCAAAGCCCAAAAAGCAACAACAACAACAGCAGCAGCAGCAGCAGCAGCAGCAGGACCAGGAAAGCCCAAAGTGGCAACAATAGCAACAACAGCAACGACAACTACAACAACATCGTCATCGGCACGTGCCGAGGTCGGTACCAGCAGCATAGCAACTGCAAAGACATCGAGTCCTATTAAAGGGAAAAAGCCAGGACCGGCATGTGTCGATGAGCAAGATCCTCTAAAGAGAAGGCGCTACATTAGGTACAAACCAAACCTAGTAGTTAAGAAGCGCACTTCTGATATAGAAGCAGCCAAGAAAATAGGAGGGCGCGGGCGTTCAGCCAAGGCTTCGGCTCAAGCCAAAATACAGAGGCAGCTAGATAGCTCCTCTAACGATGAAGACAATAGTGAAAACAACGACAACGAAGAAGGCGACGACGAAGCTGAGACGGATGACAGGCACGTCGAAGAGGCTGATGGAGCGATCAATGCCGTCAATCCAAACGATAAGGACGCCAGTTTAATCGGCGAAGAAAACGCCGCTGACGATAATGCTGATGACATCTCCTATATGTCTGTGGAAGGAGAAGGACATTACGTCAGTGGCGAGGTAGTTGAGCTGTCCGACGAGGAAGAGGATCAGCAGATTGAGGCTCTGACAGAGCAGATCTCTTCGCTCATTGAGCTGGTTGAAGCGCTCAAAAAGAAGCAGGAGGCAAGACGGGAGAAGGAGCGCATAGTTGCTCTTGAGCAGCGCACCCGCCAAAAAGCGCTCCAAGAGCAAGCTTCGCTACAACAGCAGCCTCCTAAGGAACAAAAACCACTCCCAGACCAGCAGCAGCCACAGAAGCAGCAGTCAAAGAAGCAGCCACAGAAACAGCTTCAAAAGCCACAACAACCGTCTCAGCAACCACAGCATCAGCCTCAGCAACAGCAAGCAAAACAAAAACAACAACAACAACAACCACAACAGCAACGACAACAGACACAGAAGCAGCAACAGCAGCAGCAACAAAATCAACAGCAACAACCGCAACAGCAACAACCGCAGCAGTCACAACAGCAGCAGACTCAACAGCAGCCGATGCAACAGCAGCAGATACAACAGCAGCAGTCACAACAACAGCAACAACAGCAACAGCCACAAGCAAAGAAAGGTAAGGTGCCACCTATTAATACTTATAAAATGCATTTAAAAGACACAATTGAAATATGTAGGTCGGTCATAGGCAACAATTTCATAATTAAGCGGCTTAACGCAGACAGGCATTCCATTCAGTGCTCATCATTAGAGCACTACAAAAAAGTGAAAGACCTTCTGTCTCAAACTAGAACAGAATACTATAGTTTCACCCCTAAGGAAGACAAGCTTCAAACAGTCCTCCTGAAGGGTATCGAATCCTCTACGGATCCGCAGGCGCTCTTAGCTGAGCTCCGTCAAGTGGCGAGCGACGATCTCGAGTTTATCGGGGTCCGACCGTTCACCACAGTCAAAACCAGACGGGAGAAACGGAACGTACCATTTTTCCTAGTTCAACTCTCGCCCCAAAGCAAATTGAGTGGTCTAAGGAATATAACAGTCCTGGATTACCAAGTTGTACGATGGGAAAAATTAAACAAGCAGAAAGACATGCTTCAGTGCATGAACTGCCAAGGGTTCGGACACGTTGCAGTTAACTGTGGTATGGACCCAGTCTGCGTTAAATGTGGAGATACCCACAAAACAGTGGAGTGTAAACTCGGGCAAGATAGGGTCACAGATATGACCCAGTTAAAATGTGCGCTCTGCCGAGGCTCCGGGCACCCCGCAAACTATCGGGGATGTCCGAAGTTTCAGGAGATAAGGCAAAACAAAGCCCAAAAGAAGACAGTTGAGGTGAGACGCCCTGAAGTACGCCAGAAAACAACTTCCGTTAATCCCGCAATTTCTTACGCCCAAATCGCGTCTGGAAAGGGAAAAACGGTACAGCCTCAACCAGAGGTAGCCAAACAGGTCCAAGTGCCTACGGCTCCTATGCCAGAGGCAGATCTGATGCAGGTGTTGATGACCATTCATGGTCAGTTAACCGACGTACAAAAACAGATCAGGGAGCAGGCGGCTAGGGTGGATTACCACTACTCTATTCTGCCGGCAACGCGAAATGGTTAAAGGCGCGCTGCCTGAGCGACCCTTTAAGATCCTAGCTGTGAATGTAAATTCGCTGATTAGGACCGAACGTAGAGCAAATCTCTTTCATTTGCTGCAAGACCAAAGTCCTGATGTGTTTATGGCTAGCGAAACTAAGCTAAATCAGAAACACAAACTGACTAATAATAATTACAATATCGTGCGAAGGGATCGGCCTAACTCCTCTCAAGGGGGTGGGGTCGCAATCTTCATACGAAAGGGCATTAAATTTAAGGTTATATATAATAGTGAAGTGCGAAGATTTGGGCAGCTAGAAGCCTGCATCATTTGCATTCCGCTCCTTCTGGGGAAAAGAATGTACGTGATCGCGGCGTACGCACCCGAAGCACCTCAACCTGCTAATTTTATCGCAGAACTCGAAAAACTTTTCGAATGCTTAAGACTGCACTTGGATGAAAATAATTATCTAATGGCAGGAGATTTGAACGCCAAACATGAAGATTGGGGAAATCAAATTCAAAATCCGAGAGGGTACCATTTATTTAATTGGATGGGTCGTCACAGTGTTGAGTGTAGGATCGATCTTTTTGCGACAGATAGACCTTCGTTTCCTAGGAGCGGTGGCTTTCTGGATCTTTTACTGCTTGACTCACGACTTGTTATAACTGACGCAACAAATCAACAGACAAGAAACTGTTTACGAACAATCGAATACGACAGCGATCACTGCGGACTTGCCACCGTAATACAGCTTCCGAGCGAACTTGTGGAATTGGATGAGTATGTGCCTGTGCACTCTTACAATTTCAGTAAGACGCGCTGGCCACGCTTCTCCAACGCCTTGGCAAGAGAAATACGTTCCGATGATATTTCTCCACCAAATGACAGAAACCTGACGAACCTCGAGATCGACGGGTTTCTGACTCAAATGGATACGACTATAAAACGAACAATGGACAAAACAATCCCAAAATATAAGGAACAAGACCCTACTGGTTTATACAAGAACGCGACAATCGACGCACTACACCGACAAAAAAGTGGACTGCTGACTAGGTTGAAACTTCTTTATAGACGTTTCACGGACACACGTGATCTGGAGATAAGAACATTGAAGTCGTCGATCAAAAACATTAACGTTCTGATTAGACAAAACTATAGATTATCTATTAATTTATATTGGGATAACAGAATTCGGGCTGTTAATTCTAGCGACCCTAGTATGTTTCCCCAAATAAATAAGATATTTAGAAGAAATTATCAAAACGATCTTCCATGTCTTAAACTCCAGAGGATAACAGATAACGAAGACGTACTAACGATTGCGGGAATTGATCCGGAGGGTGCCGTTTTCGATGACAATTTTTATATGATAGAAGATCCTCAGGAAAAGGTGGAAGCTGTAGGGGCTGCTTTCCAGCAAGTGTATAAGGTGAATGCTAGCATTCGTCCGAATCATGACCTGGAGAACAGAGCCTTGCTGCACAATTTCTATCTTGGAAATAACATAACGCAATGGCGATCTGAGAATACTGGTTTCACCGGGTTCAATGACGAAAATTTGGCAAACGCCACCATCGCCGAGCAAAATGGACCCAGTTCATTGTTAATTTCGAAGGTAGAACTTCATTTAATTTTTCAAACATTAAAGAAAAAGAAATCTGCGGGGGTCGATGGTATACCCAACATTGTGTTACGACATCTCCCTGAGGAAGCCATAGACATTTATACCACACTGTTTAACAACGCATTGAATAATGCATATTATCCAGTGAGTTGGAAGACAGCTGTGGTCCATCCTCTCCCCAAAAAGGGAAAGGACAGCTCCAATCCGGCAAATCTTCGGTCGATAAGTCTTCTTCCAAGTATCAGTAAGGTATTCAAAAAGATTCTCAATAGAGCTCTGTTCAAGTGGGCTGAGGACAAGAATATTATTCCAGACAATCAGTTTGGCTTTAAGGCGGGACATGACACTATTCATGCCGCGTCTAAGTTAGTTTCTGATGTTCAATGGAACAAAGCGAAAAATCAATGCACGGGTGCTGTTCTTGTTGATTTAGAGAAGGCTTTCGACACCGTATGGTTAGAGGGTCTTTATCTGAAATTAACCAGATTTGGCATAAGTAAACCACTGTTATTTTATGACATGCTCAATGGTAGAAAGTTTGTTGTCAAAAGTGGCAATGTAACTTCGACCACAACTTTTGATATTAAAAACGGTCTACAGCAAGGAGCTGTGAACTCGCCGATTCTTTTTAGTATTTACACCAGCGATCTGATAGGTAGTCTCACTCATGCGATTGCGTATGCCGATGACCTTGTAGCGTACAGGACGGGTCCAAAAGTTGAAGTCATCAGAATTCTCTTGCCGCGTGACTTCGACAAGATTCAGCGATATTGTGATGACTGGAAGTTAAAAATTAACTTTCAGAAATCAGAAACTATCCTGTTTAGAACCCCTTTGTCTAAGGCTTCTAGGGATACAAGAAAGAACTGGAGAAATCTAGTGATCGTTGGACCAAGTGGACATCCACTGGCGAGTAAAGATGTAGTAAAGTACCTTGGTATCTGGCTAGATCAGTATCTATATTTCAATCGACATATAGATGCTGCTCTGGCCAGAGCTAGGGGAGCGTTTGCTCTGACAAGACGGTTGTTTTATAGCAGCCGCCTTGAAAACAGAGTGAAGGTGATTTGCTACATGGCCCTCATCCGGCCGATGATTGCCTATGGGTGCCCTGTCTGGTTTAACGTTGCCCCATCTCAAATGGAAAAGATTCGGGTGTTTGAGAGGCAGTGTCTTAGGACCTGTCTTGGATTACACAGAACACCAGAGTCGGAGTACAAACATTATTATGCCAACGAGGTCTTATACAACGGGGCCAATATAAACAGGATAGATAACTTTTTAATAAAGCTGATTCGGGGTCACATTGCAAGAGCGATGACCTCAGCCAATGGACTCATTTTCGGGGCTTATTACCCCAACGACGAATATAGTGAGAGCGTTTGTCTTAACGGTTTCATCCCGCCCGAGACATTCCTCTATTTAGACAGTCGGGGGCTGATACAGGATAGATTGGCGGTTCCGTTAATCTACCACGTCGGCCGTAGAACTGTGGATCGGCGAATCCTGTATGGCCGAGACGTCGGCTCTGGGAACGGAGCAGAGCGTCTGCGGTTCAGTAGAGCTGTGCCCCTTCGGGACAAAAGGGACTTTTGTAAGCAAGTTCAAAAATACTGGTGGTTGGGTGACCACCTTGATATTGATGGTTAGTCAAAATTGTTGCCTTGGCCGACCTACGTATTTTTAAGTATTAATAGGTATAATTTATGTAGGACAGTGGTGGCACCAAAAAAATAGAAAACACATAAACTGCATTTGTTGGTGTGTATGTGCATTTGGCGGTTAAATATATATATATAAATATATATATATCTGAAAGCGTGTGCGCATATGCATTGGCTGCTGCACCAAAAAAAAAAAAAAAAAAAAAAAAAATGCTGCTGGTGGCTGTTCTAGTTTTAAGTTATTTTAAGTATTTTTAAGTAGTTTTAAGTTAATTACGTATATTTACGTATATTTTAGTTTTATTTAGGTTAATTTAGTTTTATTTAGGTACAGGGTAGTTTTAAGTTTTTAAATAAAAAATGTCATGGAAAAACAAGTTTTTTTAAGGAATTTTCTTGTTTAAGTTTAAGTAATATAGATTTTAATTTAATTTACATTTGAATTTACGCCGAAAGGCATTTTTAATATATAGCTATAGTATAATTTAGAGCGCCCGTATGGGGCCAGTAAGTTAGTTAAGTTATTCTGTAAGCTAGTTTTTAAGGTTTTTGTCTAGCATTTAAGTAGTTATAAGATAAATTGAAATAAAAAAATTTAATTAAAAAAAAAGAGGAGCAGAATTCAGAGTGGAAGGTCGTGGGTTCGATTCTCACCCCGGGCAAGGCCTTTTTTTAAATTAATTCTGACAAGAATTTTATAGGAGAAGAAAACAGCAGCAACAAGAGCAGATGGTCAAACCAACGAAGACATCGAAAGATGGTCCCCAACAACAACAAAAGGTGCTGGAACATCAGGCGATGTAACAGCCGATAAACAGATAGCGGGGCCATCCAGAGGCCAAACAAGAAATACGACAGCATCTGCTGGACTTTCAAGGTTAAGAAAAATGACAACAACAGAGTCATCGGCACGTGTCGAGGCCAAAACCAGGAGCATGGCAACTCCTAAAACAACAAGCCCTACCAAAGGCAAATCGCCAGGGCCGGCATGTCCCGAAGCAACTGAGGCAAACAAGAGGAGGCGCTACATCAACAACAAGCCGAACCTTGTTGTGAAGAAGCGCATCGGTGATACAACCCAGCAAATTGAAGGGCGTGAACGGTCACCCAAGTCATCGGCTCAGGCCAAAATCCAGAGGCAGCTGGACAGCTCCTCCACCGTGGACGAAGACAACAACAACGACAACAAGGAAGACGATGACGAGGCTGAGGCTGATGTCGCAATCGTCAAAGAGGCTGAAGAAGAAGTAGCCAATAACCCAGAGCCAGCCAACGAGAACGCCGACGTAACAGGCAAAGAAAACGTAGCTGACGTAGATGCCGAAGAAGACATATCCTACATGTCAGTAGAAGGAGGAGGGCGAGATAGTGGATCTGTCGGGGGAAGAAGAGGACGAACAGATTGAGACACTCACGGAGCAGATTTCTTCGCTCATAGAGTTGGTTGAATCACTAAACAAGAAGCAGGTGGCGAGAAGGGAGATGGAGCGCCAAGTGACTCTTGAGCAGCGCACCCATCAGCAAGCTTTCCAAGAGCAACTAGAAGCTACGCAACAGCAGCAGCCTCCTAAACAACAACAACTCCTCCCAGTTCAGCAGCAGTCCCAGATGCAGCAAACACAACAACCACTTAAGCAATCTCAGCAACAGCCTCTGCAGCCGAAAGCTCAACAATAACAACAACCACAACAACAACGACAACAGCAACAACAACACACAAAGAAACAACAACAGGGACAGGAGCAGCAGCAGCAACAACAAAAGCAGCAGCAACAACATCAACAGACACAACAGCAGCAGCAACAAAAGCAGCAGACAGAACAGCAGCAGCGTCAACAACAGCAGTCACAACAACCGCAACAACAGCAGCAGCCACAAGCAAGCGAGGTAAGGTGCCACCCATTAAAACATTTAAGATGGAAATAAAAGAAACCATTGAAATATGTAGGTCGGTCGTAGGCAACAATTTTACTATTAAGCGTCTAAACGCAGACAAACATTCTATACAGTGCTCATATTTAGAGCACTACACAAAAGTTAAAGACCTTCTGTCTCAAACGAAAACAGAATTTTATAGTTTCACCCCGAAAGAAGACAAGCTTCAACCAGTCCTCCTGAAGGGTATCGAATCCTCTACGGATCCGCAGGCGCTCTTAGCTGAGCTCCGTCAAGTGGCGAGACGATCTCGCCTTTATCGAGGTCAGACCGTTTACCACAGTCAAAGCCAGACGGAAGAAACGGAATTTAACTTTCTTTCTAGTTCAACTCTCGTCCCAAAGCAAATTGAGTGGTCTAAGGAATATAACAGTCCTGGACTACCAAGTTATACGATGGGAAAAATTAAATAAGCAGAAACACATGCTTCAATGCATGAACTGCCAAGGGGTCGGACACGTTGCAGTTAACTGTGGTATGGACCCAGTCTACGTTAAATGTGGAGATACCCACAAAACAGGAGAGTGTAAACTCGGGCAAGATAGGGTCCCAGATATGACCCAGTTCAAATGTGCGCTCTTCCGAGGCTCCGGACACCCCGCAAACTATCGGGGATGTCCGAAGTTTCAAGAGATAAAGCAAAACAAAGCCAAAAAGAAAATAGTAGAGGTGAGACGCCCTGAAGTACGCCAGACATCAACTTCCGTCAATCCCGCAATTTCTTACGCCCAAATGGCGTCTGGAAAGGGAAAAACGGTACAGCCTCAACCACAGGTAGCCAAATAGGTCCAAGTGCCTACGGCTCCTGTGCCAGAGGCAGATCTGATGCAGGTGTTGCTGACCATTCATGGTCAGTTAACCAACGTGCAAAAACAGATCAGGGAGCAGGCGGCTAGGGTTGATTACCTCTACTCTATTCTGCCGGCATTGCGAAATGGTCAAAGGCGCGCTGCCTGAGCGACCCTTTAAGATCCTAGTTGTGAATGTAAATTCACTGAATAGGACTGAACGTAGAGCAAACCTCTTTCATTTGCTGCAAGACCAAAGTCCTGATGTGTTTATGGCTAGCGAAACTAAGTTAAACCAGAAACACAAACTGACTAATAAAAATTACTATATCGTAAGAAGGGATCGGCCCAATTCCTCTCAAGGGGGTGGGGTCGCAATCTTCATACGAAAGGGGATTAAACATAAAGTTATATATAACAGTGAAGTGCGAAGATTTAGGTTGCTAGAAGCTTGCATCGTTTGCATTCCTCTCCAGCAAAGAAAAAGAATGTACGCAATCGCAGTGTACGCACCTGACGTACCTCAGCCGGCTAATTTTATCGCAGAGCTCGAAAAACTTTTTGAATGCTTAAGACTGAACTTGGATGAGAATTATTATCTCATGGCAGGGACTTTAACGCCAAACATGTAGATTGGGGAAATCAAGTACAAAATCCTAGAGGGAACCATCTTTTTAATTGGATGGGACGATACAGTGTCGAGTGTAGGATCGACCTTCTGGCTACAGATAGACCGTCATTTCCGAGAAGTGGTAGTTTTCTGGATCTGCTTGAATCTCGACTAGTTATAACTGACGCAACAAATCAACTGACAAGAAACTGTTTACGAACGATTGAATACGACAGTGATCACTGCGGACTTGCTACCGTAATACACCTTCCAAGCGAACTTGTGGAATTGGATGAGTATGTGCCAGCGCACTCTTACAATTTTAGTAAGACGCGTTGGCCACGCTTCTCCAACTCCTTGGCAAGAGAAATCCGATGACATTTCTCCAACAAATGACAGGAACCTGACTAACGTCGAGATCGACAGGTACCTAAATCAAATGAATACAACAATAAAATGAACATTTGACATAAAAATCCCAAAATATAAGGAACAAGACCCTACTGGTTTATACAAGAACGCGACAATCGACTCACTACACCGACAAAAAAGTGGACTGCTGACTAGATTGAAAATTCTTTACAGACGTTTCACAGACACACGTTATCTGGAGATTAGGACATTGAAGTCGTCGATCAAAAACATTAATATTCTGATTAATCAAAATTATAGATTGTCTATTAACTTATATTGGGATAACAGAATTCAGGCCGTTAATTCTAGCGACCCTAGTATGTTTCGCAAAATAAATAAGATATTTAGAAGAAATGATCAAAACGAACTTCCATGTCTTAAACTCCAGAGGACAACAGATAACGAAGACGTACTTACGATTGCGGGAATAGATCCGGAGGGTGCCGTTTTCGATGATAACTTTTTTATGATAGAAGATCCTCGGGAAAAGGTAGACGCTGTAGGGGCTGCTTTCCAGCAAGTGTATAAGGTGAATGCTAGCATTCGTCCGAATCATGACCTGGAGAACAGAGCCTTGCTGCACAATTTCTATCTTGGAAATTACATAACGCAATGGCGATCTGAGAATACTGGTTTCACCGGGTTCAATGACAAAAACTTGGCAAACGCCACCATCGCCGAGCGAAATGGACCCAGTTCATTGTTAATTACGAAGGTAGAACTTCAGTTAATTTTTCAAACATTAAAGAAAAAGAAATCTGCGGGGGTCGATGGTATACCCAACATTGTGTTACGACATCTCCCTGAGGAAGCCATAGGCATTTATACCACACTGTTCAACAACGCATTAAATAATGCATATTATCCAGTGAGTTGGAAGACAGCTGTGGTCCATCCTCTCCCCAAAAAGGGAAAGGACAGCTCCAATTCGGCAAATCTTCGGTCGATAAGTCTTCTTCCAAGTATCAGTAAAGTATTCGAAAAGATTCTCAATAGAGCTCTGTTCAAGTGGGCTGAGGACAAAAATATTATTCCAGACAATCAGTTTGGCTTTAAGGCGGGACATGACACTATTCATGCCGCGTCTAAGTTAGTTTCTGATGTTCAATGGAACAAAGCGAAAAATCAATGCACGGGTGCCGTTCTGGTTGATTTAGAGAAGGCTTTCGACACCGTATGGTTAGAGGGTCTTTATCTGAAGCTTACTAGATTTGGCATAAGCAAACCACTGTTATATATGCTTCATGACATGCTCAATGGTAGAAAGTTTGTTGTCAAAAGTGGCAATGTAACTTCAACCACAACATTTGATATTAAAAACGGTCTACAGCAAGGAGCTGTGAACTCGCCGATTCTTTTTAGTATTTACACCAGCGATCTGATAGGTAGTCTCACTCATGCGATTGCGTATGCCGATGACCTTGTAGCATACAGGACGGGTCCAAAAGTTGAAGTCATCAAAAATCTCTTGCAGCGTGACTTCGACCAGATTCAGCGATATTGTGATGACTGGAAGTTAAAAATTAATTTTCAGAAATCAGAAACTATCCTGTTTAGAACCCCTTTGTTTAAGGCTTCTAGGGATACAAGAAAGAACTGGAAAAATCTAGTGATCGTTGGCCCAAGTGGACATCCACTGGCGAGTAAATATGTGGTAAAGTACCTTGGTATCTGGCTAGATCAGTATCTATATTTCAATCGACATATAGATGCTGCTCTGGCCAGAGCTAGGGGAGCGTTTGCTCAGACAAGACGGTTGTTTTATAGCACCCGCTTTGAAAACAGGATAAAGGTGATTTGCTACATGGCCCTCATCCGGCCGATGATTGCCTATGGGTGCCCTGTGTGGTTTAACGTTGCCCCATCTCAAATGGAAAGGATTCGGGTGTTTGAGAGGCAGTGTCTTAGGACCTGTCTTGGATTTGACAGAACACCAGAGTCGGAGTACAAACATTATTATGCCAACGAGGTCTTATACAACGGGGCCAATATAAACAGGATAGATAACTTTTTAATTACGCTGATTCGGGGTCACATTGCAAAAGCGATGACCTCAACCAATGGACTTATTTTCGGGGCTTACTACCCCAATGATAAATATAGTGAGAGCGTTTGTCTTAACGGTTTCATCCAGCCCGAGACATTCCTCTATTTAGACAGGCAGGGGCTGATACAGGATAGATTGGCGGTTCCGTTAATCTACCACGTCGCGTCGGCCGTAGAACTGTGGATCGGCAACTACTGTATTATCGATAAGTCGGCTCTGGGAACGGAGCAGAACGTCTGCGGTTCAGTAGAGCTGTGCCCCTTCGGGCCAGAAAGGACTTGGTTAAGCAAGTAAAATATTTCTGGTGGTTGGGGGACCACTTTGATATTGATGGTTGACCAAAGTTGTTGCCTTGGCCGACCGACGTATTTTTAGGAATCAATAGGTAAACTTAATATAGGACAGTGGTGGCAGCAAAATATATAGACAGTGGTGGCAGCAAATAAATTATAAAAACAAAAAAACTGCATTTGCTCTTGTGTATATGTGCATTTGGCGCTAATACATGTGTATATATATTCATATATGCATATGTATAGGTGTGTGTGCATTTGCATAGGCTGCTGCGAAAAAAAAATGCTGCTGGTGGCTGTTCTAGTTTTAAGTTATTTTAAGTATTTTTAAGTAGTTTTGAGTTTTACGTATATTCATTTCGTATACTTTAGTTTTATTTAGGTTAAGTTAGTTTTATTTAGGTAAAGGGTAGTTTAAAGTTTTAATATAAAAAATGTCAAGGAAAAACGAGTTTTTTTTAGAATTTTTTCTGTAATATTATTTTTAAATAATATTGAATTTTTAATATAAGTTAGTTTTTACGCCGAAAGGCATTTTTAATATAGTTATAGTATAATTTAGAGCGCCCGCATGGGGCCAGTAAATTAGTTAAGTTATTCTTTAAGCTAGTTTTTAAGGTTTTTG